>JASDDO010000014.1:265191481-265636342 GCA_030015575.1 Agapanthus africanus
ATACAATGTGCACAATTCAAGTGAGAAAATCCATTTAAAGTGAACCAATACTAGTTAATGCAAAGTAATATATCAAATATATAATTATGCATTAAATCATTAAATCAACACTTGATTTAACGACCCGGTCATATCGCATATAACCGACTAATATTCAATGTATTGGCTTATCGAATCAATGCTTGAATCGATAACTAGGTTATATCGCATACAACCAATCGATAAATTTATCGCGAGAATGGAATACGGTATCACATACACGCATTATTCTCGGTCCCGCACATATCTCATATGCACTCCTATTTCGTTTCGCTTGAGCCAGGAAACCTCTGTGTAGGACTCTAAAGACTCGTCAATACGCCGGCAGCAGGTGATGATCATATCAAACACCCACAAGCCGCAAGCGGTCTGCTAAACGTAACGGCCACCCGGGTATTGAGCGATCAGAAGATCGACGAGCAAGCCCGCTCACACTCCAGTGAATCCAACCAGTAACACTACCGTACAGTCCGATCTGATCGTCTGATATGTCGCATATCTCACCTAGGGGTGGTAAACGTCAGACCCCAATAGCTTGATAAGTCGTGTCGATATGAGGTCTATAACATTTCGAGAAACTACTGGTAACACTTACCAGTAAATCTCAGCAACCCTGGCCAGGGATTTCCTGTTATAGCCAATCGAACACAGCGCAACATCAACCCCCTATACCGGGAGAGACGAATCCCCTCATATCGCTCATTGCCTCCATGTGACTCAGGACTGTACCCAAAAACCACCGTTTTGCATGCCCTCTTGGACGTGGTAAGGTGGAAATCAAAGCACAGTGGGAACCACACAAGACTCTATGACGATCTCGGTTCAACAGACTACTCTGTACCAGTGTCACCAGAGAACTGCCATCTGACGTAAGGTATAATACCATCTGGGAGTTCTCGGCGAGTCCGTCCAGTGTACCCAGTCTCCACTGAGCACCCGTATATCATCTCTGATGTCAAACACCAATGGATATGGGATCATCCATCGCCCATCTGTATGGGTCGAGAAGGTATACGCTAGTCTACTCTGGTATATCGATGCCCCGTCTTGATATACCCACGATTAGGGACTTTGAAGGATGTACTTATGGACTACCATGTCCCCACTAGTATGATCCGCATCATAGTCCAGGTAGTCAAGTACACATCCTAAGGGCTTTACCAACATGTAACAGAGAGACAATCAGTGTACACGTTAAGGTAAAGATCAACCAGATAGCATACTATCATGTCGAGCAAGAAAGTCCTCCCTATATATATCCAAGCATCCACTACAATATACATCCTATGTATAGTAATGGCCTCTAGGGCATACATATAACTAACAAGACCATCCTTGAAATACTTCATACACTGATGCTGTATAGAAGGGATGATTTTGTACTCGTGCATCCAAGGCCTACCGAGCAAAGAGTTGTAGCAAGTCTTGGCGTCAATGACGTGAAACTTGATGTCCGTGACAAGCAGCCCAAAGCGCAACGTCAGTATCACAGACCCGAGCATTCGTGATGACTGGGAGTCGAAACCGGAGATGGTGATCTTATCCCGAGCGAGGTGTTGAACGCTCATGCAAATCTCTTTCAACACTCTTATATAGAGAAGGTTTACGGAGGATCCATTGTCAACCAGGATTTTACCTATCTTGATGTCATGACTGTATCCGGTGACATATAAGGGACGGTTGTGCTCACACATCCCGAGGAGAAGGTCTTCATCGCCGAAAATGATGTCAGCAGTGTGAACTTCTTCCAGCTCGTCCTTCATCTTTTCTTCGGCAAGGAAAGCTTGAAACTGTTCAGGTTCTTGTAATGCCTTGATCAAAGAATCTCTCGCCTCTTTAGATAGCAGAAAGGCATCGAGAATGCTTAGCTGCGAGGGTATTTTCCTCAGGTGTGTCAGAACATTGTAATCTACCTTGTTTTTCTTTGGCGGGTCCTTGGCTGTCAGCTCTTTGAGGACTTATCATCGAGGGCGATATCTTCAGGGACTTTTTCCTTCCCTTTATCTTTTTTATTCGACTCTTTGTTTTTTGGTACTGAGATTCTTCTCGGGTAACGTGCGATTGCGCAGCTGAATGTTCTCGCAGGTCTTTGTCTTTTCTGTTTCAGAGATGGATTCCTTAAAGAGAGGGCTAAGCGCTATTTCTTCATCAGAATCATTCCCGAAGGTGATAACTTGCGATCCTCCGGAATTAACCATGTGACATTCACCGGCTATTCTTTTATGCTCATCTGTCGTGCCCTTCTGCTCTCGACGCGTTTTGCGCTTTATCCGCTTGAAATGCTGCCGGTGAGCAACGTATCCTTGCCACCAATTTTTAAAGGCGTTGCATTCTTCAGTAGGGTGTGTGGTCCTCCGATGGTATAAGTAGTAATTTGGATGTGCATCCTCTTCGTTAAGGTGTATCCTATCAGGAGTGTTTCTTTCGGAGGGTGGCAGCTTCATTCCCATAGATATGGCTTTGGCGAACCTTTTCCTTATCTTGAACCTGCTTTTGCTGGCGGCCAAAGTGAGCCTATCCAATTGAGGTATTTCAATCCTTCGTTCAGTCGCCAACATTTGGCATTTTCAAATATGGCCATTTCGCATTCTCGATCAGCTTTGCTTTTCAGAAGAGCTTCGTTCAGGAATGCTTCAATCATCTCGTTTATTAATGAGTTCAGGCTTAGGATTCTCTGCATCCGGAGCTTCTTCATAGTTTATTAATGAGTGAGAGATCACGTGGCGGCTTGCCACATAATCCTCAAGTTCATCTGACGAGTCTTCTTCCTCATCTTTGTCGCTAGCTCCGTTTTCAAGGATGTGGAGAAACTCTTGAAGCGTGACCAGGGTTCGCGCCTTCTGATTGTATTCTTCTAATACGTCGATATGTTTTTGCAGGTCCGTGCGCTTGTCGCCATGCTTCACGGGCTTTTTGACCTTCTTCTTCTTCTTCGAAGACTTTGACAGTTGGGCCTGAGCGTTTTGATTATCGCTACCCATTCTTGGAGTCAGGCGCGGCTTCAGCATTCCCTCAATGATCTTTGGTTCCAATGGACCTTTCCACCTGATTGCCGGGCATGTTTGGAGATCCTTCAGCATTCTTTTCATCTTGGCTGAAAGAGCGACCTCCTATGGAGCTTCTTCTATAAAAGAGTATGATGCTCCCGGTGTGTCCCCCCTTTTAAGTGCGTGTGGCTGAGGCGGGCTTACTTTCCAATTCTCGGACAATGCGAATTTGCCCTACTGGTATTGGTCCTCAATCCATCCTTTGAAGACGAAGAAATTTTCGAATGGATGGCCTACCACTTGGTGATAGGGGCAATAATTGGGATTACTGGCCTCACCAGGTTGCAATGGGCATTTTGGATCTGGAAAGGTGATGAGCCTGTTGCGCACCGCCAACTCGAACAATCTCCTCGTTTTATCCCGGAGAAATGAACAAGGGCGGTTCAGTTTCTCATTGAAGAATTGCCGTCTTTCATCTTGGAGATTAGTTGGCTTTGGACCACTGGGCTGCTGCTGAATATTAGCGATGAAGGTCGCTTTTCCTTTCCCTTTCTCATTTCGAGATTCCAACTTCGAAGAAGAGGGTCTATGACCCATCTGATCCATTTGGGCCAGTTTGTCAATCAAGGCCTGGAAAGTAGTTGGCTTGAAGAATATCATGAATTGTGAAATGGTTGCCTGAGGGTCGAGGGTCCCTACGAACATGCTTACCACAGGCGCTTCTTTGATGTGTTGTTCGCACTTCAACCATAGATTCCGCCACCGTATCGCATACTGCACCCATGTTTCGCCTGGCTTCACTCTGGCGTTAATTAACGCGGTGATCACGGTGCGATCGCTAGCGCTTACGAACCTCTATGTAAATAGTAATTCCATCTCCGTAAATGTTTTGACAGAGTCGTTGGGAAGCTCTGAGTACCATTCGAACACTGTCTCCGCCAAGCTGCCGACGAATTGGCGGAGCAGTAGCTTATCATCCCCTCTAGTGTTGCCGCAGAGAGCCCTGAACTGAGCGACATGTTGATGGGGATTGCCTGTCTCCTTGTACACATGGAATTTAGGAATTGTGTATCCTGGCGGGTACTTTATCTGATCGTACCATCCTGGATATGGTCGCCCAGTTCTGACGACTTGGTCGGTTGCTTCATTCGCTTGATGAGCTCGTATTTGCTGAGCTATATAATCATCGAGCATGGCTTTGGAGATGGTCTCCTCTTTGGCTGCTGAAAAAGCCGGAAGAGGGCTTGATGTCTTTCCTCTATCATCTTCAATTATTACTAGAGGATTTTCGGCTGGAGGGTCCGGCTGGATCATCAGGCCCACCATATCTTGGAATAAAATGGCCATTTGTTTTATGTTGGTCGCTTGTTCCGCAGCCTCTTTGTCCTTCTTCTCAAGCATTCTCCGAAGGAATTCGGCATCCTTTTCCTGCTCATGACGCTACTCCGAAGATGTCTCCGGGCCTGCTTTTGGTCCAGTGAGTGCAGCAATGGCTGTCAGCATTTTTTGGAGCTTGTTTTGTTGTTGCTCCTGAGCCTTAGTCACAGACCGGGTAAGTGGTCGGTGACCCGTAAAGATATGGCTATCCTTTTTTCCGGAAGCCATATAAACAGTATGCACCACCGTGCCCCCAGACTTGGGGCGTTTAGATTCAGTGTCCTTGCTATTTGCCAAAGACGCAGGGATCTTCTCCGGCCTCCTTCTTTTGTGGGCGGTCGAACTTGAGGGAGCCGTTGCAGCGGACACCAAACAGATGACACCTTCTGTGGCTTGACAGGGCGATCCCTTTCTCGCTGAACTTTTATCTTTTTCTGTCAGCGGGGGTAGTCTTGATCAATCACGGAGTCTTGGAGCTGTCGTCAAACTTTGTAAATTTTGGAAGACAGCCGCTGAGGGGGCTGTTCCGGGTTTGCCTTTGTGATCTTTTCAACAGGCGGAGGAGACTTTTTTATCACGGCAGTTGGCGAATTCGTGCACACCCTGTCAAGTAGTTCAAAGCTGTTCCCAGTTGGAACAGCAGCATCAATTTCCACCATCGGAGCAGGTGGAGTCAGTCCGGAATGAGAGCTGCCCCCAGCCTTCCTCACTCGGCGCCAGTGGCGGCAACGAGAATGGCGAGCGGTCAGGACCACCTCTATTGTTCAATCAGCTTTTCCATGCCCCATGTTCTGATGAGAGTCTGTTGTTGGCTCTTGCCTGTCAAAGACAGACGTCCGCTGAGAGGGAATGGTCAACCTGTCGAAAGCTGACCTTCGAGTAGGGAGAGCAGCTTGGACGACCTCAACTGTAGCAGGAGTTGGAGTGTCCTTCTCTGGTATTGCGAGCCTCTTTGCGGGCCCACTTGAGCTTTGACCCAGCCTGTCGAAGACTGAGGCATTGGAGTTGAACGACTCGCTGAGAGGGGCCGTGGTGGTTGCAAGCCGATCAAAGACCGACTTTTTCGTAGCTTCCTGTGTTGGCATCTAAATGCTGAAGCTCATTGGTGGGATCATGGTCCCGAAGAATAGCTCAGTGGTGGCTTAGGTCACTTGTTCCACCGGCATTGTGTAAAGGGAGACCGCTTGGGGCCCGTAGGTCACTCCTCCGGCGGGGACGGAGTGAGAGTTGTTGCAGTTGTTGCAATTTGTGCAGTTGAAAGCCATTGATCTTCTGTTTTCTGCACGGAGCAAGACACCAAATATTAGTACCTCGAATCCAGGGGCAACCATAGAAAACCGTGATTCGTTCACGAAACACGACACACGAAGTGTGGAGTGGAAATAGGAAAAGGTCCCACCGGGTGTGCCAGAATCTGTTCTCCACCGAAAGACCGGGAAGACTGACGTCTTGCCGGAATTTGGGGCAGATGCTATTTGGTTTTATCCGCCCACCTCTCTGAAGATGCCAAGTTGATTTATGGCACCGTATATCGGAGGTTTAGACAGATGCGGCCGTTGTAGCAGACTTCGTCAGATTCCCCCTCATTTGAGGGGTTTTTTATTGTGGGGACGCTCTTCCCTGCAGGCGCAAGCCCCTGCAGTTAATTACGCTACCGCATCGCGGTAACCACTTTCTCCTTCTCTAGATGGTCACTTCATGTCATTTGTGTTTGTTTTATTTTTGGTTGCCCATGGATTGTATACGGAGACTAATTTATGTTGTCGCCCGTAGGGTGTGGATTAGTCCAAATCCGTATTTTCTTAAATTTGGGTTTGGGGTTGGGTTTAAGGATGCGTTAGTCTCATTTGAGACTAAGATCAACTTAAACGTTTGCTAAGGATATGTTAGTCTAATTTTAGACTAAGATCAACTTAACGGGATCGTTTAGATCCAACAAAAGAGCATTTAGGCTCTATTGTTTTAGTTTAGAAACTTTGCGGTCCAGAAGTTTAAGGACATCATAGTCCATGAGTTTAAAGACATCATAGTCTAGTTTAGAGACGTCATAGTCTGTAAAGTTTAAGGACATCATAGTCCATGAGTTTAAGGACCCCACGGTCCGTGGTAGTTTAGAGACATCATAGTCTGTAAAGTTTAAGGATATCATAGTCCATGAGTTTAAGGACCCCACAGTCCGTTAAATGTCTAGTTGTCGGGACACGTCACCTCTCTGAAGACGTTGAAGGATTACAACGACAAATATCAGAGGAGTGAAGAGATGTAGAACCAATATTGGTTGGGAGATTTATAGTCCAATTTGGGACTAAGATCAAAGATTTATGAGCATATGGGCTCAGTTAATCTGAATTAGAGATCTGTAGCCCCTTTGGGCTCGGCCAACTCAGTTAAAATGTTGATCATTTAGCAACGCTGAGCATTGGTTTGGATTCTGACAGCCTTTTTGTCTTTTATTGAGTGCTGAACACTCATTATAACTCTAGGGCCTTTTTTATAGAACAGTTTATGTTCATTTAGCGCACACATGAGAAGCACGTGGCACGCTTGGTGCTGTGTGCCAGACAATGAGCGCATTGCGCTTCTGGTGAAGTAGCGCACACATGAGAAGCACGTGGCGCGCTTGGCACTGAGCGCCAGATAATGAGCGCATTGCGCTTCTGGTGAAGTAGCGCACACGTGAGGAGCACGTGGCACGCTTGGCGCTGAGCACCAGTCAATGAGCGCATTGCGTTTCTGGTGAAGTAGCGCACACGTGTGGAGCACGTGGCGCGCTTGGCGCTGAGCGCCAGTCAATGAGCGCATTGCGCTTCTAATGAAGTTTGGAGCGCTAAGGCTCTGCAACGCTATGCGTTAATTTTGGAGCGCTGAAGCGCTTCTTTTGATTGGAGCGCTATAGCTCTTTTTAGGCAGCTTTGCGCCCTGAGAATTAAATTCTCTTTCTTATAAGAGACTTTGTCTCATGGATCTAAGAACAAGGTTCTTTTTTTTTATAGAAGATGTTTCAATCTCTTATGTTTTTTGATGAAAAGCTCTGCCTTTATGGATCTAGGATCCTAAGAGAATTGAATTATTCCCCCCCCCCTTTTATAATAAGATATAATAATCTCTGAAAGACAATTTGTCTTATAGATCTATGATCTGAAGAAGATTAAGTTCTTCCCTTTTTTTTATGATTTGATACTTTGATCTCTGTTGTGAAAGACCTTGGTCTTATAGATCTATGATCTTAGAAAAAGAAGTAAATTCTTCTTTTTATATGAGATAATTTCATCTCTTTGTTCTTCTTTTTTAACCTTGAAGAAAATTTTCTTCTTCTGAGAGCTTGCTCTTTGTCTCCAAAATTTCTCAAAGTTTATGGGAGGGTTCCTCTATATCAGAGTTGAAGTTTTGGGGCCTTTATATAGGGCAAGCTGATATGTTGAATCAGTTAAAGTGATTTTTTCTCTAATTGATTTGGGGATGTTTCCCCCGTTGGATCTTTGATCCAAGGGCTTCTGATTTACAGAAGGCAATCTTCTTGTTTTTTTTAACAAGATTGGGAAATCTTTCCCCACACAGAATTTATGCTATTTTAGTGATTTTTAATCACCATTGGATCATTGATCCGACGGTGCTCTGATTTACAAAGCAAAATCTTTTTGTTTGGAAAGATTCTGAAGAATGTTTTCTTAACAGAATTTTATTCTGGTAACTTGATGATTTATCATCTTTGTTGGATCTTTGATCCAATGGTAGGGAATATTTAGTTCTAGCACTAGCGCACTCGTGCTTTGCACGTGAGCGTTGCTTCAGAGCGCTGGAGCGCTGGCGCTCGTAGCGCAAGCGCACTCGTGCTTTGCACGTGAGCGCTGCTTCAGAGCGCTGGCGTACCCTTGCTTTGCACGTGAGTGCTACTTGCTGGCGCTTTTATGAAGCGCGGCTACATTTCAAATTTTTAAAATTTGAACAGAGCTTTGCTCTGATTGGGGAAACAAAGGTGATTGGAATCATTGATCAAAAGAATTGGAAGTGGTGAAACGAGTGAAATATCGATTACGGGATTGTTCAATTCTGTCAGCAATGGACATGGGTTTCGTAGTTGCAACATGACTCTCAGAAGGGGTATCAACATAAGAGGGTGGTGGAGGTTGAAATGGTTGATACGAAGTGGATTGAGGAGTCTAATTGTTTGTCCTAGACGAATCTATCCGATCTCTCAATGAAATTTTGGGCATGGATGGATCGTTCGAAGTTCGGCCAAAGCAAGAACCGTAGGAAGAAATGTCTGGTTGCAGGTACCAAAGTTCGGTAAGAGTTGGCCGTTTTGGGGTACCCATGTTATGAAAATAGTGGAGGGTAGAAAGTGGTTGAATTTTTATAAATTTTTGAATTTTGAAATTTTTTTTGTTTTCGTAGTTTTCAAAATTGTTTGTTTTTAAAAAAAATACGGAATTATAGGACTAAACTATACATAAGCACAAGCACAATGCACAAACAACACCTAGAGCTAGGGTCTTCAAAGTCTAACTAGACCGCTCCTAGACTTCCAAGCGACAAGTTGCAGGATAACTCTTGAATCGCCTCTTCACTGCCAATTGTGGCCAGGTAAGCACAAGTGAGGTAAGGAGGGTTCCGCTCACGAATCACCGTGAGACGGGCCTTTTAAAATTACCTTCTCACTTGTCTAGCCTAGGCACCACAAAATCAAGTTTAGATAAATGACCCATTCCCCGCAACCTTCACTTGTCCTAAATGAGCGCGACAAGTCCTTATAGGTTTGGTCTAGATATTGTTTTAACTCAGGGTAATGCGTATGCTTTTTGTGATTTGTTGGGTCTTAGGAAGGGTGATGAAATCCCCACCCAATCTTAATTGGTGTTCAAGCCTCTTAATGTCCGTATTATTATATGCAAAAGCGTATAAACAACCAAAATCTAAAACAAAAAAAAAATTATTTGGCGGTGGCGCAATCTGTGCAAATAAACCGGCAGAAAATACAGTTCAATAGGGTTCACAGAAGAGATAAAAGGAAAGAGAAAGGGAGGAAAAAAATTGGGGCTCAGAATCCTCAATGTAATCGCGGAACCGCCGTGAAATCCAAGTTTTGACCGCGGTTCCGCGGTCAAACTATGGAGTTGGGACTTCGTCTTTGGTCACTGCACTCCCTTTATTCTCTAATCTAAAATAAAATGCTCCGATTTCTTAAATGACTACTGTACTTGCTCCAGATAGCTTGCACACTTGCACAAAAAAAATATCAAAAATAACAAAAAGGGTTTTTGTTATATTTATTTATTTATATATATATATATTATATATATACACACAAAAAGAATATTAACCCGAATGAAAAGAAAGAAAATACGTTACCGTCTCCCCGGCAACAGCGCCATTTGATTGAAAGAATTTTAGTTACCGCAATCAAAACGGTGTCACTTTGCAGCTAGCCGGTTGAGCACGGGTCAATCCGCAGGGAGATGGCAGTATGTTCGTTCTTATCTTAGACGAGTCAATAAAGAATGTATATGTATATGTTCAAAACTATCCTAAGTGTTTGTATGTATATTCAAGTAAGCTTGTTAAGGTTGGTTAGTAGAGTTAGGATTAGTCTTGTACTTATCTTTTGCCATTCTTAAAATGATGTTGGGATAATCGAAAGTAGCGGGGATTAGGATGACATAGGAATGGGATTTGCAAGTTTAAGCGACCTTTCCAACGCTAAATCCATTCCTAGTGCCCCTTGTCCATCCGCTAAATACGCTTATCCCAACCCTTGGCCAAACACCCGCAGCCATGTATTAAGTCACAACTACATGTCACGTTGTAGTGCGCTTAAAGGACTTCTCGACTTAGGTCGCGGCTATATGTCACATATAGCGCGCCTAAGTGAGGGGGTTGCGTTTGTTTGGTCGGGGTTCGTTTCAAGATGTTTGGCGAAGAGAAGCACAAGGGATTTTTCCGTCCCTCATACTAACCTTCCTAAGCCCCTAACAAGTGGAAATTATTCACACATGAAAATGAAAACAAAGCAAGAAAGTTTTAAAAAATGGTAGTAAGCTAACTACTTGGGTCCTCACCTAAGCAAGGTACTCCGTCGAGTGTCATGGCTTGAAAATGCGGATAAGAGGAAAAGGAAAATAACACAAGGAAAGAAATAACAACTACTTAACAACAATAAATAAAATTACAAAACAAGATAATAAAATTACAAGACAAGAAATAAAAGAGGAAAGAAAATAAAAACCTTCATCTTCATTTAACATCCACTCAAAAGCTCTCACAACAATTTAATGGAGGAAAGATGATGAAGAAGAAGAAGATACAAGCTAGACTAAACTAAATCCTAACAAAAAGAAGCATCCTCACTATGGCTCAAAACTAGAGTATTTATAGCCAGAGAGCTAAAACCCTAGGACTAAATTCTGAGCCTAAATACAATGACCAAAATAACCCCAAAGATTGGTCAGATGATGACATGAAACCACGGCGGAACCGCCGCAAAAACCAACATTTGGCGGCGATTCCGCCGCGGTTTTGTGGAATTGGAGTCTCGTATTTTCTGGGATTCCTTGTGTTACTATCTTATGTTGTTATACATGTCCCAAATTGCAAATTGTTTCTAAAATTTCTTCAGATCTGCAACAGTCCAAAATAGCTTCACTTTTAATTCATTTGACCTTATCTCCCTCGAGCTCCGCGCACCCATTGAATCTTGTGCTGCCCCTCTCGTGCTCTATGCTTGTCCGAGACAGGAATGACCACTATTCTTTGTCTTGTCTCTTGAACTGGTAAGCGGCACTGGACAGATACGGATGACCGGAACCCGGCTTTTATCCATGTTCTGGATTTTGGCGTAACTGTGGAGATTTTATATGATTTGCGTTATTTTGGACTAGGAACCTATAACCTGTAAATATATAGCAAACACGGATCAAAAGCACCTTCATATAAACAAACGAGCAGAAGAATAGGCTGTATTAAATGCAATATTCTGGTATGAACAGATCCCGTGAAGTGCTGGGTGGCCCATTCACTTTATTGATTGGGGTTGCCTCACTTCTGGGATTGGCGGGTAACTTGCCGCGCTCGTAGGGGTCTAGGTTTTCATTGCACGGGCTATCCACAAGACCGGGAACGTCGGGTTTTATTTGCGGCTCAAGTAAAACCCGAGGCTCCAAGATTATCCACCATTCTGTGTTTCTTGCTTAGATTTTTTGATGTTGCTTATATCATGCCTGGGACGAAAGTTATATATATTTATATATAAACTAGTAGATATTGTATATGTTTTACACCCGTGCTAGTCCAGCCCCCACTATGCCGTTAGTTAAGTAACCTAACAGTGCATGACGGGGTCCCGTGGCAAATGCGGATGGCATATACGTACATTGTATTTTCGTTCTTTTCTGGATTGATAGGAATTAATTGATGGGACCGCATTAATTTTGATTAATGCAAGAAAAGAAACCTAAAAAGATGTTGTTGGAACAAATTTCGAAAAACTGTAGTAATATTCTTTCGCTTTGCATAGTGGAGTTTGGTCATGAACATCCAGCACCTCATTCTAAGAGATAAGAGCCTAGATCTCTTCATAAGGAGTGACCTCTTGAGCAAAAGTTTATGCTATAGATTACTCGGTTTTCTTCATAACCACAAGTTTTAAAAAGCGGAGCCTAAACCACTCCTTTTCAAAACTACTCGGTTCCTTCAACGATATCATGTTCATTACGTTAAAGTGTTTTTCGCCAAAAACCCAGCAGTAGCCCTCTGTCATTTCCTACAAGTACTACTTAGTATTCGTGCTACGTATTTTGGCATTGTCAAGGCGTAGTGATCGGTAGCTGAGTATTGCTTGTTTGTAGCTTTGTTTCCGATTATTTAGGACAGTCGCATAGCTATGTTGGTATTGTCAAGGGTTATGCAGGTGGTCTAAATTAATCAAGATAATGACGGGTCGAACTTGACTAGCGGCTTATGATATGTTGGCATTGTCAAGGTCATAAAGTCGTTAGGGGTAAAAGCCACATCGGGAGTTTCAAACATACAGGAAACTTGCTAGTATTGCATACCTTCTGGAGTGTGTGACTGGAGTGTCTTCCATCTAGTTGATCACACAATGATAGTTGAATCCCAATCCTACTGATGAGTAGGATTACTCTTGGGAGATTTTTTTCACTTAACAATCAATACTATAAACCAAGTAGGTGTCTAGAACGGTGTTAGCAGGGCTACGCCTTCAGGGAAAAGAGGTTATGTAATTAAGAAACTTCACGAAAGCGTTGGAAAACCTCTCTCAAAGCACCGACACTAGCCTGGCCGAAAGGTTAAGAAAGTATTGTGACATGCGATTAATCCTAACTAGTTCTTCTTTTAGGGTTTGAAGAAGAATTCGAGGAAACAGTGGGAGCCATCCTGATTAGATAAACTAATAACCAATATAATCTTGCAAGAGCGCACGCAGAGTGTTTCTTTTCTCTTTTTCCAGGTAGAAACCAATTCACGCCTTAATCAAGATAATAAAATGTATCACTTGACCGATCCGAATTCTTATTTGGGGCTGGGGAACGTCGGTTTGGCTCTAACTTATAACAAAAGTCATGAGTATGAGCAGAGGAAAGAGGATTGGATGAATTCCTTGATGACCCCTTCAAAGATGAAGCATACTATAGCGTCTCCTTCAGGTGTTCTTGTTATTGAGAACTGCTTTTCGGCCAGTCCTACCTCCTGGGTACTAGATACCAGATCAGGATCTCATATCTGTAATTTATTGCAGGAAATGAGAAAAAGTAGGATAGTTGGACCTGGTGATATGTCCCTCAGAGTAGAGAACGGAGCACAAGTTGATACTGCTGCCGTTGGTGAATATCATCTAACATTACCAAGAGGCAATACTATGATTTTGAACAATTGCTACTATATACCTTCCATGGTTTGCAGCATCATATCTGTTTATTTACTTGATAAAGATGGATATAAGTTTGTTCATGATAGAAATATCATGAACATTTACCTTAATCAGGTATTGGTTGCAGAAGGTATATTATGTAATGGTATCTATGTTCTAAATCAAAACGCAGTTTTTAACATACAAAACACACGCAAGAGGAAGAGTTCAGATGTGAACGAATCCTACTTATGACATTGTAGACTTGGTCATATCGGAGAGAAAAGACCAAGTAAGTTGCATAAAGATGGATATTTGGATATGTTCGAATTTTCATCTTATGAAACTTGTCAGTCTTGTCTCAAGAGAAAGATGACCAAATCTCCGTTCACCGGACACGGAGAAAGAGCAGCAGAGCTCTTAGGACTCATACATAGTGATGTATATAGTCCGATGTCTATACATGCAAGGGGTGGGTTCTCGTACTTCATCACATTTACTGACGATCTCTCTAGAGTCGGATACGTGTATCTTATGAAACACAAATCTGAAGCTTTTGAGAAATTCAAAGAATACAGAAACGAAGTAGAGAACCAGACTGGAAAAAGTATCAAGATCCTCCGATCTGATAGAGGAGGGGAATACTTAAGCACGGAATTCCTAGATTACCTAAAAGAGAATGGAATTCTCTCTCAGCTTACTCCTCCTTACACGCCCCAGCACAACGGTATATCGGAGAAGAGGAACTGTACCCTATTGGACATGGTTCACTCCATGATGAGTAACGCCGAGTTGCCTCTGTCGTTTTGGGGACATGCATTTTAAACAGCAGCATTTCTATTGAATCAGGTTCCATCCAAATCCGTGCCTAAGACTCCATATGAAATATGGAGTGGTAAAAGACCGTATTTTGAACGTATTAAGATATGGGGTTATCCGGCCCATGTAAAAGTACAAAATCCGGACAAACTTCAGTCATGGCCAGTTTTATGCAAGTTTGTGGGATATTCTAAAAATTCTCTTGGATATCTGTTCTACAACACTGAGAAACAAAAAGTGTCCGTTGCTCGTCACGCCACCTTTTTAGAGTGGCGATTTCTTGCAAAAGAAATAAGTTGGAGCACGGTAGAACTGGATGAAATGTCAGAACCTCAAACTCAAACTGAGGATTTGGTAGAACCTCAAGATTTAGAAGTCCCAGACGAACCTCAGCCACTCTACAGATCTAGTAGGATTTCTCATCCGCCCAAGAGATACTACGGTTTTCTCATAGACGGGGATCGAGAGGATTGCATCTTGGAAGAAGATGATCCTACTAGTTTCAGGCAGGCCATTATCAGTAGGGATTCTGATAAATGGCTGGATGCTATGCGATCCGAGATGGAGTCCATGTACACCAATCAAGTATAGACCTTGGATATTGCTCCACCTGGGGTAAAACCCGTTGGATGCAAACGGATCTACAAAAGGAAGTTTGGTGTAGATGGGCAGGTGGAAACCTATAAGGTTAGACTTGTTGCAGAAGGTTTTCGTCAAAGACGAGGAGTGGACTATGACGAAACCTTTTCTCCAGTGACTATACTCAAATCCATTCGGATCCTACTTGCCATTGCTACCTTAAATGACTATGAAATCTGGCAGATGGACGTAAAAACGGCTTTTCTAAACGGAAGTTTGGAAGAGTGTGTTTACATGGATCAGCAGGAGGGTTTTGTAGACAGTGAGAACAGCGGGAAAGTGTGCAAGTTGCTTAAATCTATTTATGGATTAAAGCAGGTACCGCAGAGCTGGAACATCTGTTTTGATGAAACAGTCAAGCAATTTGACTTCATCAAGAACAAGGATGAGCCTTGTATATATAAGAAGATTGTAGGACGAACTGTCGTGTTCCTAGTCTTGTACGTGGACGACATTCTTTTGATAGGAAATAATACTCCTATGCTACAATCGGTCAAGCTGTTCTTATCATAAAGGTTCTCTATGAAGGACTTACGTGATGCCTCGTACATTCTGGGGATCAAGATCTACAGGGATAGATCCAAGAGATTATTGGCATTTTCGCAGTCCAGGTGTTAGTTATATGTATGCCCTAAAGGCCATTACTGTACATGGGATGTATATTGTAGTGGATGCTTGGACATATATAGGGAGGACATTCTTGATCGATATGATAGTATGCTATCTGGTTGCTCTTTGTCTTAACATGTTGACTTGTATATGTGATGCCGTCTTGCTATCACATGTTGACAAAGCCCTTAGGATATATACTTGACTACCAGGACTATGATGGAGATTATACTAGTGGGGCCAAGGGTAGCCTACAAGTACACCCTATAATTGTTCCTAGTCGTGAGAGTATCGAGACAGGGTATCGATATTCCAGAGTAGACTAGCGTATGCGCTTCTCGACCCATATGATGGGCGATGGATGATCCCATATCCATTGGTATCTGACATCGGAGAAGGTATACGAGTGCTCAGTGGAGACTGGGTACACTGAACGGACTCGCCGAGAACTCCTAGATGGTATTATACCTATCATCGGATAGCAGTTCTCTGGTGACACTGGTATAGGTTAGTCTGTAGACCCGAGATCGTCATAGAGTCTTGTGTGATTCCCACTGTGCTTTGATTTCCACCATACCACGGTCAAGAGATCGTGCAAAAAGAAGTTTTTTGGGTGCATTCCCGAGTCACATGGAGGCAATGAGCGATAGGAGGGGTTTCGTCTCTCCCGGTATTGGGAGTTGATGTTGCGCTATGCTCGATTGGCCATAACAGGAAATCGCTGGCCAGGGTTGCTGAGATTTACTGGTAAGTATTATCAGTAGTTTCTCGAACCGTTATGGACCTTGCATCGGCATGACTTATCAGGCTATTGGTGTCTGACGTTATACCACCCCCAGGCTGTAATATGCGACATATCTGACGAAGAGACCGGACTGTACGGTAGTGTTACTGATTGGATTCGCAGGAGTTATAGCAGGCTTGCTTGTTGATCTTCTGATCGCTCAATACCCGGGTGGCCGTTACGTTTAGCAGACCGCCTGCGGCTTGTGGGTGTTTGATATGATCATCACCTACTGCCGGCGTATTCACGAGTCTTTAGAGTCCTACACAGAGGTTTCCTGGTTCATGCGAAACGGAGTAGGAGCACATATGTGGTGATATGTGCGGGAACGACATTAATGCATGTAAGTGATATCGCATTCTATTCTCGAGATTTGTGTATCGATCGGTGTTCAGTTGATAAAACTGCACATTTGTTATTACATTTTTCCTACTATTTCCATATTTAAAAAGGTCTTTATTATAATATATCATACATATGAGGGTTTATTTGTAGAAATACTATTTTTCATGCGTTGATGTATTATAATTAGCATTTGGTAGGAAAATGTATATAATATTATTGACCTAATCCTAGTAGAACTAAGTCTACTAAATATTATTTAAGTTGTTGTGCAGAATTTTCAGGTCTTAAATCAAGGAAATCAAGTTGTTAAAGCTAACCTGCCTAATTAAGAAATCAAAATTAAGAAATCAATTCTGACAGAAGAAAAGAAAAAATTTCCAAATTCTGAAGGTTCCAAGGATCGCCACATGTCACAAGGAGCAACCCATAAAAAATTGATCAACGGATGAGATCATCAGGCCGCGGATCCGCGGCCCGAGCCCCTTGATGCCGTGGATCCACCGCGTAGAAGTGGAGTTAAAGGCTGGAACTTTTCTGGTGGGATTGTAACTACCATTCCCTAATTTGGGCATCTAACTTTCTGGCTTTGGGACTATAAATAAAAACCGAGAGCCTCTTGGAAAAATCATCAAGCCGACGAGATCACGAAGTCCAAGACGGCTCACGCATCCAGGCTGATCATCAACTGTTCGTCTACCTCCTTAGAAGAGATCGAGAAGCAAACTAGGTTTTTGTAATCATTTTCTAAGGAATCAAAGTGTACTTGATCTTGTTGATTAATAAAGGTAGTTCTTTTTCTTATTCTATTTCTTCGTAGTTTAATTATGCATTTTCTCTCCATCTCTTTTTCTCCCAACATGCGTGAGTAATTCTCCGCTTGTTAGGGTTCGTAGGATTAGGGTAGGCTAATGGATGATGAAAATTCCTAAACTTTTTTTAAGTCCCATAAAGTTTATAAACTTTATCAAAAGAATCATCAACATCCTAATCGGGCGCGCTACCAATTCATTGTTAGCCGTGACCGCGATTAGAGATTAGATTAATGATTGTTTTGGTAAAGGCTAGATATGAACGGAGTTCCATGTCGAGATAGGGGTTAAGAGTGGGAACCCTTTTTTCTCCAAAAACCCTAATCTGAATGCATCACTGTCGTTCTAGTTTTAAATCTATTAATTGATAAAAAGGGTAACTTTTAATTAATCATCCATAACTACTAAATCCTAACGAACCCTACAAGCCCCTTATTATATTAACTACATCCTTAAAAATCTAGATCTATATTTCGCATTAGCGCTTAACATAGATCTAGAAACCATTCATCAACATTCTTTATCCCTCCTCTCTTTTTCAACACATCTAAAGTTAGAGTAAAAGGTTCCACGTTTCCTAGAGGACGACCCGTACTCATCTCGGTCTAGCTACAAGCGACACCGTTATTGATTGCGGTTAATTACTACATACTTTTTCACATCAATCAAATGGCGCCGTTGCCGGGGATACGTGCGTAATTTTTTAATCTTACTATTTGTGTTGAATTCTTAGACGATTCATATCATTATTAACACAAAACTGCAAATTGCATATTTAACGATTTGTGCGTGAATTTTGCAAGGAGATCTGGAGTCACAGAATTGAGGAAAACAGAAGACAGAGACATTCATCAAGATCCAGAGGAGTACAGGAGGCCAAAGAAAAAATTTCATCACTTGATTCCTCTACCCCGCGGCGGAACCGCGGCAAGAAGGTACTTTAGGCGGCGGAAACGCGGCTTAACTAAGGGATCTAGGGTTCACACTTCTCTGGTATCTTTCTCAACTCCTTCTCTCTCCTCTCAAATCCAATAAAATCTATTTTCTGCAGGATTCTTTGCAAAATAGCGCCGCTCAAAAATCTTTTTGCAAAAGTTTTGTGATTAGTTTTGTTTTGCATATTTTAATACGGATTTTAAGGGGCAAAGACCAAATCAAGATTAGGTGGGGATTTCATCACCCTTCCTAAGCCCCACAAATCACAAACCGAGCATCTAGATCAACCTTTCATTAATTTAAAAAATATCTAGAACAGACTCTAAGGACTGTCGCGCTCAATAAGGACAAAGGAAGGTCGTGGGTAATCTATCGTTTATCCGCATTACCTTTGTAGTGCCTAGGCAAGTGTGTCAAAGGCTAGTGGTTTTTAATTAGGCCCACGACTGTGGTTCCTTCCCACTTACCTGGCACTTACCTGGCTACAAGGGTAGTACGGAGGCGGTAGAGGATTGATCCTGCGGCTTGTCCTTTGGAAGTCTAGGAGCGGTCTAGAGACTGGACCTAGATAACCTTGGTACTAGGGTTGCTTGTGCATTTTAGAGTGATTTGTCTTGAGTCCCACTTTTTTCAAAACAGACCAATTTTAAATCACACACACGCTGCCACTTGCACTAAACCCACTTAGTGGATGGACACGGGATCCTAGTGCCCGTCTTGTCCGCGTTCCTGCTATCGACTCCGAGGTCGGTACTTCTTCATCTTCTTTTCCTCCACCACCACACACCACGACCGAGATGGACGGCACTCCATCAGAATATAACACCACGCTGCCACCGCCCGTAGGTACGCAGAATCCATCGCGCATCTCTCTCCAAGAGAGATGCTATCCTATCCGTGGTCCTCTTCCCACTTGTCTATCTCTTCCACCAGCTAACGGGGATAATTTCGAAATTAAACCCCACTATATCAATCTGCTGCCCAAATTTCATGGGCTTGAGTCAGAAGACGCGTACGTTTTCATCACCAAATTCGAAAACGTATGCGCAATGATGGGTACTTCACAGTTGACTGTCGATGCTATGCGCTTGCGTCTTCTCCCATTCACACTGTGCGACTTGGCAGAAAAATGGCTTTATAATACTGCCACACACTCTATCACAAATTGGGATGAATTCGTCATAGCATTTCTTAAGAAGTTTACCCAAACCATAAGACTGCCCATATTAGGAGCGAGATCAACCAGTTCACCCAGCTTCCTAATGAACCATTTTGGAAGTGCTTTGAACGTTTCAAGTATCTGCTTGTCCAATGTCCTCATCATGGAATACAAAGATAGGATTTATGTCGAATTATATATAAGGGCATTAATCCAGCGACAAAGCAGATGCTTGAAACAATGTGTCAATACAATTTCATGTCTAAAGATGACGGTGAAGCATGGAAATATCTGGAAGATCTTGCAGAAAACACTTTGCAATGGGAAAGTGTAAGACCACCTTCAACTAAGGGAGGTATTCACCAGCTCGATATTTCTATCGCAGTAAAAACCGAAATGGCAGCGATACAGAAGAAACTCGACGCTATTGAGAACAAATTCTCATCATTCTCCCTAAATCAGGTCACACTTCCTAAGACCGTCTGTGGTTACTGTTCGGATCCTTCACACTTAACGGAAGAATGTCCTATGAATGCATCGTTTCAAGCTAATGCTGCTTTTCAGCAGTGACCTAGAAACGATCCTTATTCTTCCACATACAATCAAGAATGGAGGAATCATCCTAACTTTGCTTGGAATCAAAACCAACAAAGCAATTATCAAAGACCTCCTCCACAGCAACCACAACCACAGAATCAGCCCCCCTTTCAGTCACAGAACTTTCAAAATCCAGCCAATATTTCTACACCACAAGTGGCCGGTACTGACAACTCTTCACTTGCACAAACTTGGGATTTATTCATGAAACATTCCATGCAATTGTCGGCTGAGATGAAGTCTTCTATTGATACCATAACGAAAAACTCCGCCTCCTATGGTGAGAGTATTAAATCAATAGAAAACCAAATCGCACAGTTAAACGCCGCAATGAGTGCGAGAGAAAAAGGGAAACTCCCATCTCAACCCCTACCGAATCCTGGCCATTCACAAAATCATAATGTGAATGCCATTACTACGTTGAGATCAGGAAAAGTGCTGAATAACCGAGTGGGTGAGCAATTTGATATTAGTGACACCATTGATACCCCAGCTTCTTCTTCTTCTTCCTCTAATTCGTCTAGTCTCCCACCTTCATCCGAGCCTATTCTCCGTTTTCCCCAAGGCTCGAACATTTCACCAAATCTATCTAAGTCGATTCTCACTCCAATTTTGGGATCGAATCCGTCCCCACAGTCTTCTCCACAAATGTTGGACCCAAAACTTATTGATCGAGCTCCATTTCCAAACAGATTAAGGGCCAACAGACCTAACCCGAAAATGGAGAAGATTGTGGAAATGTTTAAGCAAGTTAGCGTGAATATTCCTCTCCTAGATGCTATTCAACAAGTCCCATCTTATGCAAGAATCCTTAAAGACTTGTGCACTAGAAAGAGAAAAACTCAAGTGCCTAAGAAGGTTTTCTTGACGAGTAATGTTAGCACAGCTTTTACCCAACAAATACCAAAGAAACGTAAGGACCCCGGCTGTCCTACAATCTCTATTTCTATTGGGGGTAAAAATATTAATCGTGCTTTACTCGATCTTGGCGCTAGCGTTAACTTGCTTCCTTATTCAGTATACGAGCAGTGAGGAATTGGAGAGTTAAAACCCACCCATTATACTCTCCAGATGGCAGACCGATCGATCACCAAACCTCGGGGCGAACTAGAGGATGTGTTAATTAAAGTCGGGGAATTCATATTTCCTGTGGACTTTATTGTTTTAGATACACAACCTGTGGCAAACCCACGCAATCAAATCCCGGTGATACTTGGTCGACCCTTCCTAGCAACTTCTAACGCTGTAATTAATTGTCGTTACGGTTCTATGAACTTATCCTTCGGAAAAATGACAATTGAGCTTAATATTTACAAGCTAGGAAGTCAGCCATCAGAACTTTCTGCTCATTTAATGGATGTTTGTTCCATCCACGAGATAGCTTCCGAAAGCTGCATGGATGAGGAACTTTGCTTTGATGTTCTCGACAACACTAATGAGACATCGTTTGATCTTGCACCACTTCATAGTGAGGATATGTTCAATGAGTCTGACCTTGAGATTGAACCCGTTGACTCGTTGCAAAAGTCGGCAGCACTTTCCGAGTCAATATCTTATACAAGTTTTGAAGCTCTTAGGGAGTCCGAATATCATTCCCTTACCTCACCTTCTATTGTCTCTCCGCCAATTCTTGATCTCAAACCGCTACTTTCTCATCTTAAATATGCATATTTAGGAGAGAATGAGACTTTGCCAGTGATTATTTCCGCTTCTCTAGCCTTAGAGCAAGAGAATGCACTTTTGGCAATGTTGAGATCGAATCGGCAAGCATTTGCTTGGACAATGGCCGACATCAAAGGGATTAGTCCCTTAATTGTTGAACATTACATACATCTGATGGATGAAGCCAAACCAACCCGAGACCCACAAAGACGGTTAAATCCCGTTATGAAGGAGGTGGTAAAGAAAGAAATCGTCAAGCGCCTTAATAGTGGAATAATTTACCCCATATCTGATAGCCAATGGGTAAGTCCAATTCATGTGGTCCTTAAAAAGTCTGGCATCACGGTCATCACTAATGAGGCTAATGAGTTAATCCAAACACGCACCCAAACTGGGTGGCGCGTATGTATTGATTACAGGAAACTCAATGCCGCGACGAGGAAAGATCACTTCCCTCTACCTTTCATTGACCAGATGTTAGAACGATTAGCTGGACACGAATACTACTGTTTCATGGACGGATACTCTGGCTATAACCAGATCCCCATCGCCGAAAAGGATCAAGATAAAACCACATTTACTTGTCCTTTCGGAACTTTTGCTTATAGACGCATGCCCTTTGGGTTATGCAACGCTCCCGCTATATTTCAACAGTGCATGATGGGGATATTTTCAGATATGGTGGAAAATTTTCTAGAAATTTTTATGGACGATTTCTCCATTTTTGGGGACTCCTTTGAGGACTGCCTTCGTAATCTTGACGCGGTTCTTACCCGTTGTAAGGATAAGAACTTGACTTTGAATTGGGAAAAATGCCATTTTATGGTCCAAGAAGGTATTGTACTTGGGCATATAATTTCACGAACAGGCATTGAGGTTGACAGAGCTAAAATAGATGTCATTCATAACCTCCCTCGTCCCAAATGCGTCAAAGATATACGATCCTTCTTTGGCCATGCAGGATTTTATAGGAGATTCATTAAGGACTTTAGCAAAATTGCTAGACCCTTAACCCTTCTATTGGCCAAGGATACTACATTTCACTTCGATTTGGATTGTGAGGCTGCTTTTGAATCACTTAAAAGATCGCTCACTACAGCCCCCGTTCTATCATCTCCGGATTGGAACCACCCGTTCGAGCTTATGTGTGATGCATCAGATTTTGCTATTGGTGCTGTCTTAGGACAGCACATTGATAAGATACCACATGTAATTTATTATGCAAGTAGGACCTTAAATGATGCACAAATAAATTACACAACTACCGAGAAAGAACTTTTGGCAGTTGTATTTGCATTAGAAAAATTCAGGCCCTACTTGATTGGCTCGCCTATTGTGGTTTACACAGATCACTCCGCCCTACGACATCTTTTATCGAAGAAGGATGCGAAGGCCAGGCTAATACGTTGGATCCTATTGTTACAAGAATTTGATCTTGTCATCCGAGACAAGAGTGGATGTGAAAACGTTGTAGCCGACCATCTTTCACGCATCACTTCTTCACCAACTTTGACCGTGCCAATAAATGACTCATTTCCTGATGAACAGCTCTTGACTGTATCCTACGAACCTTGGTTCGTGGATATCGTGAACTATCTTGGGACTGGACTTATTCCTAGCAATTGGTCGAAACAAGACAAACTTCGATTTCTATCCCAAGTAAAATATTTTTACTGGGATGAACCATATCTATTCAAGTATTGTTCTGATCAAATCATTCGCAGGTATGTCCCTAACGATGAATTCAAGAGCGTGTTATCATTTTGTCATGATCAGGCATGCGGCGGTCATTTTGGTCCTCGAAAAATGGCAGAGAAAGTTTTGCAATATGGATTTTATTGGCTAACATTATTTAAAGATGCATATGAACATTGCAAAACTTGTCCGCGATGTTAGCATTTGGGTCGGATTTCACGAAGGAACGAGATGCCGCTCCAACCTATATTGGTTGTGGAAATATTTGATGTTTGGGGTATTGATTTTATGGGCCCTTTTCCCAACTCATTTGGGAATCTATATATCTTGTTAGCGGTTGATTATGTCTCGAAATGGGTGGAAGCTATACCGTGTCGCACTAATGACAACAAAGTTGTCATTAAGTTTCTTAAAGAAAATATCTTTTCGCGATTCGGATACCCTCGCGCTATAATTAGCGACAACGGGACACATTTCTGCAATAGGTCTTTCGAGGCCTTGATGCGGAAATATTCAATCACTCGCAAGCTTTCTACGCCCTATCATCCCCAAACAAGCGGGCAGGCTGAGATCTCAAATAGGCAAATCAAACAAATATTGGAGAAGACGGTTTTGAAAAACCGTAAAGATTGGTCAACCAAATTGACGGATGCTCTTTGGGCATTCCGCACCGCTTATAAGACCGATCTTGGTATGTCTCCATACCGCCTTGTGTTTGGGAAGGCATGCCACCTTCCTGTCGAGATCGAACATAAAGCAATGTGGGCTATTAAAGAGCTTAATTTTGATCTTGATCATGCAGGCAGCTATCGGAAGCTGCAATTGAATGAGCTAAGCGAACTCCGCGATGAAGCTTACGATAATGCGGTGATAGTGAAGAACGGGACTAAAGTGTTCCATGATAAAAATCTTTCTAGAAAAACCTTCACATCGGGGCAACAAGTCCTTCTTTACGATTCCCGTCTCCATCTTCATCCGGGTAAGCTTAAATCTCGTAGGAAAGGAACTTTTGTGGTGCGGTATGTACACCCGCACGGGGCAGCTGAAGTTGAAAACTTGAAAAACGGTTCGATTTTTAAAGTAAATGGGCATAGATTAAAACCGTATTTTTCTGCTGACCCCGCGGAGGAGCTCCTGTTTTTACAGGAGCCGCTTTATCAAAACAAAATTTCCTCCACCTCACCTCCATGTTTTTGTAACATTTTCACATTTTAAGAATGGAGGTGAGTGAAAATGGATTTAATTGAATATCTGTGCATGCCAAAGAACAAGTTTGGGGGTAGTTTTCATTTAACTATTATTTTACCCCTTGTATCTCTCCCCTAGTATACAGGTTCATGCTCTCAAAAGGCTATAACAGTGAGGACACTGCTGAAAACAAGTTTGGGGGGGAGGTTTGTATTCACTGAATTATCTTTGACACTGGGCATTAAAATTTTTTTTTTAACAAAAGAGTAGAGTGAGAAAAATTACATCCAAAAGATAGGAATAGTTTAAGAAAACCAAGAAAATTAGAAGTTTTCTTAAACGAACTAGTAATAAGTAGTTATGAGCTGTTGTCCCAAGGGTTAGTAAGATGAAGGAAGTCACTAATCTGAGGATAAAAATAAGTCTGAAAAATAGTTTCTATTCTGGAAGCCAAACATTTGAATGTTGATACCCTACTATATGCACTTACACACGTCTTGAAATTCGGGATAGTAGAGAATACCTTGAAATACTCTTGTCTAAAAGCCAAAGTATGAAGGAAATGAAAAAATAAAAAAATGAAGAAAATATAAATGGTGAAAAGAAAAAAATGAACACTGGTTTTGTATCGCCAAGGCAGCAATAAAAAAAATATAGCGAGGGTGCCTCTTCACCTAGTGCCCTAAGGCCAACTGGTCTGGGAGTCACTGCTAAGCCTTAGGTGATGCAAGACGAGGAAAATATTATCACATAATCAGCAAGCACATAAGTAATCGGTCGGTTAGTACCTCAAGAAGTATTAACGGTCGCATGAAAATGTTTGAGCAAATCTAAATATTTATCAAGTTAAAAAGTACTGAGGTAGATGGACAAGAGTATGATAACTTGAATTGAATTCTCCGAGTGTAGGGATGTCCATTTCACACACATAGGAGTATATGATCGATGTTTGGATGAAAGGTAGGAATGAAGAATAAAGACGATATTTTATTGAGGGATGATGTGATTTCTAACATTTTTTCATGACTATTAAGATAGGGCTCATGACAACTGAAAAGCTAGTGTAGTTGGAAACTCTTATTTTCAAATTCTTTCTTTTATAGTTCTTATCTTTATATGTAAATTTCACCATCTCTCTTTTGTTATAGGATTTTGTGGGTGTAATCCGCTGAAAACGCTCAGGAGACAACACTCCTCCTACTACGGACACCTAGAGCTTTAACGGCTTGTTGCACGTGCTCAGTGCAATCATGTTTGCCTACGAAAGTGTGCTTAGTTTTCTCCTTTCTTTTTTCTTCTTCTCTTGAATAAACTAGTTTGCTCGGGACGATCAAAGATAAGTTTGGGGGTATTTGTTCAGTTAATAAAACTGCACATTTAATATTACATTTTTCCTACTATTTCCATATTTAAAAAGGTCTTTATTATAATATATCATACATATGAGGGTTTATTTGTAAAAATACTATTTTTTATGTATTGATGTATTATAATTAGCATTTGGTAGGAAAATATATATAATATTATTGACCTAATCCTAGTAGAACTAAGTCTACTAAATATTATTTAAGTTGTGCAGAATTTTCAGGTCTTAAATCAAGGAAATCAAGTTGTTAAAGCTAACCTGCCTAATTAAGAAATCAAAATTAAGAAATCAATTCTGATAGAAGAAAAGAAAAGATTTCCAAATTCTGAAGGTTCCAAGGATCGCCACATGTCATAAGGAGCAACCCATAGAAAATTGATCAACGGATGAGATCATCAGGCCGCAGATCCGTGGCCCGAGCCCCTTGATGCCGCGGATCCGCCGCGTAGAAGTGGAGTTAAGGGCTGGAACTTTTCTGGTGGGATTGTAACTACCATTCCCCAATTTAGGCATCTAACTTTCTGGCTTTGGGACTATAAATAAAGACCGAGAGCCTCTTGGAAAAATCATCAAGCCAACGAGATCATGAAGTCCAAGACGGCTCACGCATCCAGGCTGATCATCAACTGTTCGTCTTCCTCCTTAGAAGAGATCGAGAAGCAAACTAGGTTTTTGTAATCATTTTCTAAGGAATCAAAGTGTACTTGATCTTGTTGATTAATAAAGGTAGTTCTTTTTCTTATTCTATTTCTTCGTAGTTTAATTATGCATTTTCTCTCCATCTCTTTTTCTCCCAACATGCGTGAGTAATTCTCCGCTTGTTAGGGTTCGTAGGATTAGGGTAGGCTAATGGGTGATGAAAATTCCAAAACTTTTTTTAAGTCCCATAAAGTTTATAAACTTTATCAAAAGAATCATTAACATCCTAATCGGGCGCGCTACCAATTCATTGTTAGCCGCGACCGCGATTAGAGATTAGATTAATGATTATTTTGGTAATGGCTAGATATGAACGGAGTTCCATGTCGAGATAAGGGTTAAGAGTGGGAACCCTTTTTCCTCCAGAAACCCTAATCTGCATGCATCACTGTCGTTCTAGTTTTAAATCTATTAATGGATAAAAAGGGTAACTTTTAATTAATCATCCATAACTACTAAATCCTAACGAACCCTACAAGCCCCTTATTATATTAACTACATCCTTAAAAATCTAGATCTATATTTCGCATTAGCGCTTAACGTAGATCTAGAAACCATTCATCAACATTCTTTATCCCTCCTCTCTTTTTCAACACATCTAAAGTAAGAGTAAAAGGTTCCACGTTTCCCAGAGGACGACCCGTACTCATCTCGGTCTAGCTACAAGCGACACCGTTATTGATTGCGGTTAACTACAAAAACACTTTTTCATATCAATCAATCGGTTGTATGAGATATAGCCGGGTTATCTGATCAAGTTGTTGATTCGATAAATTGATACATTGGATATTAGTCGGTTATATGTAATATGAACGAATTATTAAATTAAGTGTTGATTTAATAATTTAATGTATAATTATATATTTGATATATTAAATTACATTAACTAATATTGGCTCACTTAAGTATTCATTTTTCTTATTTATGATACATTAATATATATGTGATATATGTTAATTGTATTATTTTCTTTTGTTCACAAATAATATATATATGATATATATTGTTGTGACATACTAGCTTACACATGTAACATGGATGTAAGAGACGCATACCATGCTAGGGTTAATGTTAGGGTTTAATATTTATTCTTAAGTAATTACAAATTAGTGGAGATATTTTGATGGTTGGAAGCTTGGAGAAGCTTGAAGATAACCATTGACTCATTCCACTCTTTTTTTTTCTTAAGATATTTATCAACCCAACCATTAACAATACACAATGGTTAACTCTCTATATGGGTTAGTGTATGTGATATACTCACCCATGGTTGCATTTCTAACCTTATGAATTATTACTTCATCACTTCCTCACTTCATCTTCTTCTTCCTCTTGAAGCTTTCTAGCTTTTGACTAAGTGATGGAATAAAATGAGAAAATCAAGTCTAAAGTGAGCAATATTCCTACTTCATCATTCTCTACTATTAGCCATTTAGTTTAGGGTGTTTGCTTCACTAATCTCACCATTAGTGAAGAGGTAGCATGAGCTTGAGTCTCCTCGACGTAGATCATCTTCGGCTTCGAAGGTATTGAGCAAGCTTGTTCATTTCTTCATGTGATCCTTACTAGAGTTCGGATATTCACTACTAGGGGAGAAGGGACTACTACACGGAGCTTTAGAAGTGAAGGACCGGTCTACAAAGGTTGTATTCCGCATTCACTTAGATGTAAAGTTGTTTACATATCATGTTTTACCCTAATTCTCTAGTTCGATTACTTGGTTGGTTTGTTTAGCACCCTAAAAATTTTAAATTGCATGTTTGATGCTTACCAAAACCTTGCTATGGTGCTAAGCTAACCCTACAGTGGTATCAGAGCTACTAAGCATTAGATGTTGACCTATGGGGGGTTCTCACTGTGTGACAGTGTGGCGAAGCATAGGCTCTTACCCCCAGGGTGTCCTGAGACCGGAAGGTGTTCCGGTGGGTTGTAGTCCTCGCGAGCGGGCATGCGTAAAAAGTAGTTGCTGAGGGACCCGTTGGTGGCACGGCGACCTTATTGGATGGGGTGACTGCCTGACCAGCAATGGTATCAGAGCCAAGCTAGAGCATTAGGCGTTGTCTAGACGAAGTTAGAATTCCGATCGAACCCCGAAACCCGAAACAACCCCCTCTCTGGAAATTTTTCCAAAAGTTGGATTTTTCCATGTTTAAAATATTCAGAAAAACTGCTGGGATTCTTTAGCACCCTACTGGGTTTTCACAGCAACTACCATGCCAAATTTAAAAATTCTAAGGTGCTAATCAATCCAAAACTAGGATCAAGCTAGAGTAAATAAACGAAATGAACATGTAATCAACCATTACAAGTAGTGAGCAAGGAATACAACCTTTGTAGACCGGTCCTTCACTTCTAAAGCTCCGTGTTGATGTCCCTTCGCTGCGATCATGGCAAGTGAAGATTTCCCGAACTCTAGAATGGTTCCCTCGGAGAAATGAACAAGCTTGCACGAAGTCTTCTAGGCCAAAGATGATCTACGTCGAGGAGACTCAAACCCAAGCTATCTCTTCACTAAGTCAAGAACTTTGTGAGGAGAACACCCTTTACTACCCAAGCAAGTGTATAAGATGATGAAATAGGAATTGGGCTCACTTTGGATTTTATTTTCTCACAATATTTCTTCATGTTTCATGGAGCTAGTAAGCAAGAGGAAGAAGATGAAGAAAGCAACCATGAAAAATGAAGAAGGAAAACTAATGAGGTGAGAATAGAAACCATGGGTGAGTTAGTGTCATATACTAACTATTGTAGAGACTTAACCATGGATTAATTATAATGGTTGGGTTTAAAATATCTTAAGTAAAACAAAATGAATGGACTTTGGTCAATGGTCTACAAGCTTCATGAAGCTTCAAGCCATGACAAATTTTCCACCTCATTTTGATTTACTAAGATAAATAAAACCCCACATTATATGTAAGCATGGTTTAAGTCACACACACCCAAGTTTGCATGTATCATCAAGCATGATACAAACATGTACACAAGTATATATCACATATATACTTAATACATAATCAAGTGAGAAAAGCAATCTTAAGTGAGCTAATACTAGTTAATGTAAATTAATATATCAAATATATAATTATACATTAAATCATTAAATCAATACTTGATTTAATGATCATATCGCATATAACCGACAATATCATATGTATCAATTTATCGAATCAACACTTGATTCGATAACCCGGCTATATCGCATATAACCGACCAATGATACAAATCGCGAGAATAGAATACGGTATCTCATACACGTATTAATCTCGGTCCCGCACACATCTCATATGTGCTCCTACTCCATTTCACCTGAGCCAGGAAACCTCTGTGTAGGACTCTAAAGACTCGTCAATACACCAGCAGTCAATGATGATCATATCAAACACCCACAAGCCGCAAGAGGCGTGCTAAACGTAACGGCCATCCGGGTATTGAGCGATCAGAAGATCAACAAGCAAGCCTGCTCATACTCCTTCGAATCCAATCAGTAACACTTACCGTACAGTCCGGTCTCTTCGTCTGATATGTCGCATATCTCGTCTAGAGTGGCAAACGTCAGACCCCAGTAACTCGATAAGTCATGCCGATATGAGGCTCATAACAGGTCAAGAAACTACTGGTAACACTTACCAGTGAATCTCAGAATCAGTCCTGGCCAGGGACTTCATGTTATAGCCAATCGAGCACAGCGTAACTGTAATATTTCAAAATAATAAAATATTATTTTTAGGAATTTTTATAATTTAATATTATTTTATTGATTATTTTAATATTAAATTTATAATTAAATACCGATAAATGGGAAAAATTTTGAAAAAATTATAGAAAATTCTAAAATAATGTATTTTATGGAATTATGTCATTTTTAAGTTTTTATGGTTAGTTATATGCTAATTTAGTGCTAATCGCGATTAAAAATCGCTAATCGGGTTTTTAGCTTTTTTGAGCAAAAATGTGCACATATCATTTTTCCACACTTGTTGCATTTTCTTACATATTTTGGAGTGCATGGTTGCTAGGGTTTGCTATTGTGAGGAAAAGAAAAGAAAAGAAAAAGGGAAAAGATAAAGGTATGGTATGATGAAGAGAGAGAATGTATAGGTCAACCCTTTTGTTTGAACCCATCCCCATCATTCCTCTTCTCATTTTCTCTCTCCCCTTCAAGAGAGCTGCTGCTCCTGCCCCTCTCCTTCCTCCTCCTCCCTCTTCAAGCTTAGATCTACCATGGAAACAACCCCGAAACCCTACTTCGACTTCACAAAAATCGTTCCCGAGCTCACTAGCTACCCATCGGACTAAAAAAGAGCGGATTTGGAGGACTTTGAGCAACTCAAGAAAATTCTTGAGTTGCCAAAGGAGGTAATTTCTGCACCCTAGAGTAGTATTTCAATTTTCTTGTGCACCTATGCTAGTTTCATATCGATATTGTGTTGTTTTGTGGACTTTGGACAAACTTAGAGTGGGTTAGGGTAAAGTTGAGATGTGGCTATGCAATTGGACTCTAATGGTGACCTTAGACCCTATATTGACTAAGACCCTGACCTAGCATAACTTGAAACCCAAAAATATGGAATTACGGGACTTCGATGTCGGTTTGTGACGACTTAGAGTGTGCAGAGAAATCTGGAATGGACTGGGACGTTTACTGGAAAAATAAACAAGTTCAGAGGCCCATTTGAGACACTAGGAACACCCTGTAGCCAGACGAACCCCATTGGATCACCCTGGGCCGGCCAGGCCGGGATTGCCTGTAGGGGGGCTCGGCCACTTAGTGATGGTACGGGTCCAGGTTTCTACCGTAGGTCACATACACCCTATACATCACTCTAGACTTGTTTGCTTGCCTTTATTTGGCCTGAGACGAAATCTGGGATCATTTTCTTGGGTTGCTGCTTTGAAATGAGTTTTGGTTTTGCGTATTTCGATTTCCAGATTTTTATATTTGTGCGTTATCTCGATCGTGTGACGTTTGTACGTCTATATCGAGTGATTTCGGGTTGTTTTGCGAAGGCTAACCATAGGTTCTAACCTATAGGCCTTTTAGCGTATCGCGTTGGTTTTCGCGTGTTGTTTTAAGTTTCAATTTGGTTTTAATGCGATGTGATACGTGTGATATGTAGGTACCCCCACGGTGATCCGAGACGATGCAAAAGATGAAGGCGACATCGACACCGACACGCAGGATACAGATGAGTAGATTTATATCTACGGGGAGAAGTCGGGTGGATGGCGTATAGCACCCCCGCAGTTCATGGTGATGTATACGAATACGTATACACACATATATATTGATTATATATAGTTGAGTTTATTGATGATAAGATAGATTTTAGGCGTGATTGGATAGGTTTAGTGTTGCGAGACCCTAGAGTAGAGGTTGCACCACACATACACACACACCCATACTTGCATACATTCTTCTTTCATTGTGCTTATACAAGAATGTGTATTTATGTGTTCACATGGGTATGTGACTATATGTTCACATACTGGATTTGAGGATAGTAATTGGGATTTGAGATGAGTCGATAAGATTCGATTGAGACCGCGAGAACGGTGATATGGCAGGATTCGTACTTGAGATACGTCCTGATGTTATAGCGGATCATGGGACGACGATACATGTGAATAGTGTTATACATTGAATGGTTGACATATGATCGTGATATGAGATAAGATATGTTAAGATATTCATCATAGGTCGCATTAGGCGATGTATACCTCTTTATGACGATATATGATGATGATATCAGTTTGTATGAGGCTGTAGATCAGCAGTCAGATCATGATTATATTGATGATATTGGTATTGTACTAGACGTAGATCAGTACCCGGATTATGATCTTGATAACGAGGATACCAGATGAATAATATGATAATGTGATATTGACCGTACCCAGATTTGGTATGCCGTACGACGGATTTACGTACGAGCTATATATTGATGTTTGATCCGCACTCTTGACTTGGGAATATTTGATTATAGATCTGGTATCGGATATGATATTATCGAGGCGAGATCACCGACTAATATATATATATATATATATATATATATATATATATATATATATATATATATGTATGTATGTATGTATGTATGTATGTATGTATGTATCGACTCAGACGTTAGGCGGCTTCCTTACCCTTAGTTTAGCTTGATAGCTCAGCCCTATAGTTTAGTGTAGTTGTTAGCCCATATTAGTCGTCGTTGTGTCTAGTATTCAGCTCCCGCTCATTATTGCTGTTCGCTCCGCATCGCATACTTATATTGTAATTTCTTATCGCATTGTTGATATCATACTGTTAGGACACCAGCACCATTACCGATGATGCGTATGTACCACGTACACTTACTCGCCGGTTCACACACATCTTCATCGGTAATTGCCTTTCACGAACACTTTAAAAAATACTATTTCATTGACATAGTTTGTTAGCTAATAGTTTTGACATGATATTAGTGTACTTGCCTTATATGCCAGTTTAGACATTATAGTTATTACTTGTCACTTCATGCATACTGTTATTCATTGTTATGCCGCATTCATGGATTCTCATGCCTATATTCACTAGTTTATGTGCTATTGAGGTTTTGGATTCGGATTTTCATGATATTTTTGGATTTGGGAACCGTGGGGATTTCAAAAGAGAATATGTAATTGTTTTAGAGAAAAAAAACCGGTTACCCTTGATATGATATTTCAGTGCGTCCACCATGTGTTTTCTCGGTGCTGAGAGCGACATGTGAGACCCGAGTTCGAGGAGTGGAGGAACCGTTTCGGGTACATGGTGGACCCGGTAAGGTACCTTGGGGCAAGAAGCGCATGGTGATGACGAAGTGAGCCTGGCAGGGGGAGACTACCTACCGGTGATTTTACCCGACGCGTCGGATATCCGGAGGATATCATCGTGGTCTTGAGATTTATGGTAGGGGCCGGTCTGGACTGACGGTGCCCTAGATAGTGAGACTGACATACAGAGATTGCGACACAGAGATATCGAGAGATTTGGATATTTGTTTTGTGTCGATGCTAGGCACTGTTTATGCTGATTTCATTTATGATACCTCATTTTAAGAAAAGATACAGAAATCTTACTAATTTATGAAAGCAGTTTTCTTCAGTACATGCATTCTGTTTCATGCATTCATACATCATCCATATGATACATTGCTACCTGAGGCACTGACACGGGCACATGGGATTACACCCGGATTAGATATTTACCCTAGCCATTGTTATAGGCTGCTGGTTATATATTTGAGGATTATATATTATGATCGTATGACCTAGGATTGCGTTGTTCATGCGATTTCTGTTCGTAGATATTTTCTACTCACGAGTTGGCAACTCACCTCCGTTGTGCCACAGTTTCTTGTAGGTTTTGCCGTACAGGTTTCATTACGGCTTTGCTGGCACTATTTCCATTTCTGGGTGATTTGCTAGTAGGTGGGTTCAATTGTATCGTGACCATCAGTATATTTTTGTATATTACTATTCAGTTGTATCTAGAAGTTCCATCAACCAAACATGTATTTATTTTTCAGATAGAGACCAGTGTTGTTTATTCATTCGACCTTAGAGTCGCGTGTTGTATTTCTATAGATTTCTGCTGTTTTGAGTTTCCTTTTCTGTTGTGATTCTCGCCTTTTGGCGTTGTATATTATATTGCTTGTGTAGTTGTGACCGTCGATTGACGAAGAGCTAGCTCCCGCTTGGGGATGCATTTTCATTATAGATATGCTTTATCAGGTTTTGCACCCGTTTGGGGTCAGTTTTTACAAAGGAAACTCTGCCGAAATTTTTAGAAAAGATTTATGATTTTAAAATGCACATCTCGGCATATGTTGCAAACTATTTGATTTAAAATGGTTTTCCTTCACTCTACTATCTTTTTTTGGTTTAGATTGCTGGGTTTTCGGCTTACTTAGATTATGTACGCCTCGAGACGTTCGTAGTTTAAGGGCCAGTCATGTTCCGTACTTTCGGGTCGTGACAGTAACATCAACTCCCAATACCGGGAGAGACGCATCCCCTCCTATCGCTCATTGCCTCCATGTGACTCGGGACTGTACCCAAAATCCACCGTTTTGCGCGTCCTCTTGAACGTGGTAAGGTGGAAATCAAAGAACGGTGGGAATCACACAAGACTCTATGACGATCTAGGGTCGACAGACTAACATGTACCAGTGTCACCAGAGAACTGCCATCTGACGTAAGGTATAATACCATCTGGGAGTTCTCGGCGAGTCCGTCCAGTGTACCCAGTCTCCACTGAGCACCCTATATCATCTATGATGTCAAACACCAATGAGTATGGGATCGTCCATTGATTGAAATACTTAAAGTTAACCGCAATCAAGACGGTGTCGCTATGCAGCTAGCCGGTTGAGCACGGGTCGGTCCACAGGGAGATGGTGGTATCTTACCTTCTTGTCTTAGACGAGTCAATAAAGAATCTGTATGTTTGTTTGATCTAACCTATGTGTTTATTTGCAAGTATAAAGTTGTTAAGAAGAAAATACGAGATTGTAAGCTAAAGAAATCCGTACTCAAAACCTTTGAGCCGAGTCTTGACCAATTGAAGCTCGAGCAATCGGCAACAACGTGGATTAGGGGATTTAAGCGCGGTATTCGTGGAATCCGGCTTATTTACCCTTGTCCTTCCGTTCTTGTCTCTTGCTTTCGCCTCCGGCCAAACCGAACGCAACCGGTCGCGGTTAGGAATCACCGTTACCTTGTCGGGGTAGGGTGCCTAACGGAGCGCTTGCGTATGGTTTGGGCGGAGTTCAATGGAAAATAACGGGAAAAGGAAAAGAGCAAAGAAATGTTAACTTACAATATCATATGGATTCTTAACAACAACAATAATTACAACATTCACAAAATGAACAAAAGAGAACAAAAAGAAAAGAACAAAGAAAAGAATACAAGTAATTAAGTGCATGAATATAAATTGCAAGTAATTAAAGTGCATGCAAATAAATTGCAAGTAATAAAAAGCGATAAAAAGAACACGAAACTAGGACTCAAGACAAGCATGTGATCAATAGCCAACCCTTAAACTTGCAAGCTCAATCAAGAGGTTGCAAGATCAAGGGAAGGGTAGAGAACGCATGTGAAATGAAGTGCTAATTCCATGAAAGAATACGACCCTTGAGATCAATAACTAACCCTTAACCATTCAAGCTCAATGAAGAGGTTGAATGATCAAGAGAAAGCAAGAATCTCAAGGGGAAGAAGAAACAAAAGAGAATGATACAAAACCCTCATCTTCATTCATCTCCCACTCAAAAAGCTCTCACTACAATTTTCATGGAAAAAGAATGAAGAAGAAGAAGAAAAAGAACTAAAACTACAAAAGAATGGAGAACCAAGAATTGACTTGGTTGAGCTCAGTTCTGCTGTATTTATAGGCAGGGAGTTGAAGATCTAGGGCAACCATCAGCCCATAAATGAAGTACCAAAAATACCCCCAAAAGACGACAAAATGAGGCCACAGTACGGCCGCGTTTCCGCGGCCGTACCCCCTATTGGCCGCTGAAACGCGGCTCCCTTGGTGAGTTGGGTCGTGGGTTTTGGTCTGGGTCCCTGGTTGGATGTTTCCTTGTGTTTGTCAACTCTATAATGTACAAAGTCTTCCAGAATAACTGCAGATTTCGAAGTCCAAGATTGCATTATCTTTTTCACTTTTGACTTTATCTCTCTCGAGCTCCGCGCACCCATTGATTCTTGTGCAGCCCCCCTCGTGCTCTGTGCTTGTCCCAGACACGAATGACCACTGTCACATGTCTTGTATCGGGAACTGGTACTCGGCACTGGACGGATATGGATGACCGGAACCCGGCTTTTATCTGCTGTGACAGATGTTCTGTATTTGGCGTAACTGTGGAGATTTTATCTTGATTTGCAATATTTGTACCGGAAACCTGTATTCTGTAAATATGTAACAAACACGGATTAAAAGCACCTACCTATAAACAACCGAGCGTAAGAATGGGCGGTATAAAATGCAGTATTTTGTGATTAACAAATACCCCCAAACTTAACTTTTGCTCGTCCCGAGCAAAACCAATTATTCACAAAAAATAAAATGATAACCGCACTTTCGCAGGGAACGCGATTGCACTGAGCGCGTGCAACAAGCCGTTAAACCTCTAGGTGTCCCTAGTAGGAGGAGTGTTGTCTCCTGAGGGTTTTCAGCGGATACTACCCACAAAATCCGGTCAAGTTGGTTTCGTAAAATAACTAAGATTCAAACCCTAAAGTTTTGTTTTTAGAAAATAACAATTCTATAATCCTAAGTCTAGACCATCGAACCTTTATTTTTCACACCTCGCTTCTTATTTAACTACAGATTTTATATGTCTTTACGTGCAGTGCAAATAGTGTCGTTAAGTTCCCGAAAGGTCGAATAAAGTCATCACGTCGCACAATAAAGCCCAGATAACAATTTTAAAAGGATCACATAAGTTTTATAAAGAGTTAAGCATTTTTCAAGTTTCGTTTTCCAGTAAGGTTTCAACTTCAGAATTTCTATCTTCCATAACAGGAAACTAAGTCGTATTTTTCACTCCACATTTTTCTTGTTTTCATTTCATACACACCTCTGTGAACGTGCAATAGTCTTTATCATAGAATAAAACCTTCATATCTCCGCTAAATTTTTTTATAAAAAGCCTGTCTTTTATCAAGATTATTCTCACACAAAGAACCGTTAGGAATTTTAACTCGGAGAGAACACTTGCTTGACTTTGTTTTAACCTGGACTTTCTAGGCTTCTTAGCGAGCTTTGGGCCAATGCACCCAAACCAGTTGGTTTTAGGGCATTAGGTGTAGAAACACCCCAGCGGACTTAATTACTCAAGTTACCTAGGTCCAAAAACAAAAGACAGTTTGGCGTGAAAATCAGATGATTTAATACGAACGGAGATATAACCGGCAGTTCAATTATTTTTTTGGATAAAAGACGTGTTTAGTGGGTTTGGTGTGTAATCATTCCAATCAAGTTTCAGATGGGTTATTTTTCAGACTTAGTTCCAATTACGGCATCAATAATATTCCTTCATATTCGCTTTACTTCATAAACTATTCTTGACATTACTTATTTCAGAACAAACCTATTTGATCCTTAGAAAATCATTTATCTGCTTAAAAGTTTTTTAAACATAAAAGACTTGTCATCTAATTCCCAAAAACTCACGACACGTGTAGTGTGATGTAAAGACGTATATCAGCTATAGTTAACTTCAAAGGAGAGTTATCTTTCAGGTTTTCAAAATCTAAACATAAGATTTAGTTATTGCTATCTTTTCAAACAGAAACCGTCGAAATGTTGAATCAGAGTTTTTCCACTAGCTACTTGACAGAAAGGTTTTTATGTTTTTAGAAAATTTTCAATTTTTGTGGGTTTTTAATACGGTATGCAAATGCAAAATATACAAATGAATGCGAAGGAAGAAAGCTTACCGAGCACACCCCCAAACTTAAACTTGACAGTGCCCTCACTGTCAGGCTATACCAAGAGGGTCAAAATTGTCGGCGCTCCCTAAAAACAAATTATAGACAACAAAGAAAACCAAAAATATATACAAAAAAAGGTGTCCCCCCCAAACTTAAGTAAAACAGTGTTTCCACTGTTAAGCGTTGAAATTCAGGATTAGGGGGGAAAGAAAACAGTATCAAGCTATACAAGGCCTTACACAGGCCAAAAGTTAACACCAACCATTCAAAGATTTTATCGCTATAATGTACAGGTTGGTGGAAGAAGGCGTAGAGAAAAGAGATGGATAATACGCGAGACCATATGCGGAGAGAAGCGGGATATGGTCTCGGTATATGAGAGGAAGAAGAATGGCGGAAGGGAAAAAGAAGTGGAATACGATCTTGAGGGTGCAAATGGAGTAAATAGATTAGCACAATTTATGATGACCGATGTGTGAAAAGCGATTGTGCTAATATATTTACCCGTCGAGAAATGGGGTCAAATCCCTCAAGATTCGAGAGAAACCATGGGTACGCCGAACTCGGTAAACCAGACATACGAAATGAAAGGGAGACGGTTTCTTGCATGGTCGGAACGATGGAAAGGGTGGAGGGAACTGGTTGAGGAAGGTTATCGGTTAAAGGTGCAGGAGGGTGTACACAGTCAGTGGAAGGGATAGGATGAATTGGAAAATCCGACTCATCAATTATAACTGGTTCATCTTCAAAACTATCCTCAGAATTCTCCTCAACGTTAAGCTCATCCATGCCTTCATCATCAATATCAAGACGCATATGAAGTTCGGGAAAAACATTTAATGACTCGGGATGATGATTTGAAGAGAAAAACTCAGCCAAATCTATGGGTTCATCATCCAAAATATTCCCAGCGTCAATATCCTTAATCAAGTGAAAGTCAATTTTCTCAGACACCTCATCAAAAGCATGGATTTCAATCAATTCAGGTTCTAAGATGGAGGTGTAGAGGTCAAAAGGATTAGGATCGGTTTCACTTGGAAGAGACCCTTCACAATCGGGCAAATCAAACACTACGAAGTCGCACAACTCATTCATCATTCTATCTTCAATTGATAAATCATGTGGGATACTTGATAGACATTCAACACAGGAGTTGTGGGATTCAATTTGAGACGGGTAGGTTTGATTTGGAAGGGTATATAGCTCACTTTCTCCACTCAAATTCACATCCTGTCCTACCGCCTCTTCATACATTGGAAAATTTGGAGCTAGTTGAAAACTAGCTACCGGGTCACTAGGTTGTATGAGGGCGGCCATGGACGCATTCAAATCCATCATCTGTTGGTATGACGCTACCCTAAAGTCTTCCAACGACTTTTCCAGACTAGACATGGGTTGTGACGGGGTTTCAGTAAAAGATTCAAAGTTGTTTGGATACTGAAAACTCCCAAATGGCGGTTCTGAAGCAATGTCTAGGGAAGGTGAAAAAGCAGGGTAGGATTGGTAGGAGTTGAATGGCTGGACAGGAGCAGGATCAACATTTGGATAGGAAGGTGAATGGAATTGTTGATCCCAAGAATTTGAAGTGGTGAAAGGAGTGAAAGATCGGCTACGGGATTGTTCTATACGTTTTGGAATAGACATAGGTCTTGGAGTTGCAACATGACTCGAAGAAGGGGTATCAACGTAAGAAGGGGTGAATGTTTGAAATGGTTGATACGAAGTGGATTGCGGAGTCAAATTGTTTGTCCTAGACGCGCCTATCCGATCTTTCAAAGAGATTTTGGGCATGGAGGGATCTTTTGACGTTCGGCCAAAGCAAGAACCGTAAGAAGTAATGTCTGGTTGTGGGTACCAAAGTTCGGCAAGAGTTTTGCGAGGTGGAGTACCCATGATATGAAAAGAGAAAGAAAGAAAGGCAGAGAAAAGGAGGGGAAAAAGAATGTGATATTTTTTTTTTTTAAATTTTTTTTTAGTTTATATATTAACAGAAGAATGAAATATACACACAAAAAGAATATTGACAAAAACAATCACGACACAAAAATACCACACACCTAATCGTTCTAGGGTTTACCTAGGTCAACTAGACCTGCTCCAGAACTTGATTGTTGAAGTAAAACTGTGTCGAGAAACAGGCTCAAGATACACTGATCACGAGGCCAGGTAAGTGCAGAGATAAGGGGAGGTTTTCCAACGCTTTCGCGAAGTTCCTTAATTAAATAACCCTTTCTCTTTTGGCGGTTTCGCCGTTAACACTTTCCTAGACACCCCGTAAACAATATACCGTTAAGCAAGGTTCTAAACACAGTTAACTTCTCCTAGTGAGCGCGAAGTCCTTAAGGCTTAAAGTCTAGTTTCTTTTAAATTTTGTGCGGGTAAACGTTATGCTCAAGTTCGTGATTTGTGGGCCACGGAAAAGGTGATGAAATCCTTTACCGTATGTTGTGGGGTTCGCTTGCCCTTAAGTCCGTATTAATGTATGCAATGCGCAATTCAAAAATTCTATAAAGAATCAAACAATCGTTTTTTAGTTTAAGCGCGGCGCTGCAACAAATACGGGTTAGTCAATTTTTAGCGTTTGCTAGCGAACTTGCAAAGAATCCTGCAAAGAATAGTATATTGGAAGCGTCGGATTTGAGAAGAAGGTGTTAGTAAAGTACGTACCGTTAAGTTTTGGGTTAGGAAACCCCCGTTGAATCAAATCCGGTAAGCTTGAAAAGTTCGCATGCGCGGGTCAAACTACCCGGATCTTTGGCACTGTATTTCGTAATCACCTATGCCTTGAATGCACACTTTGCTCCCCACAATCGCAGTTTGCAAATACGCAAAATGCTGCACACTTGCCCACAAAAATTGATCAAAAATAACAAAAAGATTTTTTTTTTTTTATTTTATATATATACAAAAAGAATATTAACCCGAAGAACAAGAAAGAAAATAGGCTACCGTCTCCCCGGCAACGGCGCCATTTGATTGAAATACTTAAAGTTAACCGCAATCAAGACGGTGTCGCTATGCAGCTAGCCGGTTGAGCACGGGTCGGTCCACAGGGAGATGGTGGTATCTTACCTTCTTGTCTTAGACGAGTCAATAAAGAATCTGTATGTTTTTTTGATCTAACCTATGTGTTTATTTGCAAGTATAAAGTTGTTAAGAAGAAAATACGAGATTGTAAGCTAAAGAAATCCGTACTCAAAACCTTTGAGCCGAGTCTTGACCAATTGAAGCTCGAGCAATCGGCAACAACGTGGATTAGGGGATTTAAGCGTGGTATTCGTGGAATCCGGCTTATTTACCCTTGTCCTTCCGTTCTTGTCTCTTGCTTTCGCCTCCGGCCAAACCGAACGCAACCGGTCGCGGTTAGGAATCACCGTTACCTTGTCAGGGTAGGGTGCCTAACGGAGCGCTTGCGTATGGTTTGGGCGGAGTTCAATGGAAAATAACGGGAAAAGGAAAAGAGCAAAGAAATGTTAACTTACAATATCATATGGATTCTTAACAACAACAATAATTACAACATTCACAAAATGAACAAAAGAGAACAAAAAGAAAAGAACAAAGAAAAGAATACAAGTAATTAAGTGCATGAATATAAATTGCAAGTAATTAAAGTGCATGGAAATAAATTGCAAGTAATAAAAAGCGATAAAAAGAACACGAAACTAGGACTCAAGACAAACATGTGATCAATAGCCAACCCTTAAACTTGCAAGCTCAATCAAGAGGTTGCAAGATCAAGGGAAGGGTAGAGAACGCATATGAAATGAAGTGCTAATTCCATGAAAGAATACGACCCTTGAGATCAATAACTAACCCTTAACCATTCAAGCTCAATGAAGAGGTTGAATGATCAAGAGAAAGCAAGAATCTCAAGGGGAAGAAGAAACAAAAGAGAATGATACAAAACCCTCATCTTCATTCATCTCCCACTCAAAAAGCTCTCACTACAATTTTCATGGAAAAAGAATGAAGAAGAAGAAGAAAAAGAACTAAAACTACAAAAGAATGGAGAACCAAGAATTGACTTGGTTGAGCTCAGTTCTGCTGTATTTATAGGCAGGGAGTTGAAGATCTAGGGCAACCATCAGCCCATAAATGAAGTACCAAAAATACCCCCAAAAGACGACAAAATGAGGCCACAGTACGGCCGCGTTTCTGCGGCCAATACCCCCTATTGGCCGCGGAAACGCGGCTCCCTTGGTGAGTTGGGTCGTGGGTTTCTGGTTGGATGTTTCCTTGTGTTTGTCAACTCTATAATGTACAAAGTCTTCCAGAATAACTGCAGATTTCGAAGTCCAAGATTGCATTATCTTTTTCACTTTTGACTTTATCTCTCTCGAGCTCCGCGCACCCATTGATTCTTGTGCAGCCCCCCTCGTGCTCTGTGCTTGTCCCAGACACGAATGACCACTGTCACATGTCTTGTATCGGGAACTGGTACTCGGCACTGGACGGATATGGATGACCGGAACCCGGCTTTTATCTGCTGTGACAGATGTTCTGTATTTGGCGTAACTGTGGAGATTTTATCTTGATTTGCAATATTTGTACCGGAAACCTGTATTCTGTAAATATGTAACAAACACGGATTAAAAGCATCTACCTATAAACAACCGAGCGTAAGAATGGGCGGTATAAAATGCAGTATTTTGTGATGAACATCCATCGCCCATCTATATGGGTCGAGAAGCTACACGCTAGTCTACTCTGGTATATCGATGCCCCGTCTCGATACACCCACGACTAGGGACATTAAAGGATGTACTCACAGACTACCTTTTTCCCACTAATATGATCTCCATCATAATCTAGGTAGTTAAGTACGCATACTAAGGGCTTTACCAACATGTAACAGAGAGACAATCAGTGTACATGTTAAGATAAAGAGTAACCAGATAGCATACTATCATGTCGAGCAAGAAAGTCCTCCCTATATATGTCCAAGCATCTACTACAATGTACATCTCATGTACATTAATGGCCTCTAGGGCATACATATAACTAAAAATCTGCCACTTGCACTAGGGCCATCATATAGCAGTAGTTGTAGTATCTCATACTCAACCATCCCATAAAAATCTCTCTGGGAAAAAGCCTTTGTAAGTAGATCCGCCGTGTTGTCCTCTGAGTCTACTCTCCTAACCTCGATCCCCTGGAGATCAACCATCTCCATGGTCAGGTGATACTGCCTTAGAATATGTCTGGATCACTGATGGGACGGGGGTTCCTAGGCCTACGCCACAACTCCATTGTCACACAATGGTAGGAACGAAGTTCATCTCATGAACTAGTATACATCTAGACTTCCTCTTTGGTAGCATCTTAGGTAGTGATGTATCCAGCCTTTATCGTCTAGTTTGCCACGGTATCTAGCTTGGAACTCTTCCAACATACCGTCCCTCTACTGAGGGTAAAGACAATGCCTGTGACTGACATTCAGTCGACCTTACCACCCTGGAAGCTATCCAGTGATTTTTCCCAGGATCGATTGATACCATCTCACTACACCTAGAGAGAATCCTAACATCCACTTAGATCTATCTCATAGATCTATAACCCAGGATTTAGGAGGTATCATCTTGATCCTATATAGAGAATCCTTGTGATAAGAGGAGATTGACCGAGCATAGCATAGGAAACTCCTTCCCTATCAAGAGTATGTCATCAACGTATAATACGAGGAATATCACCATACTCTCTACTACCTTTTTGTATATACAAGGTTCATCTACCATTTTGATGAAATCAAACGCTTTGACTACCATATCAAAATAAATGTTCCAACTCCGCGATGCCTACTTTAACCCGTAAATCAACTTACACACATTTCCGCTGCTCCCACTATCTACAAAGCCCTCTTGCTGTGTACTTATAGATGCTCTCTTCTAAATCAATATTTAGAAAAGCAGTCATGATACCCAACCACCAGATATCGTAGTCATGGTATGTAGCAATAGTAAGTAGGATCCGGATGGACTTAAGCATAGGCACTGGAGAAAAGGTTTCATCATAATCCACACCTGGTCGATGACGAAAATCTTGTACAACAAGTCTTGCTTTGAAAGTCTCAACTTTTCTATGTACACCAAGTAATCTTCGCAAGATTTACTTGCTCCTGATGGGGATTTAAACCTTCAGATATAGAAACCAAAGTCCATACTTTGTTGGTGCACATAGATTCCATCTCAGATCGCATAGCATCCAGCCATTCTTACAGAGTCCCTACTCTTGATAGCCTGCTCGAAACTAGTTGGGTCATCATCTCTTGATGCAATCCTCGCTCCCACTGTCATCGAGAAACCGAAGTATCTCTCAGGCGGATGAAGAACCCTACCTGATCGGTGGAGAGGCTGTGGTTCTTCGGGAGCTATTGAATCTTCCGGTTCTACCAAATCATCAGCTGCAGTTTATATAGCTGGAACTCCTTCCAGTTCTACCTCATGACCACTAATTTCTTCACAAGAAATTCCCTTTCTAAAAGGTGGTATGCTGAGAAACAAAACACCTTTTGCTCCTCAGTGTAGTAGAAGATATTCCCTTGCGAATGCTTGGGATATCCTACAAACTTCCACAGATCTGACATTGCCTCGAGCTTGTCCGGATTTTGCTTTTGATATAGGCCGGACAACCCCAAATCTTAACATACTTAAGAGATGGGCTTTTCCCATACCATATCTCATATGGAGTGGTAGGCTCTTGATTTGGTTGGAACCCTATTCAATAGGTATGAAGCTCTCAAGTGCATAACTCCCAAAAGGAAATAGGCAACTCAGTAGTACTCATCATAGAACACACCTTATCACATAGGGTGTGATTGCTCCACCTCGATACACTGTTGTGCTGTGGTGTATACGGAGGAGTAATGCTGAGAGGGAATCTCATTCTCCCTTAGAATAATCCAGGAATTCCGTGCTCAAGTATTATTCTTCCTGATCACATCAAAGGACATAACACTTATACCCGTTTAGGTTCTCTACTTCAGACTTATATTCTATGAATTTCTCAAAAGGTTCATACTTGTGTTTCAACAGGAACATATGTCCGAATCTTGAGAGATCATCAGTGAATGTAATGAAGTACAAAGAACCAGTCCTGGCATGTGTAGACAGGGGACTTACATACATCATCATGTACCAATCCCAAGAGTTCGCTAACTCTTTCTCTGTTTCCAAAAAACGGAGCTATGGTCATTTTATCTTTGTAATATGACTGGCAAGTTTCACAAGATGTAGATTCAAACTGATTTAAATATGCATCTTAATGTAACTTGGCTAGTTAGGTCGCATTAATATGACCTAGTCTACAATGCCTCAAGAAGGATTCGTTCATATCTGAACTCTTCCTCTTGTGTGTGTTCTGTACATTGAGAACTGTAGTTTGATTTAGAACGTATATGCTTTTAGATAACGTGCCTGAACCGATCAACTCTTGATAAAGGAAATGTTCAAAACATTATCCAATAATACAAAATTATATCCTTCTTTACTAAATAAAGAGACTGATATGATGTTGTATATCAGATTCGGTATCTAATAACATTCGTTCAGAATCAATGTATTGATAATACAGGGTGATAACTGCCAACAACTTGGCTGCAACAATTGTACCGTTTCCAATTCTTGAAATTTTATCACCCATTCTCAGTTCTCTACCTATCTGTAACCCATGTAACATATTACATATGCAGGATCCTGATCCGGTATCTCATACGCAGGACGTAGAGGATACTGAGAAACAGTTCTCGGTAATGAACACACCCAAAGAAAATGCATCAACATGCACTTTCTTTGTTTGGGCGGCACGGGAATTCTGGTTATCCCCTATTTCCTACTCGGTCTTATAACAATTATAAGTTGGAGCGGGGCCAACGTTTCCCAGCTCAGTATAACAAGCGGGTTCGGTCAATACATCCATATTATTATCTTGATTAAGGAGTGACATGGTCGCTACCTGGAGAGAAAGAGATGAAAACACTCTGCGTCCGCTCTTGCAAGATCAGATTGGTTATTATTTTATCTAATCAGGATGGCTCCCACTGTTTTTATCAAATCTTCCTTCAAACCCTAAAAGGAAAGACTAGCCGGGATTAATTACACCCGATAATTTCGCCAATCTTTCAGCCAGGCCAGTGCCGGTACTTTGAGGGAGGTTTCCCGTGCTTTCGCACGGACCTAATTAAAATAAACCTCGTTTTCCCAGGGGCGTAACCCCGTTGACACCTTTCTAAACACCTACTTGATCGGCTAATTGTAATGTGCAAAATTCTCCCAGGAGTAACACTTACTCGCAGTGGGTATTGGGATCCAACTATCTCATAGAAAGTATGCAATCTCATTGCAAATTTCAACACTTGAAATTCCCGATAATATTTTGCCCCTAACCTCCTATGACATTTACAAAGGCCAACAAACCATAGGATGCTAGTCAAGTTCAACCCGTCATTTTCTGATTGAATTAAACCCACCCGCACGACCCTTGATAAAGGCCAACAAGGTCGCACGACTACCCTAATTCAATCGCTTCATATGCTTAAGCAGATAAGCACTAGTCAGCTACCGCACACTACGCCTTGACAAAGGCCAACAAACGCAGCACGAATACTAACTACTACTTATCTGAAATGACGGAGGGCTACGACAGGTTTTTAAAAAAAACCTTTTGCGTAATGAACTTGATATCGTTATAGAATCAAGTGATTTTGAAAAGGAGTGTTTTTTAGGCTTCTACTAGTTTTGCTAAAGAGGTCACTCCCGGTGAAGGGATCTCGGCTCTTTCCTCATCGAATAAGGTGCAGGATATTTCACAAATACCACTATGCAAAGCAAAAACTATAAAAGCAATCAAAAGACAAACCGAGTTTGTAGCATCTGCTAGTTTCGCTAAAGAGGTCACTACCGGTGAAGGGATCTCGGCTCTTTTCTTATCGAATAAGGTGCTGGAAATTCTACAAGGAATACCGCTTTGCAAAGTAAGAACTAGAGCTACCAGTTTTTAAAACAAGTTTCTACAATATCATTAGGTTTCTTTTCTTTCATTAATCTCATTAATGAATGTCCCATCATTTAAGTTACCTAAACATCACAGGTAAATACAACGTATGCTTATACCATCCGCATTCACCTAGATGTCCCATCATGCACCGTTAGGTTAGGTAACTAACGGCAGAGCGGGGAAGGGCTAGCGCGGGTGTAAAATATAAGCAACGTCTATATAATATATCATATATACTATATACAGTATCTATCTCAACATATCAAATGATCACATCACAGATATCGCAGCAGAAAACAACATATGAAATATTGGATATACTAGGATTTCCGGGTTTTATATTAAGCCTGTATAAAACACGGATTCTACGGTCGTGATGAATAGCCAAACCCACATCCCTAGATCCCTACGAAAGCGGCAAGCAACCCTACCAATTCTAGAGTTAGGAGACCCGGTCTCGACGCCTCGAGATGGTCTCCTACTGGACCCTAGAACTCGGTTACTTGTGCTCCCCTTCTCAGGTCTATCCTAATGCGGAAAAGTAAATAATATACAATGGTGACATCATCCTCAACCCGGAAGTGCCCCAATAAAAGAATATTACATACATTGAATTTTACATGAATGAAAAGGAAAAAACTCTCTCACATAAAAAAAAACCCGGCTATTCAAACACGACGATCCAATATAACATATCCCAGCAACACATAACATCACATGTCATCAACGTAAGTAAATATGCGTATCCCAATTGTCGTTGACATATAGCAACGAAACCGGCGATACATCACATATTACACTTACAGTCGCAGAAAAGAAAGTGAAAAACTATAACAATTGGAATCCGTACTGCCCTTAGACATTATAAACCCGGAATATCATATATTCTGGATTTCATGCCTAACAATGCAAATTTTACATTTAGGTCTCAACCATGAAAACACTTTTCAAAGGAAGTCGGATAATTCAACAAGATTCCTGATTCCGTCTGAGGTCGAAATGTTAAACTTGCACGCAACTAGATAGATTCCAATTATTCTATCCCATCACATGATATCTGGAGGACGTTAAAATTTTCGATCGATTTATCAAAGTCCCACAATTTCCCGATAGCTTCAACACTTGAGCACAGTTTTAATAATACCCGAAACATGCCACAGTACCTATGGACCAACCGTAGAAAGGCAAACCAAACCTCATCAATGGCACCACAGAACTGCCATAAACCCTAAGGTTTAAAGTGGTTCCATGGTCATTATGTCGAGTTAGGGTTTCATTCTTCTAGAGGGTCCACAGAATTACTTGCATATTTTTCCGAATACGTTAAACTTGGAAAAATGGGTTTTTGACATTCGATCGAACTTTTTAACTTCACCTAGATAACTTGTGAAAACCCAAATACAATGTTAAACTACGAATACGAAACACTCCGAATTGTTTATAGTGTAAGATTACATCTCATGAAAAATAGCAAAAACAAACAACACCTGAAACACCAAAATCCCATAGCACAGATCATGAAAAAAAATTGGGACCAAAATGGCACACTGGGGCCGGCCTCCTCGGCTAAAACACCCATGTGCTCTGTCAAAATCTGAGCACAGGTTCCCAATTTTCTTCCATGTTCCTATAATCACTCAAATATCATTCTGTACCTGTTTAAAAAAAATTCAGGGTCATTTAAAAATCGACAGAAACTCGTATTTGGTGTTTCAAGTTTCGGAGTTCGTTTCGGTTTCGTAATCTAACGCAATCCGTCTAATTCTCTAGCTAGGCTCTGATACACTGTTGGGATACCTTAGCACCTTACTGGGTTTTCATAGCAACTATCATGCCAAATTTAAAAATTCTAAGGTGCTAATCAATCCAAAGCTAGGATCAATCTAGAGTAAATAAACGAAATGAACATGTAATCAACCATTACAAGTAGTGAGCAAGAAATACAACCTTTGTAAACCGTTCCTTCACTTCTAAAGCTCCGTGTTGACGTCCCTTCACTGCGATCATGGAAAGTGAAGATTTCCCGAACTCTAGAATAGTTCCCTCGGAGAAATGAACAAGCTTGCACGAAGTCTTCGAGGCCGAAGATGATCTATGTCGAGGAGATTCAAACCCAAGCTACCTCTTCACTAAGTCAAGAACTTTGTGAAGAAAACACCCTTTACTACCCAAGCAAGTGTATAGGATGATGAAATAGGAAGTGGGCTCACTTTAGATTTTATTTTCTCATAATATTTCTTCATGTTTCATGGAGCTAGTAAGCAAGAGGAAGAAGATGAAGAAAGCAACCATGAAAAATGAAGAAGCAAAACTAATGAGGTGAGAATAGCAATCATGGGTGAGTTAGTGTCATATACTAACTATTGTAGAGACTTAACCATAGATTAATTATAATGGTTGGGTTTAAAATATCTTAAGTAAAACAAAATGAGTGGATTTTGGTCAATGGTCTATAAGCTTCATGAAACTTCAAGCCATGAACGATTTTCCACCTCATTTTGATTTACTAAGATAAATAAAACCCCACATTATATGTAAGCATGGTGTAAGTCACATACACACCCAAGTTTGCATGTATCATCAAGCATGACACAAACATGTGTTCCCGCCAAATATTTCTACGCAAAGGAGCCCAAGGTATCAAATGGCGGCAATACGCCTAAGAAAATGGGAACCAGTATCTTCCGGGCTGTTTTTTGACAAACTTCCGAATGAGAAACAGATAAATTCTGATGGTATCGAAAGCGCCTCGAAAAACCCTTCGATTTGATATATAATGGGCCCCATAATTCATCCGGGATCAAAAGTTATGAGGCATTACGTGTCCGCACGTGATGGACCTTTAAAAACCCCGCTGGAGGAGTTAAAAGATATAATAAAAACTCAAAAAAGACCCCAATGGGGCATCACGTGCTCACACGTGACCATGGGTCACGTGCAGACACGTGATGGACTCTTAAGGCCTCTAAAATAATGAATAGAATTAAATTCTAAAATCTGTTCCCTGATTAAAAATCAGAAGTTACCTCAATGAGGTATCACGTGCTCACACGTGACCAATGGTCACGTGTTGACACGTGATGGTTAAAACTGAAGCATAAACAAGCGGCCGTTAAAGAACTCAATTGGGGGTCACGTGCTCACACGTGACCAAGGGTCACGTGTCAGCACGTGACTGGTTTCGAAAGCCTTACAGTTAATAGAATTAAAATTCTAAAATTTTCTAAATCTTTCCAAACACAAAAGGTCTATGGGGACCATTGGATTAAAAATCTGAGGGTGATTAAAAATCACCAATTTATGGAATAATCTTGGACTTGGAAAGATTTCCCCACTAAATCTAACCGAGATAACAAAGGGATATCTTTGGATTTAAAATCCAATGGTGAATAAAATTCACTTAACAATCTAAAGGCCTAGATTAATGATAAATATAAATCAAATCTCTCAACATACAAATCAAATCTCTCAATGAGAGATTTACTAAGCAAATTGATTCTTTTCCTTCTCCTATAAATAGGAGCCAAGAAGAGAAGAGGGGGATCGACTTTTTTTTAGAGAGAAAAACAGAGAGAGGAGAATTTAATTCTCAAGAGGGAAGAAAAGAAAGGAGAATTTAATTCTCAACAAAGAAAACCCTAGGTGAGAAAAGAAAGAGAATAAAAACTTCAAACAGAGAATTTAATTCTCAAAATCCAAGAGTTTAACTCTTATACAAAAAAGAACTTAGTTCTTCTTCTGGTTGATGATCTGCACAGAGCACATCTCCCCATAAGTTGAGAATTTAATTCTCATCGGGTCGAGATCCTGCCATGCAGATCCTAAACTTAGAAGGGGAATTAAGTTTTGAGAATTTAATTCTCCTAAAACAAAACTAGGGTTTAACCCTAATCAAGAATTTAATTCTTTTACATATCTGGGAATTTAATTCCTTTAAAAAGAAATTAGGGTTTTACCCTAAATAAGAATTTAATTCTTTCAAAATAGGAATTTAATTCCTCCAGAATCAAAATTAGGGTTTTACCCTAAATAAGAATTTAATTCTTAAAGATAAGGAGAATTCAATTTTTAAAAGATCTCTGTTCATGAAAAGAACTAGGGTCACGTGCCCCACGTGACCCCTGAACAGATCCCCCAAAATGAGAAGAGGAAAGCTTTGAGGCAATGCCTCAGGTGCTCCCACGTGACCCTCATTATATATGGAACAAAACCAAAGGCAGAAACAATTCTGGGCGCTCTCACATGACACCACGTGACCCCTAATAAATGTTCTAATAAATCAGGGCATGAGTATACATCACGTGCACACACGTGATGGCTATGAAAATTAAAAGTGTTTAACACTTGTTTGCATAACAAAATAAAGGGGATCTGGCCCCACTTTTTGATGCCATCACGTGCTCCACGTGACCCCCGAAACACAGAAAGAAAAAGCAAAGGAAATGAAAGCTTTGGGTGCTCTCACGTGTTATCACGTGACCCCTCAGCAAATGCTTTAACAATCAGCGCACTAATCCTCCTCACGTGGCAGCACGTGATGCTCCAAAGAAAACATAAAAAGTGTTTAACACTTATTCGTAGATTTGAGGATAAAACAAAGGAGATCTGGCTCCACATTTAGGGCTCCCTCACGTGTCACCACGTGACCCCTAACGAGCATTCTAACAAACCAGAGCGGGGGCCTCCATCATGTGCTCACACGTGATGGCCGTCAGAATTAAAAGAGTTAAACACTGATCTACAGAATAAAATAAGGGAAATCAGGGCGCTCTCACGTGTCCACACGTGACCCCTCTCTCCTTAGTGTTTAACACTAATCTGAAGACTTTGTTCCCAGTGTTTAACACTGATTTGCTTCAGTGTTTAACACTAATTTGAAATCTCTTATTACCAGTGTTTAACACTGATTTGCTTTAGTGTTTAATACTAATTTGAAAGCCCTGTTGCTAGTGTTTAACACTGATTATCTTTTAGTGTTTAACACTAACTTGTTAATCTTATTCCCAGTGTTCAACACTGTTGACCTCTAGTATTTAACACTAGCTTTAGCCCAATTGGCTAAGTTTCTAGAGGCAAAGCCTCTCCTTCAATGGACCAACAGAGGGCCAATATTTCAAACACAATTGGACTTAGCCCAAATTGGCCATAAGTCCTCAAATCATCTTGAACTGAGCACATCTGCTTTTTCAACCAACTCATTGGTTCAAGGGTACATCTCTGAGCTCCTCTGATATTTGTCGTTGTAATCCTTCAACGTCTTCAGAGAGGTGGTGGGTCCTGACAGCCATACATTTTAATGGACCACCATGTCCCTAAACTGGAACATGGACCACCACGTCCCTAAACTGGAATTTGGACCACCACGTCCCTAAACTGGCAATGGACCACCATGTCCCTAAACTGGAACAATAGAGCCCAAATGCTCTTTTGTCGGATCTAAACGATCCCGTTCAGTCGATCTTAGTCTCAAAATTAGACTAACGTATCCTTAACAAACGTTTAAGTTGATCTTAGCCTAAAATATGGCTAATGTATCCTTAAATCTTTCAAACAGACTTTAGTCCCAAATTGGACTATAAATCCCCCAATCAACTTTGGTTCAAGGGTACATCTCTGAACTCCTCTGACATCTGTCGTTGTAATCCTTCAACGTCGTCAGAGAGGTGATGGGTCCCGACGGCTATACATGTAATGGACCCCTATGTCCTTAAACTGGAACAATAGAGCCAATTGCTCTTTTGTCGGACCTAAACGATCCCGTTAAGTTGATCTTAGTCTCAAACTGGACTAACGTATCCTTAACAAACGTTTGAGTTGATCTTAGCCTCAAATATGGCTAACGTATCCTCAAACCAAAACCCCAAACCCAAATCTAAGAACGGATTTGGACTAATCCACGTCCTACGGGCGACGACATAAATTGGTCTCCGTATACAATCCACGGGCAACCAAACATAAAATAAACACACACGACACGAAGTGACCATCTGGAGAAGGAGAAAGTGGTTACCGCGATGCGGTAGCGTAATTAACTGCAGGGGCTTGCGCCTGCAGGGAAGAGCGTCCCCACAATCAAAAAACCCTCAAGCGAGGGGGAATCTGACGAAGTCTGCTACATCGGACGCATCCGTTTAAACCTTCGATATACGGTGCCATAAATCAACTTGGCATCTTCGGAGAGGTAGACGGATAGCACCAATTAGCATCTGCCCCGAATCTCAGGCGAGACGTCCCATGTCTCGGCCGCCGTTCGGAGGGGAACAACATGTACACAAGTATATATCACATATATACTTAATACATAATCAAGTAAGAAAAGCAATTTTAAGTGAGCTAATACTAGTTAATGTAAATTAATATATCAAATATATAATTATACATTAAATCATTAAATCAACACTTGATTTAATTATCCGGTCATATCGCATATGACCGACTAATATCATGTATATCAATTTATCGAATCAACACTTGATTCGATAACCCGGCTATATCGCATATAACCGACCAATGATACAAATCGTGAGAATAGAATACGGTATCTCATACACGTATTAATCTCGGTCCCGCACACATCTCATATGTGCTCCTACTCCGTTTCGCCTGAGCCAGGAAACCTCTGTGTAGAACTCTAAAGACTCGTCAATACGCCGGCAGTCGGTGATGATCATATCAAACATCCATAAGCCGCAAGAGGCGTGCTAAACGTAACGGCCATCCGGGTATTGAGCGATCAGAATATCAACAAGAAAGCCTGCTCATACTCCTGCGAATCCAATCAGTAACACTTACCGTACAGTCCGGTCTCTTCGTCTGATATGTCGCATATCTCGTCTAGGGGTGACAAACGTCAGACCCCAGTAACTCAATAAGTCGTGCCGATATGAGGCTCATAACAGGTCGAGAAACTACGAGTAACACTTACCAGTAAATCTCAGAATCAGCCCTGGCCAGGGACTTCATGTTATAGCCAATCGAGCACAGCGCAACATCAACTCCCAATACCGGGAGAGACGAATTCCCTCCTATCACTCATTGCCTCTATATGACTCGGGACTGTACCCAAAAACCACCGTTTTGTACATCCTCTTGAACGTGGTAAGGTGGAAATCAAAGCACAGTAAGAATCACACAAGTCTCTATGACGATCTCGGGTCGACAGACTAACCTGTACCAGTATCATCAGAGAACTGCCATTTGACGTGAGGTATAATACAATCTGGAAGTTCTCGGTGAGTCCTTCCAATGTACCCGGTCTCCACTGAACACCCATATATCATCTCTGATGTCAAACACCAATGGATATGGGATCATCCATCGCCCATCTATATGGGTCGAGAAGCTACACGCTAGTCTACTATGGTATATCGATGCTCCGTCTCGAAACACCCACGACTAGGGACATTAAAGGATGTACTCACAGACTACCTTTGTCCCACTAGTATGATCTCCATCATAATCTATGTAGTCAAGCACGCATCCTAAGGGCTTTACCAACATGTAACAGAGAGACAATCAATGTACATGTTAAGATAAAGAGTAACCAGATAGCATACTATCATGTCGAGCAAGAAAGTCCTCCCTATATATGTTTAAGCATCCACTCCAATGTACATCTCATGTACAGTAATGGCCTCTAGGGCATACGTATAACTAACAAAAACATGCAGGTAATGTTAGTTATATGTATGCCCTAGAGGCCATTGCTATACATAGGATGTATATTGTAGTGGATGCTGGGACATATATAGGGAGGACTTTCTTGCTCGACATGATAGTATGCTATCTGGTTGATCTTTACCTTAACGTGTACACTGATTGTCTCTCTGTTACATGTTGGTAAAGCCCTTAGGATATGTACTTGACTATCTGGACTATGATGAGGATCATACTAGTGGGGACATGGTAGTCCATAAGTACATCCTTCAAAGTCCCTAGTCGTGGGTATATCGAGACGGGGCATCGATATACCAGAGTAGACTAGCGTATATCTTCTCGACCCATACAGATGGGCGATGGATGATCCCATATCCATTGGTGTTTGATATCAGAGATGATATACGGGTGCTCAGTAGAGACTGGGTACACTGGACGGACTCGCCGAGAACTCCCAGATGGTATTATACCTTACGTCAGATGGCAGTTCTCTGGTGACACTGGTACAGAGTAGTCTGTTGACCCGAGATCGTCATAGAGTCTTGTGTGGTTCCCACTGTGCTTTGATTTCCATCTTACCACGTCCAAGAGGGCGTGCAAAACGGTGGTTTTTGGGTACAGTCCCGAATCACATGGAGGCAATGAGCGATAGGAGGGGATTCGTCTTTCCCGGTATAGGGAGTTGATGTTGCGCTGTGTTCGATTGGCTATAACAGGAAATCCCTGGCCAGGGTTGCTGAGATTTACTGGTAAGTGTTACCAGTAGTTTCTCGAATTGTTATAGACCTCATATCGACACGACTTATCGAGCTATTGGGGTCTGACGTTTACCACCCCTAGGCGAGATATGCGACATATCAGACGATCAGACCGGACTGTACGGTAGTGTTACTGGTTGGATTCACAGGAGTGTGAGCGGGCTTGCTCGTCGATCTTCTGATCGCTCAATACCCGGGTGGCCGTTACATTTGGCAGACCGCTTGCGGCTTGTGGGTGTTTGATATGATCATCACCTGCTGCCGGCGTATTGACGAGTCTTTAGAGTCCTACACAGAGGTTTCCTGGCTCAAGCGAAACGAAATAGGAGCGCATATGAGATATGTGCGGGACCGAGAATAATGCGTGTATGTGATACCGTATTCTATTCTCGCGATGAATGAATTGATTGGTTGTATGCAATATAACCTAGTTATCGAATCAAGGATTGATTCGATAAGTCGATACATATGATACTAGTCGGTTATATGCGATATGACCGGATCGTTAAATCAAGTGTTGATTTAATGATTTAATGTATGATTGTATATTTGATATATTAGTTTGCATTAACTAGTATTGGTTCACTTTAAATGGATTTTCTCACTTGGATTGTGCACATTGTATATGTGATATACTTTTGTACACAAGTTTGTATCATGTTTGATGATACATGTTTGCTAGGGTTTGTGTAAAGAATTAAACTTTGTTTAAATAAATGGTTAGGGTTTTTATTTGATTATTCATTCATTTATTTATTTGTTTTTGGATTAAAGATAAGAGAAAATAAAAACAAAAAGGTTTCTTTCTTTCATGAAGCTTGTTGAAGCTTCATGAAGCTTTGACCAAAGAAACCCTTTTGTCTTCATCTCATTAACCCTAACCATTCATTTTAACCTTAGTCAATTCTCTATACATTACCATGGTTAATATTATGATAAGAATTGATTTTTCTATTCTATTCTAATAACTTATCATAATATTATCTTCTTCTTCTTCATCTTCAACATTGAAGCAAGCTTGCCTCCATCAATGGCAACTTGTGAAAAAGAGTAAGAAATCCAATTCTAAAGTGAACCCACTTCCTATTTCTTCATCCTCTACCTCTTGCCAAGTAGTAGAGTGTGTTTTCTTCACAAGTTTCATGACTTGGTGAAGTGGGAGCTTGATCTTGTGATGCTTCGACGTAGATCATCTTCGGCATGAAGCCGACGACCTTGCCCGCCCATTTCTCCGATGAAGCCGACGCTAGAGCCCGGGATTTCATTTGGACAGCGGAGAGGACTTCATCACGGAGCCGTGGAGGTGGAGAAACGGATCTACAAAGGTTGTATTTCCGTACTCTTAGTTAAAATAGTTAACTAGTTATTTTATCGCCTAAACTTCTAGCCAACGATCCGTATTAGGGTTTCTCGGCACCGTAAATTTTGAAATTGGCATGGTTGATGCCTTGTGAGACCTCCTTGGTGTGCCTAGGAACCCTACAGGGAATTCTATGGACACACCTGAAGAACGAAACCGTAACTCGTCTAAGTGACCGTGGATCCGGGCCAAAACATGGTTTTGGTGGCGGATCCGCGGCGCCACTTAAGAGACTTGGGTCGGGCCTTCAGCTGTAGGTCTATAGAAACTGTGGTATGTCTCTGGTTAACTTTAACGGTGCTCAAGTATTGAGCTTTCTGGGAAATTTGGGAATTCGTTGATTCGATCGAATTGTTTAAACTTTGCCTAGCTTTCTGTGATTGTGATACAATATTTGGAATTCATATTGTTAGGCATGAAATCCGAAGTATGTGATATTTCGGGTTTATGATGTCTAAGGTGATTATGGATTCCAAATGTTGTAGTTTGACATTTTCTTTTCTGCGACCGTAAGTGTAATATGTAGTGTATCGCCGGTTTCGGTGCTATATGTCAACGATAATTGGGATACGCATATTTACTTACGTTGATGACATGTGATGTTATGTGTTGCTGTGATATGTTATATTGGATCGTCGTGTTTTGAATAGCCGGGGGTTTTATGTGAGATGAGAGTTTTTCTTTTCATTCATGTAAAAGCTTGTATGTAATATTCTTTTATTGGGGCACTTCCGAGTTGAGGATGATGTCACCATTGATGTATATTATTTACTTTTCCGCGTTAGGATAGACCCAAGGCGGGGAGCACAAGTAACCGGGTTCTAGGGTCCAGTGGGAGACCGTCTCGAGGAGTCGAGACCGGATCTCCTAACTCTAGAATTGGTAGGGTTGCTTGCCGCTCTCGTAGGGGTCTAGAGATGTGGGTTTAGCTATTCATCACGACCATGGAATCCGCATTTTTACTGACTTAAATAAAACACTGAATTCCTAGTATATCCAATATTTCATATGTGATTCTTCTGCTGCTGATATTCTGTGATGTGATCACTTGATATGTTCTGAGACGAATGCCTATATTATATATATGAGATATAATAAATATTGCTACTTTCCCTTCTTTGGTGATGCTTGTGAAGCATAAATAATGGGACTTCATTAATGAGATTAATGAAACAAAATGAAACCTAAAGATGTTGTAGAAACTTGTTTTAAAAACTGGTAGCTCTAGTTTTTGCTTTGCATAGCGGTATTCCTTGTAGAACATCCAGCATCTTATTCGATAAGGAAAGTGTCGAAATCCCTTCACCGGGAATGACCTCTTTAGTGAAACTAGCAGATGCTACAACCCACTCGGTTTGTCTTTTGATTGCTTCTATAGTTTTTGCTTTGCATAGAGGTATTTGTGAAATCTTCTGCACCTTATTCGATAAGAAAAGAGCCGAGATCCCTTCACCGGGAGTGACCTCTTTAGCAAAACTAGTAAAAGCCTAAAAAAACACTCCTTTTAAAATTCACTCGATTCTACAACGATATCAAGTTCATTACGCAAAAGGTTTTCTTAAAAACCTGTCGTAACCCTTCGTCATTTTAGGAAATAGATTACTTAGTATTCGTACTACGTTTGTTGACCATAGTTAAGGCGTAGTGTGCAGTAGCTAAGTGATGTCTTCCTACACAGCATATGATGCGATTAATTAGGACAGTCATGTGACTTTGTTGACCATAGTTAAGGGTCATGTGGGTGGGTCTAATTAATCAGGAAATGACGGATAGAACTTGACTAATGCTTATGATTTGTTGACCATAGTTAAGGTCATAAGTCACTAGAGGTAAAAGATTATCGGGAATTTCAAGTGTTGAAATTTGCAATGAGATTGCATACCTTCTATGAGATAGTTGGATCCCGATACCCACTGCGAGTAAGAGTTACTCCTGGGAGAGTTTTACACATTAAAATTAGCCGATCAAGTAGGTATCTAGAAAAGTGTTAACGGGGTTACGTCCCTAGGAAAACGAGTCTTATCTTAATTAGGTCCGTGTGAAAGCACGGGGAAGCTCTCTCAAAGTACCGACACTGGCCTGGCTGAAAGATTGGTGAACTTGTAGGGTGTAATTAATCCTGGCTAGTCTTACCTTTTAGGGTTTGAAGGAAGATTTGACTAAAACAGTGGGAGTCATCCTGATTAGATAAAATTATAACCAAACCTAACCTTGCAAGAGCGCACGCAGAGTGTTTTCTGCTCTCTCTCTCTCTCTCCTAGTAGCGAAAAAGTCATGCCTTAATCAAGATAATAATATGGATGCATTGACCGAACCTGCTTATTATACTGAGCTAGGGAACGTTGGTTCCGCTCTATCTTATAACTGTTATAAGTCCGAGGAAGAAATAGGGGAATATCCGGATCCCATGCGACCCAATCGAGGATTAAGCTTGTTGATGCATATTCTTCGGGTGTGTTTGTTACCGAGAACTGTATCTCAGTATCCTCTACGTCCTGAGTATGTGATACCGGATCAGGATCTCCGCATATGTAATATGTTACATGGGCTACAGAAAGGTAGAGAACTGAGAATAGGTGATATGTCTCTAAGAATATAGAAAGGTGTAATTGTTGCAGGCAAGTCAGTTGGCAAATATCATCTTGTATTAATACATCGATTTTGAACAAATGTTATTACATACTGAACCTGATATACAACATTATATCAGATTCTTTATTGAGTTAAAGAAGGATATAATTCTGTATTAGAGGATAATGTTGTGAACATTTTCCTGAATCAAGAGTTGATTCAATCAGGCACGTTATATAATAGCATATACGTTCTAAATCAAACCACAGTTCAAAGTATCTACAACACACACACAAGAGGATCAGTTCAGAAATGAACGAATCCTTCTTGAGGCATTGTAGACTAGGTCATATCAATGCGACACGATTAGCTAAGTTACATAAGGATGAATATGAGAATTCGTTCGAATTTTCATCTTATGCTATTTGCCAGTCTTATCTCAAAGGTAAAATGACCAATACTCCGTTTACTGGAAACAGAAAAAGAGTTACTGAACTCTTGGGATAGATACATGATGATATATACGGTCCTATGTCTACAAATGCCACGCCTGGTTCTTTTGTACTTCATTGTATTCACTAGTTATCTCTCAAGATTCGGACATATGTTCCTATTGAAACACAAGTCTGAAACTTTTGAGAAATTCAAAGAATATAAGCTTGAAGTTGAAGAACCAGACAGGTAGAAGTATTAAAGTCCTTCGATGTGATCGAGGAAGCGAATACTTGCGCATGGAGTTCCTGGAGTTTCTAAAAGGAGAAAGAGATTCTCTCTCAGCTTACTCCTTCGAGTACACCACAGCACAACGGAGTATCGGGGTTGAGGTATCGCACCCTATGAGATATGGCGCGCTCTATGATGAGTACTGCTGAGTTACCTATTTCCTTTTGGGGTTATGCACTTGAGAAGCTGCATACCTATTGAATGGGGTTCCATCCAAATTAGTGCCTACCACTCCATATGAGATATGGTATGGGAAGAGACCATATCTTAAACGAGTTAAGATATGGGTTGTCCGGCCTATGTTGAAAAGAAAAATCCGGACAAGCTCGAGGCAAGGTCGGTTCTGTATAAGTTTGTTAGGATATCCCAAATATTTGCGAGAGAATATCTTCTACCACACTAAGGATCAAAAGGTGTTTTGTTTTTCAGCATGCCATCTTTTTAGAAAAGAAATTTCTTATGAAAAAATTAGTGGTCATGAGGTAGAATTGGAAGGAGTTCCAGCTAGACAAACTAACAGCTGATGATTTGGTAAAACCAAACGATTCAATAGTCTCCAACGAATCTCAGCCTCTCCGCGAATCTGGTAGGGTTCCTCGTCCACTTGAGAGATACTACGGTCTTATCAATGACAGTGGGAGCGAGGATTGCATCATGGTTGATGATGGCCCAACTAGGCTCAGGCAGGCCATCACGAGTAGGACTCTGTGAAAAAGCTGGATGATATGCGATCAAAGATGGAATCCATCTACACCAACAAAGTATGACTTTGCATGTTGCACCTGAAGGGGTAAAACCCATTGAGAGAAAATGGATCTTGAGAAGATTCTTGGTGTAGATGGAAAAGTTGAGACTTTCAAAGCTATGCTTAAGTCTATCAGGATCAATGCACGCATCGCGGAGTTGGAACATCTATTTTGATGTGGCAGTCAAAGAGTTTGACTTCATCAAAAAGGTAGATGAACCTTGTATATAAAAGAAGGTTGCAGAGAGTGAGCTTGTCCTACACGTATTGTACGTAGATGACATACTCTTGATAGGAAATGGTTTTCTATGCTCCACTCGGTCAAGCTCCTCTTATCACGAGGATTCTCAATAGAAGATCTGGATGATACCTACTACATCTTATGGATTATTGATCTGTGGTGATAGATCTAAGTGGATGTTGGGATTCTCCCAAATCCAAGTACATTAACACCATGCTAAAAAGGTTTAGTATGGAGGATTCTAAGTGTGGTGGTTCGTCCACTACCTCAGGAATCACTCTCTCCAAAAAGATGTCTTCCGAGACTGATTTGGATAGAGCTCGCGTGCAAGGGATAACCTATGCTTCGGCAGTAGGCTCTATCAGAGTATGCGATGTTATGTACCAGACCAGATATAGATGACTCACTAGGTTTAGTGATCAGGAATCAATCGAATCTTGGGAGAATCACTGGAAAGCTGTGGAGGACATTCTTAAGTACTTGAGAAGCACTAAAAGAAAGTTCTTGGTTGGAGCTTCCAGAGTGATAAGGATGACTGAAAATCAGTCACCCTCAGTGGAGGGACAGTATGATTGGAAGAGTTCTAAGCTAGACACCGTGGCATACTAGACGATAAAGGCTGAATACATTGCTACCAACGATGCTACCAAAGAGGTTGTCTGGACATTTCTTGTTCATGAGATGAACAAGGTTCCTACCAATGAGCGTCCAATAACTGTTATTGTGACTATAATGGAGTTGTGGCTTTAGCCTAGGAACACCTGTCCCATCATCAATCCATACATATTCTGAGGACAATATCACCTGATCAGGCAGATGGTTGATCTCCAAGGGATTGAGGTAAGGAGAGTAGATTTTGAGGTTAACACGACGGATCCACTCACCATGGCCTCCTTCCCTAAATACTATTTGAGAGATCTTGGGATGGTTGAGTATGGGATACTACAACCACTGCTGTATTTTTGGGTATTGGATACTACAACAGATGGCCTTAGAGCAAGTGGGAGATTGTTAGTTATATGTATGCCGTGGAGGCCATTACTGTACATAGGATGTATATTGTAGTGGATGCTTGGACATATATAGGGAGGAATTTCTTGCTCGATATGATAGTATGCTATCTGGTTGCTTTTTGTCTTAACATGTTGACTTGTATATATGATGCTGTCTTGATCTCACATGTTGACAAAGCCCTTAGGATATGTACCGGACTACCAGGACTATGATGGATATCATACTAGTAGGGCCAAGGGTAGTCCACAAGTACACCCTATAATTGGTCCTAGTCGTGGGAGTATCGAGACAGGGCATCGATAATCCAGAGTAGACTAGCGTATGCGCTTCTCGACTCATATGATGGGCAATGGATGATCCCATATCCATTGGTATTTGACATCAGAGAAGGTATACAGGTTCTCAGTGGAGACTGGGTACACTAAACGGACTCGCCGAGAACTCCTAGATGGTATTATACCTATCGTCAGATAGCAGTTCTCTGGTCACACTGGTACAGGTTAGTCTGTAGACCCGAGATTGTCATAGAGTCTTGTGTGATTCCCACTGTGCTTTGATTTCCACCATACCACAGTCAAGAGATCATGCAAAACGGTGGTTTTTGGATGCAATCCCAAGTCACATGGAGGCAATGAGCGATAGGAGGGGTTTCGTCTCTCCCGGTATTGGGAGTTGATGTTGCGCTATGCTCGATTGGCCATAACAGGAAATCGCTGGCCAGGGTTGCTAAGATTTACTGGTAGGTGTTATCAGTAGTTTCTCAAACCGTTATGGACCTTGCATCGGCATGACTTATCAGGATATTAGGGTCTGACCTTATACCACCCCCAAGCTGTGATATGCAATATATCTGACGAAGAGACTGGACTGTACGGTAGTGTCACTGATTGGATTCGCAGGAGTTATAGCAGGCTTGCTTGTTGATCTTCTGATCGCTCAATACCCGGGTGAACGTTACGTTTAGTAGACCGCTTACGGCTTGTGGGTGTTTGATATGATCATCACCTACTGCCGGCGTATTGACGAGTCTTTAGAGTTCTACACAGAGCTTTCCTAGTTCATGCGAAACGGAGTAGGAGCACATATGTGATATGTGCGGGACCGAGATTAATGCGTGTATGTGATACCGCATTCTATTCTCGCAATTTTTGTATCGATCGGTTGTAGGAGATATAGCCGGGTTATCTGATCAAGTTGTTGATTCGATAAATTGATACATTGGATATTAGTCGGTTATATGTAATATGACCGGATTATTAAATCAAGTGTTGATTTAATAATTTAATGTATAATTATATATTTGATATATTAAATTACATTAACTAATATTGGCTCACTTAAGTATTCATTTTTCTCATTTATGATACATTAATATATATGTGATATATGTTAATTGTATTATTTTCTTCACAAATAATATATATGATATATATTGTTGTGACATGCTAGGTTCGCATGCAACATGGATGTAAGAGACTCACACCATGCTAGGGTTAATGTTAGGGTTTAATATTTATTCTTAAGTAATTACAAATTAGTGGAGATATTTTGATGGTTGGAAGGTTGGAGAAGCTTGAAGATAACTATTGACTCATTCCACTCTTTTTTATTCTTAAGATATTTATCAACCCAACCATTAACCATACACAATGGTTAACTCTCTACATGGATTAGTGTATGTGATATACTCACCCATGGTTGCATTTCTAACCTTATGAATTATTACTTCATCACTTCATCACTTCATCTTCTTCTTCCTCTTGAAGCTTTCTAGCTTTTGACGAAGTGATGAAATAAAATGAGAAAATCAAGTCTAAAGTGAGAAATATTCCTACTTCATCATCCTCTACTATTAGCCATTTAGTTTAGGGTGTTTGCTTCACTAGTCTCACCATTAGTGAAGAGATAGCATGAGCTTGAGTCTCCTCGACGTAGATCATCTTCAGCTTCGAAGGCATTGAGCAAGCTTGTTCATTTCTTCATGTGATCCTTACTAGAGTTCGAATATTCACTGCTAGGGGCGAAGGGACTACTACACGGAGCTTTAGAAGTGAAGGACCGGTCTACAAAGGTTGTATCCCGCATTCACTTAGATGTAAAGTTGTTTACATATCATGTTTACCCTAATTCTCAAGTTCGATTACTTGGTTGGTTTGTTTAGCACCCTAAAAATTTTAAATTGCATGTTTGGTTCTTGCCAAAACCTTGCTATAGTGCTAAGCTAACCCTACACCAGTTACATAGAGACCGTACTAAAGAGATTTAGTATGGAAGATTCTAAGCATGGAAACATACCCACATTGCACGGAATCACTCTCTCCAAAGAGATGTCTCTCAAGACTGAAGAAGAGAGGGTTCGCATGAGCACTATACCCTACGCTTCGGCGGTAGGAACTATAATATATGTGATGCTATGTACAAGACCAGATATAGCTTACGCGCTTAGTGTGGTGAGACGGTATCAGTTAAACCCTGGTGAGAATCATTGGACAGCTGTGAAGAACATTCTCAAGTAGCTAAGAAGGACTAAGGAGATGTTCTTGGTTTATGGTAATGGAGACCTTAATGTTGGAGATAGTGCCCTCAGAGTCAATTATTGGATCACAGGCACGTGATTGCAATGATTGAGGGAGGACCTATCCCGGTACGACAGTCTTACTCATGATGATAGTATGCTATCTGGTTTACCTTTATCATCGTGTACTGCTTTAGGTGACCTGACAGGTCGCTATTACACGTTGATAGAGCCCCTAGGATTCTTGCTTGACTGCCGGCAGTATGAGGGCGATCATACAAGTGAGAGCTGGAGTCTATAGGCATATCCTTAAAAGGTCCCTAGTCGTGGGAGTTTCGAGACAGGGCATCGATTCTCCAGAGTAGACTAGTGTATACAGTCGAGACCCCGACGAGGGGCGGTGGCCGGTCTCACAAGCCACTGGTGTCAGTTGGTTCACCTAAGATGTATACAGGTGCTCATTGGGTTATGAGTACACCGGACAGGACTCGCTGGGAACCTGCTAGTTGGGATTATACTTGACGTCAGATAGCAGTTCCCTGGTGACATGTGTACAGGTTAGTTCATCGACCTTGGGATCGTCATTTGTCTCGTGTGAGTTCCCACTGTACTTTGATTACTACCCTACCACGGCTCAAAGGAGTCGTGCAAACTAGTTTTGGTTGGGTACAGTCTCGAGCCACATGGAGGCAGTGAGCGGATCTTCGGGGGTTCGTCTCTCCCGGTATTGGGGGTGAGGTCGCGCTGTGTCTAGGAGAGCCATTAAACAAAGTCCTTGGCCAAGGCAGGAGATTTACTGGTAGGTATTCCAGTAGTATCTCAGGGTGTTCTGGGCTACACTCCGACACGACTTGTACCGCTTTTGGGGGTCTGACTTTTACCAACCCCCTAGGCCCGACATGCGATGCTCATAGACGAACGGACCGGACTGTACGGATATTGTCACTGACAGGCTCAGTAGGGTGTCAGGATGAGTTCGCTCATCGACGTCCCTTTTTAGTCAATAGCTGGTGGCCCGTCACGTATTGGCTTATACCTCTGACGTGCTAGTGGTTAAATCCACAGCCATAGTATTGACGAGTCTTTAGAGTCCACCACACTTTCAGTTACTCAAGCTTTCGGGCGAAACGCTGTAGAGGCCGTATGGAGATATGGCAGGGTTCGATCAGATACGTGCGGTATTGCACAGATCGTGATCGGACAGTTTTTACTAGCCGGCTTTGGCTTAAGCCGGATCTTGGTATTTGATAGTGTAGTTTTGTCTTTTTGCATTTGTATCCGGACGGAATACAGATGCGGGTGTGTATGCACAGTATCGGGGTTTTCCTGTAATTTATTACGGGACCAGTTTTCTGGAGTTGCCAGTTTGCATTCCGTTCCGGCCGGTTTTCCTTTGTTCTTTCCCGGCCGGACTTTTCCGATGGAGGGGGTTATTTGCAATTGTGCAAATAACATTTTGTGGAGGGTTTATTTGTGAGATGTGAGATTATGATAGCATCTTTGATTCCCTCCATCACTTGCATTAAATGTGATAAGAATGGGTATGGGTTGATTAAGGTGTAAGCATGGGTGTTTTGTTTTGTATGGATTTATTCCATTCATTTTTCCCACTTGGTTTTTTGTGTGGGCCGGCCACTGTTTGGAATTGGTGTGAGGTTTTAATTTGTATAGTGGATTAATTTCCTAGGTAAGGGAATGAATGAAAAATGAGTGTGCTGGAATGGTTTTTGGGGGCTTGGTGAATTAATATATATATACACATTTGAGTGCATTGTGAGTGCTGATGTTTTTTTTGGCCAAGCTCATCAATCATTCTTTTTCCAGGGAGCTCCAAAATTTGGCCGAGCTCATTTTTCCAGAGGATGCTCCATTCTTCATCAAGTTTTCATCCATGATTATTCTTGCAAAAATTCCTCCATACATGGCAACCTCTTAAACCCCAAAGAGACAAGTTTCTACATTATTCTACAGTAAATCTTGGGCGCGTCGGCTAGCCAACTTCGCACCCGAGTTGCCTCGGTATTGAGGTGGGAGCCCGTAAAAGATACAGGCGATGTGGTGCCCTTCCGGCAAGGAGGCGACGACCGGAGGATCCGCGGGAGATCGGGACGACGACGAGAAGACCGGAGGACTCGGATCACTCGGTATATCTCTAACCCGTCTTGTAGTTAGCTAGATCTAGTTTAATGGCCCGATCCGGGGTTTAGTGCGCGGTGGTGCCGGTTTGCTAAGTTCGCAAAATTAAAGTTTATCACCGTTTCCGCATTTGGCCGTCGGATTGACGACCGGGGCGCCGTCGTGCACTTACAGTGGTATCAGAGCCTCGCCATTAACTTCGTCTAGCTTCGTTTGATGTGTTTTGCATTTCCGATCGACCAAAATTCCAAAATCTACATTTTTGCTTGCGACAGTTTTCTGTTGAAATTTTTTGGTCTCCAAAAATTTTTCAGGTTGTATAAAAGTACTGTGCTAGAAGACCTAAGACTACTGTAGAAATTCGAGACACTGATCTCTTCAGAGGAGCGCGGAACCGCGGCAAAACCCTACTTGTTGCCGCGGTTCCGCCGCAGTATTGATGGATCAGTGTCTACAATTTTTCCAGTAGGCTTTTTGGGTGATTTTAGGGGTTTTGGAATAATAACATTGGGCCCAGAATTTCCTAATCTGCTACAGTAATGCTTGCGGGCCCACTTGTTAAAATTTGATTGATCGGATATTTTAAACACATTATTTCACAGTATTTACATTATATCTGCGACCGTGAATGTCACTCGATCGGTAAATCCTGTCTAACTGCTATAGCCCGGTTAGACGGATTTGCGAACGTGACTTTCACGTTGATGTTCTGTGTTTTGCTGTGATGTTGCGGATCGGTCGTGGGGGATAGCCTGGATGCAATGCTAGTACAGTTTTGTTGTATTATGTACATTTGATATTGCGGGGCGAGCGTCCGACATGTGGACTGCCGTCACTGCCTGTTTGTATTATCTTTTTAGGGCACGACCTGGTTGCGGTCGATGTACCCGATGTATGTATATTTTACTTTCTGTACTAGGATTGCCCCGCGGAGGGGTGCACGGATAGCCGGGTTCTAGAGGGCAACAAGCCCGCATCTCAGGGCATTGAGACGGAGGGGGCTTCAGTCTAGAATTGGCGGGCTATTCGCCGCACTCGTAGGGGGTACAGGTTGACCCAGGAGGGGTGCCCAAGTTACCAGATTCCGTGAAGTGCTGGGTGGTCCATTCACGGTGCTGAAGGGGGCTGCCTCGCTTCAGGTTTTGGCGGGTGACTTGCCGCGCCCGTAGGGGTCTAGGATTTCATTGCACAGGCTATCCACACGACCAGGGGAACGTCGGGTTTCAGTAGTGGCTCTGTGAAACCCGGGGATCCCAGATATCTGTATTGTTCTGTGATGCTGTACATTTCTGTGATGTTGCATTTTATTCACGCCTTGAGCGCAATATAATATATTGGTATATATATTAGTAGATGTTGTATATGTTTTTCATCCGCGCTAGTCCAGTCCCCGCTCTGCCGTTAGTTAGCTAACCTAACGGGTGATGATGAGACCCAGTGGCGAATGCGGATGGCATATACGTACGTCAGTATATTTTCGTTCTTTGTGGTGTGATCAATTGATGGGACTGCGTTGATTCGGATCAATGCAAGTTAAACAAACCTATTCTGATGTTGTTGGAACACTTTTCAAAAAGCTGTTATTGCAAGGACGTTCACTTTTGTTTTGCATCGTGGTATTCATTTGGAATATCCTGCTCCTCAGTCGACGAGGCAAGGGCCGAGATCCCTTCACCGGGAGTGACCCCTTGGACAGAAGTTTGCGTCAGGGCATTAACTTCACTATAGCCGATTACTTTTGCTTTGCATCGTGGTATTCATTTGGAATATCCTGCACCCCATTCTACGGGGAAAGAGCCGAGATCCCTTCACCGGGAGTGACCTCTTTAGTAAAGGTTTTCGTCACTATATTTTCTAAAAAGCTATCCGTTCCTTCAACGATATCAAGTTCGTTACGTTAAAGGTTTTCGCCAGAAACCATTCGTAGCCCTCCGTCGTTTCATATGGGTAGTCAATAGTATTCAAGCAGTGTTTGTTGGCCATAGTCAAGGCACAGTGTTTGGTAGCTATTGGGTATTCATATGCTGCATAGATAGATGCGTTGGTTTGGGACAGTCGTATAGCCTTGTTGGCCCTAATCAAGGGCTTGTACGGGTGGGTTCAAATCAACCTGGACAATGACGGGTAGAACTTGACATGTGACTTATGATTTGTTGGCCTTAGTCAAGGTCATAAGAGCATGGGGTAGAAATCACATCGGGAGTTTCAAAAGAACTGAAACTTGCCAGATATGCGCATACCTTCTGGAGTGTGACACCGTGAGCGGATTCCGTCACGTTATCATGCAATGATAGTTGGATCCCGATTCCCACTGATGAGTTGGTTTACTCCTCGGGTGACCCCGACTAATTCTTCTTTCAGGTTTGGAGGAGAATTTGAGGTACAGTGGGAGGTTTCCAGATTAGATAAATTGGTAACCATTCTGATCTAGGTTAGAGTGCACGCTGAGTGTTTCTTTTCTCTCTCTCTGGCAGCGACCATTGACCCGACCCCAAGACTATGACTCAGTGACCAAGATAACCGAACCTTCTTTACACCGGCTTTTGGATTGTCAGAGTTGCAGACCTCATTGCCACTCCTACTTTTACCCTTTTCTCCAGGACACCCCGTATTACTGCGAACGTCCACTTCCATTGGACAAAACCATCGTATGGTTAGATACGAACTCGAAGGAATTTATTCGAGGATGGTTTCCGGTTCTGGAGAAAACGGATAGGATTATTCAGTTGTCTTTTCCTTTTTGCCTTCTCTCAAGTTACGAGTACTCCTTAGTTTAGGAGATAGTACACCTATTACGCAAATTGGATAGTCTTCTTCCAAACTTTAGGCTGGTGCCGAACAGTGGGGGATGAAGAAAACTAATTAGCATAACGATGGTGTGCAGAAGGTATTAAGATTAAGACAAAGCAAGGGATTAGTAAGAGGGCAAAGTAAATTGCGACTGATATTCACGACCAAACCAAGTATTTCTTCGCCAATCCTAAATCACCTTTGTATTTCTCCAGGACACTCCGTATCACTACGAAGATCCACAGTTTATTGGATACTCCATCGTATGGTTATATACGAACTCGAAAGGAACTTGTTCCAGTTCGGGGATGGATCCTGGTTCAGGAGAAATAGGAATAAGGTTTATTCGGTTGTCTTTTATCTTCACCTTCTCTCGCATTGCGAGTGCTCCTAGGACTAGGACAGTACAGCCATTATGCTTATTGGATAGTCTTCTTCCAAACCATAGGCTGGTGCCGAACGGTAGGGAAGGAAGAAAACCAATTGGCCTAAAGGGGTGTGCAGAAGGTAATGACTAAAGACATATAAAGGGATTTGGAGAGGTGGAAAAGAATTATACGGTTATAGTTGTGAATCTGGATAATGGTAGAGGCATTACTAGGAATACCAGGATACCCCATCGAAACATTTCAATGTTTCAGTTCAACTGTGTACTGTTAAAAGAAAACTGATTTCCCGATTAGACACTTGCTCCAGGGTATGTATTTACCAGGTATGATTCTCACATCTGTATGGTTTTGCAGATGATGAGTGAGAGTAAATTATTGGGAATTAGGTGACCATCCTCATTATATCGGGATTCTTTGTAATTGGTGATATTTGAGGAAGCCACCTGAGTTGTTTGCCGGTCGGCAAATATTTGGTTTTGAATATCCGCTGTTGTGCACCAATTTCAAATTGATATATCTGTACGTCTATTTTTATAGAGTGAGATATACCTTTTGATATTATGTCGATGACATTTACCTATATCAGTGGATGGTTAGGTAAGGAGCATTAAACAGCGGTATAATTCTTCTTAACCATAAGTACAGTTTTCAACCTACGACACACAGTGAAAGAGTTGTTAGACTCGGCGGACTTATACAGAGTATTGTATGTTGTCCAGTGTCCATTAGGACAGAGGGGTTGGTCCTCATACTATATTCTGTTTACTTTTAACTTCTCTAGTTCTTAAACATGTGTTTCGTAGAAACACAGGGTCTAAGTTTTGAGGAGTTATAGGTATTTGAATAGAGTAGAGAACCAGGTGTAGCAAGTATCGGGATTCTTCAAAGTGATCGAAGAAGTAGATACTTATGTATGGTATTCAGTTGATGGTAAAGATAAAGAGAAATTGCTTATCTTTTCAGGTTACTCATAATTGGAAGCATTCCTAAGTTGAGTAACGCTGATCGGCCTCTCTCCATTTTGTTGACATGCACTGGAGACAGCTGAATGATTTGAATCTGGTTCAATTAAATCAGTGCCTCTGGTTCTATATTGGATATAGAACAGTTCGTATCTTAACGTTGTTAAGGTACGGGGAGTTGTCCGGCTTATGCTTAAAACCAGACTCTGGATAACTCAAAGGCACGTTTCTGTAATAACTGTTTGTGGGTTGACCCAGGCTATGACGAGGGTTGATTTTCTACCATCTGGATGAACAATAGCGATATTGTTCTAGACTCGCCACAGTTTTGTTAAAAATGGATTTTTTCAGAAAACAGTAGTGGGAGTATGGTAGAACTGGAAGTGATTCCAGAGTCACAAACGATTACTGAAGATTTGATAAGGAACCTAAAGATTCAATCTAGTTTGACATTCCATTGGCCACTCCGCAAATAAGGTGGGTAACTTCAGGCACCCGAAAGGTACTCCGGTAGCCTCTAGGACGGTGACAGGGAAGTTCTTGTTTACCCACACTTGCCATTGTTGTTGTTCCAGGCTGCGAGACCCGGCAGGAGGATGAGTATAGCGTCGTTCTAAACTAGCTTTAGAAGTGCACGTCTATATGACTCTGCCAGAGGGTTTTCGTAGTCAGTGGGAGCAGCGGAAGCATTGGTGGACATCAGGCTTATGTCTATTTATAGACTAAAGCAGATATTGCGGTGATAGATCATCTGTTTCTGATGCGACAGTCATAGGTTTGACGTCATCAGAATTGGGGATGGATCTGTTGAGAAGGTAGTAGGAAGTGATATTCCTATACAACGATCGGTTATTCTTTGGTCATCACACAGTGTTTTCTCCACATGGGACTTGGACATTATATCAGACATACTGGTTACTAGATCTATGGTTTTAGATCTAGATTTGGGTGGTTTCCCAATCAGGGTACTTTGACAGCATTCTAAGAGTATTTAGAATGGACGACTCCTGGCATGGTAGTGTACCTGCAGGTGATGGAGTCACCCTCTCTAAAGGTGTCTTATAGACTAAAGTAGAGAGGGATGTGCATGATTGGCAGATCACTTGCTTAGGCAATTGAGTCAATCATGAAATGTCAAGTACCACACCAGATGTTGTTCTTGCACAAGATGCAATAAGTTGACATTGATCCAATCCTGGAGAAACAGTCGGAAGCAGTTTTAGAACATAAGTGGATGTTCTAGGAATATGATAACGACAGCCTCATTCGGGGACAGTTATCATTCCAGGCTTCCAAGGTGACCTGGACGACAAGGAGGTTGTCAGAGTTATAGTTTTTCCTCTGACGAGGGACAGTATTCTGGACAGGTGATCCAGACAGATACTGAGGGAGGCATGGCGCAGGATACTGATTAAGTTCAGTTGACGATACAGTCTAAGAAGTTTGGATTTGGAGTTCATTTATGAGCTCGGTCCCATCAGACATCCAGACATTCAAAGACAGGTATTGCTCATTTCGGGAAATAGTTTTCTCCGCGAACTTGAGATATAGAGAGACATAGAAAGAAACTTCAAGGCGGATCCACTCGCTGAGGCTATTCCTTGAACGCAATAGTTTCACAAACGAGCTTTGTGAGACTGACCAGTAGAGGAGTTGGGTGTTCGGTATCACACGGGCTGTGAGTATGCGACATCGCAATAATTAGCCTTGAGTGCAAGTGGGAGATTGTTGGAGATAGTGCCCTCAGAGTCAATTATTGGATCACAGGCACGTGATTGCAATGATTGAGGGAGGACCTATCCCGGTACGACAGTCTTACTCATGATGATAGTATGCTATCTGGTTTACCTTTATCATCGTGTACTGCTTTAGGTGACCTGACAGGTCGCTATTACACGTTGATAGAGCCCCTAGGATTCTTGCTTGACTGCCGGCAGTATGAGGGTGATCATACAAGTGAGAGCTGGAGTCTATAGGCATATCCTTAAAAGGTCCCTAGTCGTGGGAGTTTCGAGACAGGGCATCGATTCTCCAGAGTAGACTAGTGTATACAGTCGAGACCCCGACGAGGGGCGGTGGCCGGTCTCACAAGCCACTGGTGTCAGTTGGTTCACCTAAGATGTATACAGGTGCTCATTGGGTTATGAGTACACCGGACAGGACTCGCTGGGAACCTGCTAGTTGGGATTATACTTGACGTCAGATAGCAGTTCCCTGGTGACATGTGTACAGGTTAGTTCATCGACCTGGGGATCGTCATTTGTCTCGTGTGAGTTCCCACTGTACTTTGATTACTACCCTACCACGGCTCAAAGGAGTCGTGCAAACAGGTTTTGGTTGGGTACAGTCCCGAGCCACATGGAGGCAGTGAGCGGATCTTCGGGGGTTCGTCTCTCCCGGTATTGGGGGTGAGGTCGCGCTGTGTCTAGGAGAGCCATTACACAAAGTCCTTGGCCAAGGCAGGAGATTTACTGGTAGGTATTCCAGTAGTATCTCAGGGTGTTCTGGGCTACACTCCGACACGACTTGTACCGCTTTTGGGGGTCTGACTTTTACCAACCCCCTAGGCCCGACATGCGATGCTCATAGACGAACGGACCGGACTGTACGGATATTGTCACTGACAGGCTCAGTAGGGTGTCAGGATGAGTTCGCTCATCGACGTCCCTTTTTAGTCAATAGCTGGTGGCCCGTCACGTATTGGCTTATACCTCTGACGTGCTAGTGGTTAAATCCACAGCCATAGTATTGACGAGTCTTTAGAGTCCACCACACTTTCAGTTACTCAAGCTTTCGGGCGAAACGCTGTAGAGGCCGTATGGAGATATGGCAGGGTTCGATCAGATACGTGCGGTATTGCACAGATCGTGATCGGACAGTTTTTACTAGCCGGCTTTGGCTTAAGCCGGATCTTGGTATTTGATAGTGTAGTTTTGTCTTTTTGCATTTGTATCCGGACGGAATACAGATGCGGGTGTGTATGCACAGTATCGGGGTTTTCCTGTAATTTATTACGGGACCAGTTTTTTGGAGTTGCCAGTTTGCATTCCGTTCCGGCCGGTTTTCCTTTGTTCTTTCCCGGCCGGACTTTTCCGATGGAGGGGGTTATTTGCAATTGTGCAAATAACATTTTGTGGAGGGTTTATTTGTGAGATGTGAGATTATGATAGCATCTTTGATTCCCTCCATCACTTGCATTAAATGTGATAAGAATGGGTATGGGTTGATTAAGGTGTAAGCATGGGTGTTTTGTTTTGTATGGATTTATTCCATTCATTTTTCCCACTTGGTTTTTTGTGTGGGCCGGCCACTGTTTGGAATTGGTGTGAGGTTTTAATTTGTATAGTGGATTAATTTCCTAGGTAAGGGAATGAATGAAAAATGAGTGTGCTGGAATGGTTTTTGGGGGCTTGGTGAATTAATATATATATACACATTTGAGTGCATTGTGAGTGCTGATGTTTTTTTTGGCCAAGCTCATCAATCATTCTTTTTCCAGGGAGCTCCAAAATTTAGCCGAGCTCATTTTTCCAGAGGATGCTCCATTCTTCATCAAGTTTTCATCCATGATTATTCTTGCAAAAATTCCTCCATACATGGCAACCTCTTAAACCCCAAAGAGACAAGTTTCTACATTATTCTACAGCAAATCTTGGGCGCGTCGGCTAGCCAACTTCGCGCCCGAGTTGCCTCGGTATTGAGGTGGGAGCCCGTAAAAGATACAGGCGATGTGGTGCCCTTCCGGCAAGGAGGCGACGACCGGAGGATCCGCGGGAGATCGGGACGACGACGAGAAGACCGGAGGACTCGGATCACTCGGTATATCTCTAACCCGTCTTGTAGTTAGCTAGATCTAGTTTAATGGCCCGATCCGGGGTTTAGTGCGCGGTGGTGCCGGTTTGCTAAGTTCGCAAAATTAAAGTTTATCACCGTTTCCGCATTTGGCCGTCGGATTGACGACCGGGGCGCCGCCGTGCACTTACACTTAAGGTCGAGTCCTTTACCGATTCAAACTTCCAAAGTGACAAGGATGACAGCAAGTCTGTCTTTGGTTTTGTGTTTACCCTTAATGAAGGGGCGGTCTGTTAAAAGAACTCCAAACAGGACACCGTCGCAGACTCGACGATGGAGGCTGAATACATTGCTACGAACGATACCAAAAAAGAAGCGGTCTGGATGAAGAAGTTCATTACTGAACTTCAGGCAGTTCCTTCCATTGTAGATCCAATATCTCTGTATTGTGATAACAATGGGGTTATAGCCTTAGCAAAGGAACCACGGTCCCATCATAAGTCCAGACACATCTTAAGGCGGTATCACCTGATCAGGGAGATCGTTGATCGCCGGGAGATCGATGTGCAGAGAGTGGACACAAAAGACAACACGGCGGATCAATTCAAGAAGGCCCTCCCTCAAGCACAGTTCGAGCGACTTTTTGAGATGTTAGGTATGCGATACGCCAACAGTTGGCCCTAAAGCAGACGTTGGGTACTCTGTACGCTAATATATGACCTTAGTGCAAGTGTGAGATTGTTGGATATATATTCCCTAGAGGCCATTATTGTATATGTATACATGTTGATACTTGGACATATATATGTACAGGACAATATTGCTCGATATGATAGTATGCTATCTGATTTGTCTTTATCTTGACATGTGCATATGTTCTACGTGTTATTACGTATCATCTATACATGTTGATAAAGCCCGTAGGATCATTGCTTGACTACCTGCGTTGTGATGGCGATCATACTTGTGTGAGCAGCGTAGTCAATAAGCACATCCTTAAAAGGTCCCTAGTCGTGGGAATATCAAGAACGGGCATCGATATTCCGGAGTAGACTGGTGTATACGTTTCTAGAACACAACGAGGGGCGATGGTTGGTCCCGCAGCCATTGGTCTTTTGCACCTAAGGTCGTATACTGGTGCTCACTGGGGGTGAGTACACTGTACGGACTCACCGAGAACTTCTAGATGGTACTATACCTATCGTTAGATAGCAGTTCTCAAGTGACATGAGTACAGGGTAGTCTTTAGACCTAAGATCATCATTTATCTCGTGTGAGTTCCCACTGTGCTTTGATCACTACCCTACCACGGCTCTACTGAGTCGTGCAAATAGGTTTTAGTTGGGTACAGTCCCGAGCCACATGGAGGCAGTGAGTGATTGTTAGGGATTCGTCTCCCCCGGTATAGGGAGTCGATATCGCACTGTGTTTGATTGGTCAGGACCATAAGACCTTGGCCAAGGCAGTTGGGATTTACTAATAGGTTGATCAGTAGTTTTCCGAATTGGTCCTGAGCCGCATTAACATGAATTATCGGGTTATTAGGGCTGACGTTTACCACCCCTAGAGCCGGTATGCGATACTCTCAGACAAAGAGACCGGACTGTACGAAGATTGTCATGGATAGGCTCAGCAGGGATCCGGATGAGTTTGCTCGTCGGCCTTCCTTTTCGACAGGTACCCGGGTAGCCGTTACGTACAACTAGTGCTGCTGACATGCTTGTGGTTATGGATTTATCCAGTAACTCACTGCCGGCATACTGTTGAGTCTTTAGAGTCCCACACAAAGGGTTTCCCTGGTTCAGGCGAAATGATGTAGTAGCCGTATTGGATACATGCAGGGTTCCGATTGATTAATGGTACTATGTACCCGGACTTTCTATCGGATAGTTGATAATACTAACCGGCTAGGGTTTTGAGCTGGATTAATAAATCAGGTATTGATTTAATAATTTACATATATATTTCGATATGTATAATCTAGTATTATGTTCTTTGTGTTATTCTATCTCTTTGGGTGTTCGTGTTTTTATGTGAATGCAGGTATGTATATACAGTAGACTGTAATCCGTATTTTATACGAAAAACATTCTAGAAGGTGGACATCTCATTCTTGATTTTTCCATTTATTCATAAATGGAAAATGAGGTGTAAAGTGAGGTGAGGAGAGTATGGTGAGAGCCATTCCTAAATAGTGTTTACAAATGAATTTTCAATTCATTTGTGCTCACTATTGAAGCATGGTTGCTTTATTATATTGTAAAAATCATTTTACAAAACCATTGTGAGGATTTTCTCTCACTTGTATGCTTCATTATTTTGAGCTCACCATTTGCTTTACTCCCCTCTTCCTCTCTTGAGCTCCTCCACCATCAAGTTCAACCTCCTCTCTACCTTCTCATGAGTTGATAATCAAGAGAGGAGGTAAGATAGAAACACACTTAAAACCCTAGACTACATCCTAGAGTTCTTAGACTAGAAATCCAAGTTCTCTAGTTGCTCCATTTGATACTTAGTTTGGAGCTAGATGTTGGAGATAGTGCCCTCAGAGTCAATTATTGGATCACAGGCACGTGATTGCAATGATTGAGGGGAGGACCTGTCCCAGTAGGACAGTCTTACGCGAGATGATAGTATGCTATCTGGTTTATCTTTTTCATCGTGTACTGCTTTAGGTGACCTTACGAGTCGCTATTACACGTTGATAGAGCCCCTAGGATTCTTGTTTGACTACCGGCAGTATGAGGGCGATCATATACGTGGGAGCTGGTGGTCTATAAGCACATCCTTAAAAGGTCCCTAGTCGTGGGAGTTTCGAGACAGGGCATCGATTCTCCAGAGTAGACTAGTGTATACAGTCGAGACCCCGACGAGGGACGGTGGCCGGTCTCACAAGCCACTGGTGTCAGTTGGTTCACCTAAGATGTATACAGGTGCTCATTGGGTTATGAGTACACCGGACAGGACTCGCCGGGAACCTGCTAGTTGGGATTATACCAGACGTCAGATAGCAGTTCCCTGGTGACATGTGTACAGGTTAGTTCATCGACCTGAGATCGTCATTTGTCTCGTGTGAGTTCCCACTGTGCTTTGATTACTACCCTACCACGGCTCAAAGGAGTCGTGCAAACAGGTTTTAGTTGGGTACAGTCCCGAGCCACATGGAGGCAGTGAGCAGATCTGCAGGGGTTCGTCTCTCCCGGTATTGGGGGTGAGGTCGCGCTGTGTCTAGGAGAGCCAGAACATGAAAAGTCCTTGGCCAAGGCAGGAGATTTGCTGGTAGGTATTCCAGTAGTATCTCAGGGTGTTCTGGGCTACACTCCGACACGACTTGTACCGCTTTTGGGGGTCTGACTTTTACCAACCCCCTAGGCCCGCCATGCGATACTCATAGACGAACGGACCGGACTGTATGGATATTGTCACTGACAGGCTCAGTAGGGTGTCAGGATGAGTTCGCTCATCGACGTCCCTTTTGGTCAATAGCTGGTGGCCCGTCACGTATGGCTTATACCTCTGACGTGCTAGTGGTTAAATCCACAGCCATAGTATTGACGAGTCTTTAGAGTCCACCACACAGACAGTTACTCAGGTTTCGGGCGAAACGCTGTAGAGGCCGTATGGAGATATGGCAGGGTTCGATCAGATACGTGCGGTATTGCACGGATCATGATCGGACGGTTTTTACTAGCCGGCTTTGGCTTAAGCCGGATCCTAGTATTTGATAGTGTAGTTTTGTCTCTTTGTATTTGTGTTCAGTGGGAATACAAATGCGGGCATGTATTTGCAGTAGCGGGGTTTTCCTGTAATTTATTACGGGATCGGTTTTCTGGGGTTGCCAGTTTGCATTCCGTTCCGGCCGGTTTTCTCTTTTTCCTTCACGGCCGGACTATCCGTTGGAGGGTGTTAATTGCAAGTTTGCAATTAACATTTAGTAGAGGGGTTTCTTGCATTATTGTAGCCTCTTCATGATGAGATTCCATTCTTGTCCATTTCATTTTGCTTTTCATTTGATGGTTGTTGAAATGAAATGAGAGTGACCATTTTCTTTATTGGTTTTTCCATTATATTTTTATATACTTGGAGAATTCTTTTTCTCTCTCCAATCTCATTCTTGTGAGGAGAGAGGCCGGCCACATTTCTTGAGGGAGAGGGGAGAGGAAATTTCTTGATGTATGGTTCTCATTTTGCCTTGCCAAAAATTGATTTTTCTTATCTCTCCAAAGTTCTTTCTTCACCTCCATCCAAAGGCAACCTCATAAACCCCAAAAGAGACAAGCTTACTACACTATTCTATAGCAAGCCTTGGATGCGTCGGCTAGCCAACTTCGCGCCCGAGTTGCCTCGGTCAAGAGGTGGGAGCCCGTAAAAGTTTCCGGCTACGTGGTGCCCTTTCCGACGAGACGATGATGGACGGAGATTCCGCGGAAGATCGGAGTGGAGATGAAGACCGAAGGACACGGATCGCTTGGTATAACTTCTCTACTCTTTTCTTATTTGCTAGTTAACTAGGTTAATGGCCCGATCCGGGTGAAAAGTGCGCGGTGGTGCCGGTTGCAAGTTTTGCAAAGTTTTTGTTTCCGCGTTTCCGGCGTCGGATCGACGACCGGGGCGCCCCCGCGGGCTTACATTGGTATCAGAGCCTCGCCATTAACTTAGTCTAGCTTTGTTTGATGTGTTTGCATTTCCGATCGACCAAAATTCCAAAAACTCGCGTTTCTCCTCACATCAGTTTTCTGTCGAAATTTTTTGAACTCCAAAAATTTTTCAGGTTGTAGAAAACTAATGTACTGGAAATTCTAAGACTACTGGAAAAATTCGACACAGTCAGTCGACCATTGAAGCGCGGAACCGCGGCCAAACCCCCCTTGGGCTGCAGTTCCGCCGCACATTGGTGTCGTCACTGTATCATTTTTTTCCAGTGGGCTTCTGGGCTAATTTTAGGGGTTTTGGAATATTAATATTGGGCCCAGATTTTCTGTGAGTGCTACAGTATTGCTTTGGGGCCCACTTGTTAATTTTTGATTGATCGGATATTTTAAACACATTTTTCACAGTATTTACATTTTATCTGCGACCGTGAATGTCACTCGATCGGTAAATCCAGTCTATCTGCTACAGCCCTTTTAGACGGATTTGCGAACGTGACATTCACGTTGATGTTCTGTGTTTGTACTGTGTTGTTGCGGATCGGTCGTGGGGGATAGCCTGGATGCAATGTTAGTACAGTTTTGTTTTATATGTACATTTGTTATTGCGGGGCGAGCGTCCGACATGTGGACTGCCGTCACTGCCTGTTTGTATTATTCTTTTGGGGCACGGCCAGGTTGCGGTCGATGTACCCGTTGTATGTATATTTTATTTTCTGTACTAGGATTACCCCGCGGAGGGGTGCACGGATAGCCGGGTTCTAGAGGGCAACGAGCCCGCATCTCATGGCGTTGAGACGGAGGGGGCTTTACTCTAGAATTAGCGGGCTATTCGCCGCGCTCGTAGGGGGTACAGGTTGACCCAGGAGGGGTGCCCAAGTTACCGGATTCCGTGAGGTGCTGGGTGGTCCATTCACGTTGCTGAAGGGGGCTGCCTCGCTTCAGGTTTTGGCGGGTAACTTGCCGCGCCCGTAGGGGTCTAGGATTTCATTGCACAGGCTATCCACACGACCAGGGGAACGTCGGGTTTCAGTAGCGGCTCTGTGAAACCCGGGGATCCCAGATATCTGTATTGATCTGTGTTGCTATACATTTCTGTGTTGCATTTTATCGCGCCTTGAGCGAATATTATATATTGGTATATATATATTAGTAGATGTTGTATATGTTTTTCATCCGCGCTAGTCCAGTCCCCGCTCTGTCGTTAGTTAGCTAACCTAACGGGTGATGACGGGACCCAGTGGCGAATGCGGATGGCATATACGTACGTCAGTATATTTTCGTTCTTTGTGGTGTGATCAATTGATGGGACTGCGTTGATTCGGATCAATGCAAGCTTAACAAACCTATCTGATGTTGTTGGAACACTTTTTCAAAAAGCTGTTATTGCAAGGACGTTCACTTTTGTTTTGCACAGTGGTATTCAGTTGGAATATCCTGCTCCTCAGTCGACGAGGCAAGGGCCGAGATCCCTTCACCGGGAGTGACCCCTTGGACAGAAGTTTGCGTCAGGGCAATAACTTCACTATAGCCGATTACTTTTGCTTTGCATCGTGGTATTCAGATGGAATATCCTGCACCTCATTCTACGGGGAAAGAGCCGAGATCCCTTCACCGGGAGTGACCTCTTTAGCAAAGATTTTCGTCACTATATTTTTAAAAGCTATCAGTTCCTTCAACGATATCAAGTTCATTACGTTAAAGGTTTTCGCCAGAAACCATTCGTAGCCCTCCGTCGTTTCATATGGATAGTCAATAGTATTCAAGCTGTGTATGTTGGCCAAAGTCAAGGCACAGTGTTTGGTAGCTGTTGGGTATTCATATGCAGCATAGATAGATGCGTTGGTTTGGGACAGTCGTACTGCCATTTTGGCCAAAGTCAAGGGTAGGTACGGGTGGGTTCAAATTAACCTGGATAATGACGGGTAGAACTTGACATGTGACTTATGATATGTTGGCCAAAGTCAAGGTCATAAGAGCATGGGGTAAAAAATCCACATCGGGAGTTTCAAAAGAACTGAAACTTGCCAGATATGCGCATACCTTCTGGAGTATGATAGCGTGAGCGGATTCCGTCACGTTATCATGCGATGAGAGTTGGATCCCGATTCCCACTGATGAGTTGGTTTACTCCTCGGGTGATCCCGGCTAATTCTTCTTTTAGGTTTGGGGAAGAATTTGACGTTACAGTGGGAGGTTTCCAGATTAGATAAAGTGATAACCATTCTAATCTAGGTTAGAGTGCACGCTGAGTGTTTCTTTTCTCTCTCTCTTTGGCAGCGACCATTGACCCGACCCTAGACTATGACTCAGTGACCAAGTTGACCGAACCTTCTTAACACAGGCTTTTGGATTGTCAGAGTTGCAAACCTCATTGCCACTCCTACTTTTACCCTTTTCTCCAGGACACCCCGTATTACTACGAACGACCACTTCCATTGGACAAAACCATCGTATGGTTATATACGAACTCGAAGGAATTTATTCGAGGATGGTTTCTGGTTCTGGAGAAAACGAATAGGACTATTCAGTTGTCTTTTCCTTTTACCTTCTCTCTCAGATTGCGAGTACTCCTTGGTTTAGGAGATAGTACACCTATTACGCAAATTGGATAGTCTTCTTCCAAACCTTAGGCTGGTGCCGAACGGTGGGGAATGAAGAAAGCCAATTAGCCTAAACGGTGTACAGAAGGTATTAAGTTCAGACAAAGCAAGGGATTAGTAAGAGGGCAAAGTAAATTGCGACTGCTATTCACGACCAAACCAAGTATTTCTTCGCCAATCCTAAATCACCTTTGTATTTCTCCAGGACACTCCGTATCACTACGAAGATCCCAGTTTATTGGATAATCCATCGTATGGTTATATCCGAACTCGAAAGGAACTTGTTCCAGTTCGAGGATGGATCCTGGTTCAGGAGAAATAGGAATAAAGTACATTCAGGTGTATTTTATCTTCACCTTCTCTCGCGTTGCGAGTGCTCCTAGGATTAGGACAGTACACCCTTTATGCTTTTTGGATAGTCTTCTTCCAAACCATAGGCTGGTGCCGAACGGTATGGAAGGAAGAAAACCAATTGGCCTAAAGGGGTGTACAGAAGGTAATGACTAAAGACATATAAAGGGATTTGGAGAAGTGGCAAAGAATTATACGGTTATAGTTGTGAATCTGGATGATGGAGGAGGCATTACTAGGAATACCAGGATACCCCATCGAAACATTTCAATGTTTCAGTTCCACTGTGTACTGTTAAAAGAAAACTGATTTCCCGATTAGACACTTACTCCAGGGTATGTATTTACCAGGTTGGATTCTCACATCTGTATGGTTTTACAGATGATGAGTGGGAGTAAGTTATTGGGAATTAGGTGACCATCCTCATTATATCGGGATTCGTTGTAATCGGTGATATTTGAGGAAGTCACCTGGGTTGTTTGCCGGTCGGCAAATATTTGGTTTTGAATATCCGTTGTTATGCACCAATTTCAAATTGATATATCTGTACGTCTATTTTTATAGAGTGAGATATACCTTTCTGAAATTATGTCTATGACATTTACCTATATCAGTGGATGGTTAGGTAAGGAGCATTGAACAGCGGTGTAATTCTTCTTAACCAAAAGTACAGTTTTCAACCTACGATACACAGTGAATGAGTAACTAGACTCAGGGGACTTATACAGAGTATTGTATATTGTCCAGTGTCCATTAGGACAGAGGGGTTGGTCCTCGTACTATATTCGGTTTACTTATGACTTCTCTGATTTTTAGACAGGTGTTTCGTAGAAACACAGGGTCCGAATTTTGAGAAGTTATAGGTATATGAATAAAGTAGAGAACCAGGTATCGCAAGTATCAGGATTCTTCAAGGTAATCGAAGATGTAGATACTTGTATATGGCATTCAGATGATAGTAATGTTTAAGAGAACTTGCTTCTCTTTCAGGTTACTCATAATTGGAAGTACTCCTAAGTTGAGTAACGCTGATCGGCCTCCTTCCATTTAGTTGACATGCACTGGAGACAGCTGCATGATTTGAATCTGGTTCAATTAAATCAGTGCCTCTGTTTCTTGGATATAGAACAGTTCATATCTTGATATTGTTAAGATATGGGGAGTTGTCCGGCTTATGCTTAAAACCAGACTCCGGATAACTCAAGGCACGTTTCTGTAATGGCTGTTTGTGGGTTGACCCGGGCTATGACGAGGGTTGACTTTCTACCATCTGGAAGATCAATAGTGATATTGTTCTTGACTCGCCACAGTTTTAATAAAAATGGATTTTTTCAGAAAAACAGTAGTGGGAGTATGGTAGAACTGGATGTGATTCCAGAACCGCAAACGATTACTGAAGATTTGATAAGAACCTAAAGATTCAATCTCGTTTGACATTCCATTGGCCATTCCGCAGATTTGGTGGGTAACCTCAGGCACTCGAGAGGTACTTCGGTATGCTCAAGGACGGTGGCAGGGAGGTTCTTGTTTACCCAGACGTGCCATTGCTGTTGTTCCAGACTGTAAGACCCGGCAGGAGGATGAGTATAGCCTCGTTCTAAACTAGCTTTAAAAGTGCATGTGTATATGACTCTGCCAGAGGGTTGTCGTAGTCAGTGGGAGCAGCGGAAGCATTGGTGGACATCTGGCTTATGTCTATTTATAGACTAAAGCAGATATAGCGGAGATAGATCATCTATTTCTGATGTAACAGTCATAGGTTTGACTTCATCAGAATAAGGGATGGATCTGTTAAGAAGGTAGTAGGGTGTGATGTCCTGGTATTTGGATGACATACACAGAGTAGGAAGTGATATTCCTATACTACAATCGGTTATACGTTGGTCGTCACACAGTGGTTTCTCCACATAGGATTTGGATATTATATCAGACATTCTGGTTACTAGATCTATAGTTTTAGATCTAGATTTGGGTGGTTTCCCAATCTGGGTACTTAGACAGCATTCTATGAGTATTTAGAATGAGCGACTCCTAGCATGGTGGTATACCTGCAGGTGATGGAGTCACCCTCTCTAAAGGTGTCTTACAGACTAAAGGGGAGAGGGACGTGCATGATTGGAAGATCACTTGCTTAGGCAATTGAGTCAATCATGAGATGTCAAGTACCACACCAGATGTTGTTCTTGCAGTAGGTGCAATAAGTTGATATTGATCCAATCCTGGAGAAACAGTCGGAAGCGGTTTTAGAACATAAGTTGATGTTCTAGGGAATTGATAACGGCAGCCTCCTTAAGGAGACGGTTATCATTCCAGGCTTCCAAGGTGACCTGGATGGCAGAGTGGCTGTCAGAGTTATAGTTTTCCTTCTGACGAGGGGCAGTATTTTGGACAGCTGGTCCAAGAAGATACTGAGGGAAGGCATGGCGCAGGATACTGATTAAGTTCAGTTGACGATACAGTCTAAGAATTTTGGATTTGGAGTTCATTTATGAGCTAGGTCCCATCAGACATCCAGACATTCTAAGACAGGTATTGCTCATTTCGGGAGATAGCTTTCTCCGCGAACTTGAGATAAAGAGAGACATAGAAGGAAACACCAGAGCGGATCCACTCACTGAGGCTATTCCTCGAACGCAATAGTCTCGCAAACGAGCTTTGTGAGACTGACTAGTAGAGGAGTTGGGTGTTCGGTATCACACGGGCTGTGCGTATGCGGCATCGCAATAATTAGCCTCGAGTGCAAGTGGGAGATTGTTGGAGATAGTGCCCTTAGAGTCAATTATTGGATCACAGGCACGTGATTGCAATGATTGAGGGGAGGACCTGTCCCAGTAGGACAGTCTTACTCGAGATGATAGTATGCTATCTGGTTTATCTTTTTCATCGTGTACTGCTTTAGGTGACCTTACGAGTCGCTATTACACGTTGATAGAGCCCCTAGGATTCTTGCTTGACTACCAGCAGTATGAGGGCGATCATATACGTGGGAGCTGGTCGTCTATAAGCACATCCTTAAAAGGTCCCTAGTCGTGGGAGTTTCGAGACAGGGCATCGATTCTCCAGAGTAGACTAGTGTATACAGTCGAGACCCCGACGAGGGGCGGTGGCCGGTCTCACAAGCCACTGGTGTCAGTTGGTTAACCTAAGATGTATACATGTGCTCATTGGGTTATGAGTACACCGGACAGGACTCGCCGGGAACCTGCTAGTTGGGATTATACCAGACGTCAGATAGCAGTTCCCTGATGACATGTGTACAGGTTAGTTCATCGACCTGAGATCATCATTTGTCTCGTGTGAGTTCCCACTGTGCTTTGATTACTACCCTACCACGGCTCAAAGGAGTCGTGCAAACAGGTTTTAGTTGGGTACAGTCCCGAGCCACATGGAGGCAGTGAGCGGATCTGCAGGGGTTCGTCTCTCCCGGTATTGGGGGTGAGGTCGCGCTGTGTCTAGGAGAGCCAGAACATGAAAAGTCCTTGGCCAAGGCAGGAGATTTGCTGGTAGGTATTCCAGTAGTATCTCAGGGTGTTCTGGGCTACACTCCGACACGACTTGTACCGCTTTTGGGGGTCTGACTTTTACCAACCCCCTAGGCCCGCCATGCGATACTCATAGACGAACGGACCGGACTGTACGGATATTGTCACTGACAGGCTCAGTAGGGTGTCAGGATGAGTTCGCTCATCGACGTCCCTTTTGGTCAATAGCTGGTGGCCCGTCACGTATGGCTTATACCTCTGACGTGCTAGTGGTTAAATCCACAGCCATAGTATTGACGAGTCTTTAGAGTCCACCACACAGACAGTTACTCAGGTTTCGGGCGAAACGCTGTAGAGGCCGTATGGAGATATGGCAGGGTTCGATCAGATACGTGCGGTATTGCACGGATCATGATCGGACGGTTTTTACTAGCCGGCTTTGGCTTAAGCCGGATCCTAGTATTTGATAGTGTAGTTTTGTCTTTTTGTATTTGTGTTCAGTGGGAATACAAATGCGGGCATGTATTTGCAGTAGCGGGGTTTTCCTGTAATTTATTACGGGATCGGTTTTCTGGGGTTGCCAGTTTGCATTCCGTTCCGGCCGGTTTTCTCTTTTTCCTTCACGGCCGGACTATCCGTTGGAGGGTGTTAATTGCAAGTTTGCAATTAACATTTAGTGGAGGGGTTTCTTGCATTATTGTAGCCTCTTCATGATGAGATTCCATTCTTGTCCATTTCATTTTGCTTTTCATTTGATGGTTGTTGAAATGAAATGAGAGTGACCATTTTCTTTATTGGTTTTTCCATTATATTTTTATATACTTGGAGAATTCTTTTTCTCTCTCCAATCTCATTCTTGTGAGGAGAGAGGCCGGCCACATTTCTTGAGGGAGAGGGGAGAGGAAATTTCTTGATGTATGGTTCTCATTTTGCCTTGCCAAAAATTGATTTTTCTTATCTCTCCAAAGTTCTTTCTTCACCTCCATCCAAAGGCAACCTCATAAACCCCAAAAGAGACAAGCTTACTACACTATTCTATAGCAAGCCTTGGACGCGTCGGCTAGCCAACTTCGCGCCCGAGTTGCCTCGGTCAAGAGGTGGGAGCCCGTAAAAGTTTCCGGCTACGTGGTGCCCTTTCCGACGAGACGATGATGGACGGAGATTCCGCGGAAGATCGGAGTGGAGATGAAGACCGAAGGACACAGATCGCTTGGTATAACTTCTCTACTCTTTTCTTATTTGCTAGTTAACTAGGTTAATGGCCCGATCCGGGTGAAAAGTGCGCGGTGGTGCCGGTTGCAAGTTTTGCAAAGTTTTTGTTTCCGCGTTTCCGGCGTCGGATCGACGACCGGGGCGCCCCCGCGGGCTTACACTAGAGCTATGAACTACATCCCTTGGGTGGATCATCTTCGACGGAGGGAGATGAACGATCAAGCTCGATCATAGAGGCTGGTAGGAGCTAAAGAAAAGAAGAGAAGACCGAAGGATATGGATCTTTTGATGAGACTCTTTCATCATAGTAGATAGCTCCTCCTAGTTAGCTAGTTTAGGGTTTATGGTAGATTCTAGACGGGTTTCATTTAGCGCCAGTTTTTAATCGTAGAAAAAAATTTGTTCCGTAAATGGCCACGGTAGATGGCCGGGGCGCTAGTTTAACCCAACATACACTCCTTTCAAATCTATATTGCAATCAAAGTCTCAATGGCGAGGGTTGCAACTCAAGTCCCACTAGCAACGCAGCTACTCTAGCAATGAAGTCATCCCCAAGTCCCACCGGCAAACAGATGGGTCACCTGCAATGAAACTACTTTCGAGAGTTCCATCGTTCGAAAAAGAAAAAAAGGGGTATGTCCACAAGAGAAATGGGCATGGATGAAAACCCGAAAGGGCACCATGAGTAAAAACAGCAGGGCTATTGCGAGCTTATGAAAACCCGAAAGGGCGCAATCTCATTAAAAAACGGTATGTCCACAAGCAAAATGGGCACGAATGAAAACCCGAAAGGGCGCCGTGATTAAAAACAGCAGGACTGCCGGCTGTTAGTTATATGTATACCCTATAGGCCATTACTATACATAGGATGTATATTGTAGTGGATGCTAAGACATATATAGGGAGGACTTTCTTGCTCGACATGATAGTATGCTATCCGGTTGCTCTTTATCTTAACATGTATACTGATTGTCTCTATGTTACATGTTGGTAAAGCCCTTAGGATGTGTACTTGACTACCTGGACTATGATGTGGATCATACTAGTGGGGACATGGTAGTCCATAAGTATATCCTTCAAGGTCCCTAGTCATGGGTGTATCGAGACGGGGCATCAATATACCAGAGTAGACTAGCGTATACCTTCTCGACCCAAACAGATGGGCGATGAATGATCCCATATCCATTGGTGTTTGACATCAGAGATCATATACGGGTGCTCAGTGGAGACTGGGTACACTGGACGGACTCGCCGAGAACTCCTAGATGGTATTATACCTCACGTCAGATGGCAGTTCTCTGGTGACACTGGTACAGAGTAGTCTGTTGACCCGAGATCGTCATAGAGTCTTGTATGATTCCCACTGTGCTTTGATTTCCACCTTACCACGTCTAAGAGGGCATGCAAAACGGTGGTTTTTGGGTACAGTCCCGAATCACATGGAGGCAATGAGCGATAGGAGGGGATTCGTCTCTCCCGGTATAGGGAGTTGATGTTGCGCTGTGTTCGATTGGCTATAACCGGAAATCCCTGAACAGGGTTGCTGAGATTTACTGGTAAGTGTTATCAGTAGTATACCCGGGTGGCCGTTACGTTTAGCAGACCGCTTGCGGCTTGTGGGTGTTTGATATGATCATCACCTGCTGCCGGCGTATTGACGAGTCTTTAGAGTCCTACACAGAGGTTTCCTGACTCAAGCGAAACGAAATACGAGCGCATATGAGATATGTGTGGGACCGAGAATAATACCAGTATATGATACTGTATTCTATTCTCGCGATATGTATCATTGGACAATTATATGAGATATAGCCGGGTTACCGAATCAAGTGTTGATTCGATACATTGATACACTTGATATTAATCGGTTGTATGCAATATGACCGGATCATTAAATCAAGTGTTGATTTAATGATTTAATGTATAATTATATATTTGATATATTACTTTACATTAACTAGTATTGGTTCACTTAAGATTATTTTCTCACTAGATTGTGCACATTGTATATATGATATATGTTTGTGCACTAGTTTGTATCATGTTTGATGACACATGCAAACTTGGGTGTGCATGCTTTAAACCATAGTTTAGGTTAATGGTTAAGGTATTATTTATTTATTTATTTATTTATTTTGGCAAGAAATAAAATGGTGGCTTATTTTGTTCTATACTTGAAGCTTCATGAAGCTTTGAAAAGCTTTGACCATTTTGTTTCTTTCCTTAACCTAACCATTCACTTAAACCCTAGTTTATTCTCTACACAAGTTAACTCACCCATGGTTGCATTATTATAAGTCTCCACTTGAATTTTCTTTTGACAATTATTCATTCTTTTTCTTTCTTCTTCTTCTTCTTCTTCTTCAAGAAGAAAGAAAACCATTGCTGGAAAATTTTCAAGTGTTGAAACCTAGTGAGAAATCCAAATCCAAAGTGAACCCACTTCCTATTTCTTCATCCTCTACCACTTGCCATGTTGTATAGGGTGTCTTCTTCACAAGTTTCATGAGCTAGTGAAGATGGAGCTTGAGTTAGAGTTGCCTCGACGTAGATTATCTTCGGCATCGAAGTCAACGACCTAGCCCGCTCATTTCTCCGACGAAACCATCGCTAGAGTCCGGGATCCCGGTGATCGTAGCGAAGGGACGTCATCACGGAGCTAAAGAAGTGGAGGACCGGATCTACAAAGGTTGTATTTCCATTCACTTAATAGTTAAGTTGTTAACTAGTTGTTGTTTCGCCTTTACCTCTAGTTATCGATCTAGCATTAGGGTTTCTCGGCACAAGAAAAATTTGATTTTGGCATGGTTGATGCCTTGTCGAACCTCTTGAGTGTGCCTAGGAACCCTACAGTGGTATCAGAGCCTAGTTAGAGCTTTAGGCGAAGTGTAGACGATGTTAGAAGTCCGATCGAACCCGAAACCCTAATCCAAAACCCTTCTCTGTACAATTTTTCAAAACTGGGAATTTTGTGAATTAAAAATATGCAGAAAAATAAGCAGGGTTTTCTAAGAATTACTGTACAAAACGTGACCCTAAATCGATCAATGCGCGGCGGAACAGCGGCACGAGCTTGGCTCGTGCGGCGGTTCCGTGGTCGTACGGTCACTTCCTTGAGAACTGTTTGCATAGTAATGTCTTAATATTATTCCTGTATTTTCAACAGTTGAATTTTCTAGGTTGTGGAATTTTTAATTTGCATTCAACAGTTGAATTTTCTAGGTTGTATTGGGAGTTCGTAGATTCGATCGGATTGTCAAACTTTGTCTATGTGTTTTTCCGGGTAATTTTAGAATATGTTAAAAAGTTCGACCGGATATAAATACCCACTTTTTCCCCTGCCGGAAAATTTCCAATTGTTGGATTTTTCCGTAGTTTAATGACGTTCTAAGAAGCGCAAGTAACGCGATGGTCTCTCTAGAAGACAACAAACCTTAACTCGATTATGTGACCGTCTTGAACTGCCCTTTGAACCTTAGGGTTTAGGGCAGTACGGCGTGCCACATGTGAGGCGTTGGCTTGACCCTTCTACGGCTGGACCGTTGGTACTGAGGCATGAAGTGAATGTTTTTAAACTTATTTCATGTGTTGAGCTGTTTCGGGAAAACTTGGGTGTTTGATTGTTCAATCGGAAAGTTTAACATTTTCTATTTATCTGGAATGTGATACAATATTTGGAATCCACATGTAGTTATGAGATAACTGAATGAATGTTATAAATCTAGCAGTTTAGTCTCACTTGATCGGTTGCCACGGGATTTTGATGTGATCAAAAGTCCGTCACAATCGCGTAGTGTACGTGGATACTCGCCGTGTAAACTTAATAGACAGCTACGCCCCATAGCTCCGACCAAGTGACTGTAGGAGAACTCCGTCGCCGAAAGCATCCGTTCGGGTACTCGCGGTAGCGGTGTTCCGCCTTAGTGCACTTCGTCGACGGTATCGGGGGTGCGGCCGTCTACTAAAGTTTGCGACGAGCATTCGGTCAGGATGCCGGGAATCTTGTTGAATTGCCCGACTAGATATTGAAAAGAGTTTTCGATAAATGAGACTAAAATGCGGGGTTTATAATTGTTAGGCATGTGATGTCTAAGGAATTCATTTGATTAGGCATGCGATGTCTAAAGAGGTTGCGGATTCCAACTATTGTAGTTTTACACTTTCTTTTCTGCGACCGTAAGTGTAATATGTGATATCGGCAGTTTCGTTGCTATATGTCAATGACAATTGGGATGGGCATATTTATTTACGTTGATGACATGTGATGTTATGTGTTGCTGGATATGTTATATTGGATCGTCGTGTTTGAATAGCCGGGGGGTTTTATGTGAGATGAGTGTTTTTCATTTTCATTCATGTAAAAACTTGTATGTAATATTCTTTTATTGGGGCACTTCCAGGTTGCGGAAGATGTCACCTTTTGTATATTATTTACTTTTCCGCACTAGGATAGACCCAAGGAGGAGGGCACAAGTAACCGGGTTCTGGAGTCCAGTGGGAGACCAACTCGAGGAGTCGAGTCCGGGTCTCCTAACTCTAGAATTGGTAGGGTTGCTTGCCGCTCTCGTAGGGGTCTAGGGGTGTGGGTTTGGCTATTCATCGTGACCGTGGAATCCGTGTTTTATACTGGCTCGTATAGAAAACACGGACGTCCTAGTATATCTAATATTTCATATGATATTTTCTGCTGCGTTATCTGTGATGTGATCATGTGATATATTCAGATAGATACTGTATATAGTATATATGATATATTATATAGACGTTACTTATGTTTTACACCCGCGCTAGTCCTGCCCCGCTCTGCCGTTAGTTACCTAACCTAACGGTGCACGAGGGGACATCGAAGCGAATGCGGATGGCATAAGTGTACGTCGTATTTATCTGTGATGTTTAGGTACTTAAATGATGGGACTTCATTAATATGACTAATGAAAGTAAAAGAAACCTAAAGATGTTGTGGAATCGAATTTCAAAAATAAAACAGGTAGCTACAGTTCTTGCTTTGCACAGCGGTATATATGATATATCCTTCACCTTATTCGATGAGGAAAGGGCCGACGATCCCTTCACCGGGAGTGACCCCTTTAGCAATAACTGGCAGATGCTACACACTCGGTTTGTCTTTTGATAGCTTCTATAGTTTCTGCTTTGCACAGCGGTATATATGATATATCCTGCACCTTATTCGATGAGGAAAGGGCCGACGATCCCTTCACCGGGAGTGACCCCTTTAGCAAAACTAGAAAAGCCTCAAAAACACTCCATTTCAAAATTCATTCGATCCTACAACGATATCAAGTTCATTACGCAATAGGTTTTCAGAAAAACCTGTCGTAACCCTCCGTCATTTCAGATAAGTTGTATATAGTATTCGTGCTACATTTGTTGGCTTTCGTCAAGGTGTAGTGTGTGGTAGCTATATGCTGCTTATCTGCTGCATACGATGCGATTGGATTAGGGTAGTCGTGCGGTTTTGTTGGCTTTCGTCAAGGGTCGTGCGGGTGGGTTTAATTCAATCAAGAAATGTACGGGTTGAACTTGACTAGCGGGCTATGGTTTGTTGGCTTTCGTCAAGGTCATAGCACGTTAGGGGCAAAATTATCGGGAATTTCAAGTGTTGAAATTTGCAATGAGATTGCATACCTTCTATGAGATAGTTGGATCCCGATACCCGCTGCGAGTAAGAGCTACTCCTGGTAGAGTTTTACACATTACAATTAGCCGATCAAGTAGGTGTCTAGAAAGGTGTTAACGAGGTTACGCCTCTGGGAAAACAAGGTTTACATTAATTAGGTTCGTGCGAAAGCACGGGGGACCTCCCTCAAAGTACCCACACTAGCCTGGCTGAAAGATTGGCGAACTTGTAGCGTGTAATTAATCCCGGCTAGTCTTTCCTTTTAGGGTTTGAAGGAAGATTTGATAAAAACAGTGAGAGCCATCCTGATTAGATAAAATAATAACCAATCTATTCTTGCAAGAGCGCACGCAGAGTGTTTTCTTCTCTCTCTCTCCAGGCAGCGACCATATCACGCCTTAATCAAGATAATAATACGGATATATTGACCGAACCCGCTTGTTATACTGTGCTGGGGAACGTTGCTCCCGCTCCAACTTATAATTGTTATAAGACAGAGCAGGAAATTGGGGATTACCAGAATTCCCGTGCCGCCCAAACGAAGAAAGTGCATACTGATGCATCATCTTCGGGTATGTTCATTACAGAGAACTGTTTCTCAATGTCCTCTGCATCCTGGGTATTTGATACCGGATCAGGATCCCAGATATGTAATCAGTTACATGGGCTACAGACAGGTAGAGAACTGAGAACGGGTGATAAGTTTCCTGAGACAGAAAACGGTGCAAGTGTTGCAGCCAAGTCCGTTGGTCACTGTCACCCTGTATTACCAGAATACATTGATTCTGAACGAATGTTATTAGATACCGAACCCGATATACAAAATCATATCAGTCTCTTTATTCGTAAAGAAAGGATATAATTTTGTATTGTTGGATAATGTTTTGAACATTTCCTATATCAAAAGTTGATCGGTTCAGGCACGTTATCTAAAAGCATTGATGTTCTAAATCAAACTACAGTTCTTAGTATACGGAACACACAAGAGAGGAAGAGTTCAGAAATGAATGGATCCTTCTTGAGGTATTGTAGACTAGGTCATATCAATGCGACCCGACTAGCTAAGTTGCACATAGATGCATATTTAAATTTGTTTGAATTTACATCTTGTGAAACTTGCCAGTCATGTCACAGAGATAAGATGACCATAGCTCTGTTTAATGGAAACAGAGAAAGAGTTAGTGAACTATTAGGATGATACATGTTGATGTATGTAGATCCCCTGTCTACACATGCCAAGACCAGTTCTTTGTATTTCATTACATTCTCTGATAATCTCTCAAGATTCAGACATATGTTCCTGTTGAAACACAAATCCGAACCTTTTGAGATATTCACAGAATATAAGTTAGAAATAGGGAACCAAAAACCGGGTATAAGTATTATGTCCTATAATAAGATCAGGGAGGAGAATACTTGTGCATAGAATTCCTGGACTATTCTAAAGTAGAATGAGATTCTCTCTCCGTATTACTCCTCTGAATATACCATAGCACAACGGTGTATCAGGGCGGAGCAATCACACCCTATGAGATATGGTGCGCTCTATGATGAGTACTACTGAGTTACCTATTTCCTTTTGGAGGTTATGCACTTAAGAAGCTGCATACCTATTGAATTAGGTTCGAATCAAATCAGTGCCTACCACTTCATATTTGATATGATAAAGGAAGAGCCCATATCTTAAGTTGGTTAAGATTTAGGGTTGTCCGGGCTATGTCTAAAAGCAAAATCCGGACAAGCTCGAGGCAAGGCTGTTATGTAGAACTGGAAAGGTTCCAGCTATACAAACTGCAGCTGATAATTTGGTAGAACCAAAGGATTCAATTGTTTCCAACGAACCTCAGCCTCTCCGCCGATCTAGTAGGGTTCCTCACCCACCTGAGAGTTACTACAGTTTCTCTATGACAGTGGGAGCGAGGATTGCATCATGAGATGATGACCCAACTAGTTTCGAGCTGGCCATCAGGAGTGGGACTCTGTAAGAATGGCTGGATGCTTAGCGATCTGAGATGGAATCCATGTACACCAACAAAGTATGGACTTTGGTTGCTATATCTGAAGGGTTAAATCCCCATCAGGAGCAAGTATATCTTGAGAAGATTACTTGGTGTAGATGGAAAAGTTGAGACTTTCAAAGCTAGACTTGTTAAAGGTTTTCATCATCGACCAGGCGTGGAAAAATGATGAAACCTTTTCCAGTGGCCATGCTTAAGTCCATCCGGATCCTACTTAACATTGCTACATACCATGACTACGATATCTGGTGGTTGGGTGCCATGACTGCTTTTCTAAATAATGATTTAGAAGAGAACGTCTATAAGTACACAGCCAGAGGGCTTCGTAAACAGTGGGAGCAGCGGAAACGTGTGCAAGTTACTTTACAAAATAAAGCAGGGATCGCGGAGTTGGAACATCTGCTTTGATGTGGTAGTCAAAGAGTTTGACTTCATCAAAATGGTAGATGAACCTTGTATATACAAAACGGTAGTAGAGAGTAAGGTGGTGATCCTCACAGAGTACGTGGACAACATACTCTTGATAGGGAAGGAGTTTCCTATGCTACGCTCAGTCAATCTCCGTTTATCACAAGGAGTCTTCATATAGGATCAAAGTGATACCTACTAAATCCTGGTTTTTAGATCTATGAGATAGATCTAATTGGATGTTGAGACTCTCACTAGTTGTAGTGAGATGGTATCAGTTGATCCTGGGGAGAATCACTGGAAAGGTTCCAGAGTGATAAGGACGACTGAAAGTCAGTCACAAGCATTGTCTTTACCCTCAGTAAAGGGACGGTATGTTGGAAGAGTTCCAAGCTAGATACCGTGACATACTAGACGATAAAGGCTGGATACATCGCTACTTAAGATGCTACCAAAGAGGCAGTCTGGATGTATATTGGTTCATGAGATGAACTTCGTTCCTACCATTGTGAGACAATGGAGTTGTGGCTTATGCCAAGGAACGCCCGTCCCATCAGTGATCCAGACATATTCTAAGGCAGTGTCACCTGATCGTGGAGATGGTTGATCTCCAGGGAATCGAGGTTAGGAGAGCAGACTCAGAGGACAACACGGCGGATCCACTCACAAAGGCCTTTTCCCAGAGAGAGACTTTTATGGGATGGTTGAGTATGAGATACTACAACCACTGCTATCAGATGGCCCTAGTGCAAGTGGGAGATTGTTAGTTATATGTATGCCCTAGAGGCCATTACTATACATAGGATGTATATTGTAGTGGATGCTAGGACATATATAGGGAGGACTTTCTTGCTCGACATGATAGTATGCTATCTGATTGCTCTTTATCTTAACGTGTATACCGATTGTCTCTCTATTACATGTTGGTAAAGCCCTTAGGATGTGTACTTGACTACCTGGACTATGATGCGGATCATACTAGTGGGGACATGGTAGTCCATAAGTACATCCTTCAAGGTCCTTAGTCGTGGGTGTATCGAGACGGGGCATCGATATACCAGAGTAGACTAGCGTATACCTTCTCGACCCATACAGATGGGCGATGGATGATCCCATATCCATTGGTGTTTGACATCAGAGATCATATACGGGTGCTCAGTGGAGACTGGGTATACTGGACGGACTCGCCGAGAACTCCCAAATGGTATTATACCTCACGTCAGATGGCAGTTCTCTGGTGACACTGGTACAGAGTAGTCTGTTGACCCGAGATCGTCATAGAGTCTTGTGTGATTCCCACTGTGCTTTGATTTCCACCTTACCACGTCCAAGAGGGCATGCAAAACGGTGGGTTTTGGGTACAGTCCCGAATCACATGGAGGCAATGAGCGATAGGAGGGAATTCGTCTCTCCCGGTATAGGGAGTTGATGTTGTGCTGTGTTCGATTGGCTATAACCGGAAATCCCTGGCCAGGGTTGCTGAGATTTACTGGTAAGTGTTATCAGTAGTATACCCGGGTGGCCGTTACGTTTAGCAGACCGCTTGCGGCTTGTGGGTGTTTGATATGATCATCACTTGCTGCCGGCGTATTGACGAGTCTTTAGAGTCCTACACAGAGGTTTCCTGGCTCAAGCGAAACGAAATACGAGCGCATATGAGATATGTGCGGGACCGAGAATAATACCAGTATATGAAACTGTATTCTATTCTCGCGATATGTATCATTGGACGGTTATATGAGATATAGCCGGGTTACCGAATCAAGTGTTGATTCGATACATTGATACACTTGATATTAGTCGGTTGTATGCAATATGACCGGATCATTAAATCAAGTGTTGATTTAATGATTTAATGTATAATTATATATTTGATATATTACTTTACATTAACTAGTATTGGTTCACTTAAGATTATTTTCTCACTAGATTGTGCACATTGTATATATGATATATGTTTGTGCACTAGTTTGTATCATGTTTGATGATACATGCAAACTTGGGTGTGCATGCTTTAAACCATAGTTTAGGTTAATGGTTAAGGTATTATTTGTTTATTTATTTATTTTGGCAAGAAATAAAATGGTGGCTTATTTTGTTCTATACTTGAAGCTTCATGAAGCTTTGAAAAGCTTTGACCATTTTGTTTCTTTCCTTAACCTAACCATTCACCTAAACCCTAGTTTATTCTCTACACAAGTTAACTCACCCATGGTTGCATTATTATAAGTCTCCACTTGAATTTTCTTTTGACAATTATTCATTCTTTTTCTTTCTTCTTCTTCTTCTTCAAGAAGAAAGAAAACCATTGCTGGAAAATTTTCAAATGTTGAAACCTAGTGAGAAATCCAAATCCAAAGTGAACTCACTTCCTATTTCTTCATCCTCTACCACTTGCCATGTTGTATAGGATGTTTTCTTCACAAGTTTCATGAGCTAGTGAAGATGGAGCTTGAGTTAGAGTTGCCTCGACGTAGATCATCTTCGGCATCGAAGTCAACAACCTAGCCCGCTCATTTCTCCGACGAAACCATCGCTAGAGTCCGGGATCCCGGTGATCGCAGCGAAGGGACGTCATCACGGAGCTAAAGAAGTGGAGGACCGGATCTACAAAGGTTGTATTTCCATTCACTTAGTAGTTAAGTTGTTAACTAGTTGTTGTTTCGCCTTTACCTCTAGTTATCGATCTAGCATTAGGGTTTCTCGGCACAAGAAAAATTTGATTTTGGCATGGTTGATGCCTTGTCGAACCTCTTGAGTGTGCCTAGGAACCCTACACCGGCAAGTTTGTGAAAACCCAGAAAGGGCGCAAACTTGTAAAATAAAAAATTCATATGCACTTGCAAAGTCCTCTCGACCTTGTGATGAGAAAATACCTGCGTGAGATCCTTATGACTCACAAAAGAGCAACACACTTATGAATCCTCATAATTCCTAAGAAGAAATTACACTTGCGAGATCCTCACGACTCGTAAAGAAGAATTTATTCTTATCTTCAGAGTTTTTTAAAATTCTCCTTATGAGACCCTCACGGCTCATAAGATTCAAAAGCCTTAAGCTACAGGGATCCAAACCTGTTCTTAAGCCGTTATATCCCCCAAGTGGCCCTACAAGCTTTCCAATATCGACCCGTGTATACAATCCATGAGCATAAATAAATATATCTCCCACCAAGTTCCACCAATGACGAGAAGTGTCCCCATATGGTGAACGACACTTGTAAGTTCTCTCGACTTACAGTGAGAAAATACTCTTGTAAGATCCTTATGACTTACAAGAGAAAACACACTTAGAAATCCTTACGACTCCTAAGGAGAAAACACACCTATGAGATTCTCTCGGCTCGTAGGGAGAAATACCTTTATGAGACCCTTATGGCTCATAAAGTCAAAAAGCCTTAGTCGACAGGATCCTAACCCTGTTTATTGAGCCGTCCTTGTTCAAATCGACAAAGGAAAATGATGATTCGCTCCTAAAAACATTCCGGTAGTAGTGATGCTGATGCCTAAACAGGTGTCAAACTCCAAGTCCTTTCAAGGCAAATGATGATTCTCTCTTGGCAACCAGTCGTAGCGATGCTGATGCTAAGGTTGGTATCAGATTCCAAACTCGCAATAAAAACAGTAGCGAGTAGCAAAAAATTGCATAGGAAATAGCCGAAATGATGGGGCAACTCGCAATAAAAATCAGCGAGCAAAAAATATGCATATAAAAACAGCCTAAATGTTTGGGCAACTCGCAATAAAAAGCAGCAAGTAAAAAATATAAAAAATAGCCGAAATGATTGAGTAATCGAGACTTTCGCGATATGAAAAGCTGAAAAAATAGAGCATCGCGGAAACAAAAAAATATATATATAATTTCCTCTGCCCTGTAAGTAGGTCTATATCGGCTCTTGGATAAGATCTATAGGCACAAATGAAAGAAAGGAAACCATACTTTCCCACCAGGCTCCGTCAAAAGGAGAGCCAGATATCGACGGCAATATCTACAGCCTAGAAATCAGCTCGACGTTCTTCTCATTCCAACAGGGTGTAGACGTGACGTCAACAAAGCTCCAAGGAGCCAAATCAAAATAGAGTAATGGAAAAATCCTAGCTCCAACTCGGCGTTCCTTTTCATTCCAGCAGGATGCAGACGCAATGTCAACTAAAGACCCAAGGGTCGAAACCAAAAATGGAGTAACGGCAAAATCCTAACTCCAAGTCTCGACGGTGCATATACAACCTAGAGACCATCCTAACGTTCCCCCTCATTTCAGCAGGATGCGAATGCGTCTAGCAAATGAAAATGGAGCAATGGTATATTCCTAACTCCGAACTTCAACTGCGATACATACTTGGAGGTCCTACAGATGTCTGCCCTACTTCAGTAAAGAATCAGCGTGATATCATCAAAACAAAAAAATGAAACAACGGCATATTCCCAGTTTCGGGTCTTGAAGGCAACTCATATAAAGCCTAAAAGACTATCGAGATCGTCCCACACCAAAGAGGAGTGGTTATGACTCATCGGGGCTCCAAATTGAGCCTAACCTCAAGTAAAAAACGTCATGGCAAATTCCTAACGTTTGCTTTCCAACGGTGATATGGCCTAAGGAGATTACTTGAAGACGTCTTGTCTAGCCCCCGAAGGGATCAGAGACGCGACAGTCGTGGGGCTACTCGAACAATAGCTTGAAGACTGTATATCAAGAAATACATCAGCCAACGTGATGGTACCACGAACTAAAACCCTAGTACCACAAATCTAACGGACCTCCATCGTAAAGAATGGGGGTTATCTACATACAACGTTAGGACAAGTTTTCTTGTAAACCCAAGGGAGGCTAACCAAATAAACTCCGAAATGAGTACATAAACTAGAAACTCCGAAACGATTAAATAAACTACAGACTCTGAAACGAGTGCATAAACTAGAGAATCCGAAATGAGTGAATAAACTAGAGACTCCAAAACGAGTGAATAAACTAGAGACTCCGAAATGAGTATATAAACTACAAACTCCGAAACGAGTGAATAAAATACAAACTCCGAAACGAGTGAATAAACTAGAGAATCCGAAACGAGTGAATAAACTAGAGACTCCGAAACGAGTGAATAAACTACAGACTTTGAAATGAGTAAATAAACTAATGGGCGCTAAATTAAGACATCGAGAAACAGAAAGGCATGACTCATGGGCCTTGGGGTTCATAATTACATTTCTTAAGGATCGAGATTTGAGAAGATGCTTGTATCCTCTTACTAGCTTCTCAGATCAAAATTCTAATAAAAGTGTGTACGCCAGCTCAAAACCGGCCAGATGCTATACATCGCTTCAGTCCAATGTTCACCTATGTCTAGATGCATGCATCAAAAACTTCTAAAGATTAAAATACAAAATGTATGTACAGAGGCAGGATGCCTATATGAATATGTGCCGGGGATGAAACATTCAGTGGTCAACATTATTTTTACTATTATTATTTATTACACAAAGAAAAGATCGCCGAATATGGGATCAGAGATACAAGGATTAACAAAACGATATACAAGATTCTCTAATTCCCTTTCTTCCTTCTCCACCATGTCGAAGCGGCGACCTTCACAAGGAGTCATTCCCCATCGGTCAGCACCGTGCTTATCAGCAAAGGCGGACATGATGGCCCGCTGAGCCCGTATCTGGCTTAACAGACGAACCGAACAATCTCTCGGAGGCTGGGTAATCAAACAAGTCTCATGGAAGCACTCTATCTTGTCCTCCGCCACGTCGAGCAACGCCAGAGGCATCTCCGCTGGATGAGGAGATGTCAACAAGTACAGACGAGAAGATCGTCCGAAGCCAAATGGAGCCGGCAGGAAGAGGAGAGCCCCTACAAACCAGAAGCTCGTACATCACCGTGTCATACTGGTCATTAGTGAGAACGGGATCTGCTAAACGTGCAGCAAAACGAGGGACAATTCCCTCGATAGATACCTCCCATAGTTGCCGACGAGCATGCGGATGATTGCAAGCCATAACTCTTGGTTTGTTAAAAGGTGATTCTCTCCTTGTGAAAGAAAAAGGAAGCAGAGCTTCAGATTATAAATGGAAGCATTCAACTCTAGGCACAGAAAATGTTGTGCATGGTGGAGCTATTTCTAAGGCCTGAAAAAGGGGCATGGGAAAAGAAAGGGTTGGCTCATGGGAATCAGAGCAAAGAGGTGAAAAGACTCCATCAGCAGTGCCACACGTGCATGACACGTGAGCACCTGCATTGATTCTTTCCGGGATTAGAGCGGCGCTTTACGTGCATAACGTGTGAGCACCGATGCTAGTTCAGGATTAAAATCCTAAGCAGCACCTCACGGGCATGACACATGAGCGCCAGCAACAGTCTCTATATATGTATAACAACACTTCATGTAAGACACATATGAGCATTGGCATAAAGGGAAAAGGGAATTTTTTCATTCATACTTCGAAGAAATTTATACATTGGCGATAAAAAAAGGGTGTTTACAACGGCAAAACACTGAATTCCGGACACGGATTCAGGAACTTGGAAGCCAGTCTGAGTAAAGTGCTTTCGGCCTCTTTGTGCATTTTCTTATGCATTTTCTCACGAATGCAAGTGTCGGGATCCCCACTAATGTCGTCCGTCCTATGGTGGCGAATATTATCGCCTTCTGTTGGAAGACGCGATGCAAAATATTGACAAAATCATCTCTTCACTTCTTTGAGATCAGGCTCATCAGATATACTGAATGCACCTTGTTTTCAGCATCATCAAGCGCCTCGAGTGGCATAGCCTCGTCAAGCCCAGGAATTGCTTCCCAAATCGACCCAACGATAATTTTCAAGAGAGCAGAACGGCGGGAGAGTAACCGACCGTTGTAGTCGTCAAAGCGACGCATCACCTCAGCGCATTGAGCGTCAGTAAACTCCTGGCCCTGACAATGGCCTTGAACACGAATGTCCTCATATGAGATGGTCTTTTCACGGATGAGAAGCCATAGTATCTGAAAAGAAAAACCAGTAAAGGGTTAGCAATCGAAATACCAAAATCATTATAATGGACCTCACAAAATCAAGGTAACGCCCCCATCAATGATGAGAAAGGCGCTCATTGTAAGAATCAAAAAGGATTCTCATTTAATGAGAAATCTCATTGAAAAATAAGAAAAGGAATAAAAGTTCTCAAAAGAACTTCTTAAAAAAGAAATTTTCTTAGAGCTAAGCTCTGTAGAACAACCCGGAATTAAATTCCTCTGATAATGGAATAAAATCCCAGAAATCCACTCAGGAAATGGAATTAAATTCCAAATAACTTTCAAAGATCAAAGTCAGTAATAGGGTAAAACCCTAAGATCTCCGAGACCCATGGTCTACCTAAACAAAGTTTTTAGATCTCTAAGAGATCGTTCTAAGAGAAGAGCAAAGCTCTAATGGGTTAAAAATCCAAGACAAAAAAGAGTCTCTTTTAAGAGAAAATGGTCACAATCCCTACCGATTTTCTTAAACAGAGTTTAAACTATAAGAGTTGTAAGTCGATGTCGTGCACCCCACGTATTCGCGGGGAGGCAGAAATTGAAAAAAAAATGATTTTTACGGGCTTCGCAACACCGACTAGAACCAAGGATCGATCATAAACCCTATCTAGCAAACTACTTGAGGTTTAACTACTCGGATGAATGTTATACCTCATAGTATCGTGTCCTTCGGGTCTTCTCGCTGTCCTCCTCGTCATCGTAGGCTCCGAGGATCAAAACGGATCGAAGCTTCCTCGTCGGCTTCCACGAGTCAAAGACGATCCACCCGAGAGTCTATAGTTCGAGCTCCAACCTCAAATTTGAGGTAACTAGGGAAACTAGCTTGCTAAACTAGATGGCCTAGGTGATGTAGAGAGTGAAGATAGAATACTTTGTCTCTTTGAACCCTAGGTTTCTTAACTCATGAGATAATTAGGGTTTATGAGAATAGAAGTGGACTTGAGAAATGAGAGTGAGATTGTGAACCCTTGAGAATAGCTTGGCTACCCCAAGATAATAGATGAAGCAATAAAAGATATTTTGGAGATAAATATATGACCAAAATATCTCACAAGCTTCACAAATATCTATTTTTTTCAAGTGAGTGAGTCATCTAGTAACCATGCTAGATTCAATGCTTAAAATCCACCTCATTTCTCCACCCATAATGTTTAATCCAAAAAGAATCCAAACCCTAATAGGTGTCCACTTCTAGAAGCTTTCCCGAATTAATTACGGGAATGCCCCTCATCTGTATACACATACCCGCATCCGCATTCCGAAGAATATGAATACAAAGAGACGAAACAATCCATCAGTATAATACTAGGATCCGGTTTAAACCAAAGCCCACTAGTATCATCCGCCCGAACATCATACGCACACAAGTGCACGTAAGTGTTCGAAGCCCTGTCGCAAAACCATACGACCTCTACATCTTTCGCCCGATGCAAGGAAACCCTCTATGTGGGACTCTAAAGACTCGACAGTGCGCTGGCAGTGGGTTTAACCACAAGCCGCAAGCGGGTACTAGCTGCACATAACAGCTGCCCAGGTATCTGTCGATAAGAAGGCCGATGAGCATACCCATCCGAACTCCTACTGAGCCTATATGTGACAATCTCCGTACAGTCTGGTCTGTTTGTCTAAGAGTATCGCATATCGGGCCTAGGGGATGGTAATCGTCAGACCCCTAATAGCGCAATAAGTCGTGTCGGGGTGTAGCTCAGAACACCCTGAGAAACTACTGGAATACCTACCAGTAAATCTCGCTTGCACTAGCCGGGGACTTTATGTAATGGCTCTCCAAATACAGCGCGATATCAACCCCTAATACCGGGAGAGACGAATCCTATCTAACCGCTACTGCCTCCAAGTACATCGGGATTGCACCCAACTACTATCTGTTTGCACCACTCCTTTGAGCCATGGTAGGGTAGTAATCAAAGTACAGTAGGAACACACTCGAGGCGAAGTAGCAGTGTCAAGTCGACGGACCAAGCTGTACTCATGTCACCTGGGAACTGCTACCCGACGATAGGTATAATACCCACCAACAGTTCTCGATGAGTCATGTCCGGTGTACTCATAACCTAATAAGCACCTGCATACTATCTCTAGTACAACGTACTAATGGCTGTGGGACTGACCATCTCCCCTGCTAGGATGAGAAGCGTATACACTAGTCTACTCCGGAGTATCGATGCCCCGTCTCGATAATCCTACGACTAGGGACATGTATAAGGATGTGCTTGTAGATTACTCAGCCCCTACTAGTGTGACTGCCATCACAATGCTGGTAATCAAGTAAAGATCCTAAGGGCTATACTAATATGTATAAGCGATATGCTAAAAGAAACACATGCACATATTTAAGTAGAAACAAACCAAGTAGCATGCTGCCATTTTGAGCAAGACTGTCAATACAATTGTGAATATCCCAAGCTTCCATTAAATAATATACAAACCAGTATGATACAATAATGGCCTCTAGGGCATACATCACTAACAAGAGTTTCTTTGGACAGAGATCTAAGCTCTGAAAAGAGAATTAAATTCTCAAGAAAGAAGAAGGAAGATGATGAAACGGCAGTCATCTCAAGGGCCAAAAGCCCTATTTATAAGACATGAAAGGAAGGTTCAACTCCCCAGAAGATTGAACGGTAGAAAATGTGACACCGTTGCACCCACGCGTAAGGCACGTGAGAGCAACGGTGAGGGGCATTTGTTTCCCCAATATTTAACCCAATGAAAGAGCAAAACTCTGTTTGAATTAAATGAGGTAGCGCCTCACGTGCTCTCTACGAGAGCACCAACGCCAGGATTAAATCCTTTGGTGGTGCCGCATGTGCTCCTCACTCAGGCACCAATATGCAAAGCACCAAAAAATATATTAAATAAGAGTTAAACTCTTAAATAGTGCCGCATGTGCTCCTCACATATGCGCCAATGTGAAAAGCACAGGAATACCCATCTTTAGAATTAACGTTTTAAATGGCACCCACGTGTACAACACGTGAGCGTTGGCGCCTAAGTAAAATTAAATTCTACTCTCTGTCAAACAAAGCCGTCGGATCAAAGATCCAACGTGGATGATAAATCATCCAAATACAGAATTAAATTCTGTTGGGAGAAAACATTGCCCAAATCTTTCTAAAATAAGAAAGATACTCTCGATTGGATCAAAGGTCCAATGGTAGAATAAAATTCTATTTTTGGAATATATATTCCCTTAATTTTTCTAAACAAGAAAGATTCCTCTCTGTAAAATATAGAACCCTTGGATTAAAAATCCAATGGTGATTAAAAAATCACCATCTTACAAAATAAACTCTGTATAGGGAAAATATTTCCCTAATCTCGTTAAAAACCAAAAATCGTATTCTGTAAAAACAGAAGTTCTTGGATCAAAGATCCAATGGTGGGTAAAATTCCCCAGATTGATTTTGAGACCAATTAATTCAATTGGAATCTCTCAATGAGAGATTTTCTCAAAACTAATTAACAATTTTCCTTACCTATATAAAGGACCAGAGACTTCAAGTCTCAAGGAAAAGATAGAGAAGGACGCACAGAGAGGGAGAGACATACAGAGACCACAGAAAGTTTCAAAAACAACATAGAATTCAATTCTTGAGAAAGGAGAAGACTTTCCTCCTCCTAAAACCACTAGGTAAAGAAAAAAAGAGAGATAAAAAACATTTTCTTTACCTGACATATATAAGGGTTTAACCCTTCTCAAATAACTTAGTTCATTCTCTGGATTTGAGATCCACAAGACAAGTCTCTCATAAGTTGAGAATTTAATTCTCATCGGGATGATTTTGTTCTTGAGAATCAAAGATTCAGGGAAGAATAAGGTTGGACATGAAGAACATGGAGTCCATAGTACTCCAGGAACTTAGTTTCTTTAACCGAGAACATAGTTCTTTAAAGCTCAACCTAAAATTCTCAAATATGGTGATTTTAGCGATCGTTAATGGTCAAAGCACCATTGATAGAGGTTTAACCTCTATAAATATATTAACAGAGGTTTAATATCTAAAATTGATAAAAGGAAAAAGACTAGCGCCTCGCGTGCTTCCCACGTGGGCGCCCATTTTAACAGCGCTCAGTGCCTCACGTGAAAAACACACGGGCGCCTAAAATAGAAGATCAACGCCGCATGTGCTCATCATGTGGGAGCTGAACAAAAGTGCATAGCACTCCGCAAACAGCCAAAAAGGATGAGTGCTCAGTGATCATTGGGCGGCGCCCATGACTGAATACTTCACATGTCATATATATGAGCGTCAGAGATCAAATAAGTGCTTAGCACTTCGGTATGAAAGGAAAGAGGCTGAACAAACAGAGCCCAAATAAGTGCCTAGCACTTTTAAAATAAAATAAAAGACTAAGCAGACCAAGCCCCTAAATTGGTTAGGTCTCTGAAGTCTTTCCTGCAGCCGAGCCCAAATGCTCTGTTATCGGATCTGAAATAAAAATGATCCTCAAAATCTTGCTATGTTGATCTTAGTATCAAATTGGATTAACGTATCCTTAGTCAAAAACAAATTGAGCCCCAAATGCTCATATATATTTAAGTTGATCTTAATCTCAAACTAGATTAACGGTCCTAAAATAAAACCAAGCCCAAATCTAAAAATATACGGATTTGGACTAATCCAAGCCCTACAGGCGACGACATAAACTAGTCTCCGTATACAATCCACGGGCAACCAAAACCAAAACAAAACATACACACGACACGAAGTAAACTGCCGGAGCAGGAGAAAGTGGTTATCGCAATGCGGTAACGTAATTAACTGCAGGGGCTTGCGCCTGCAGGGAAGAGCGTCCCCACAATAAAAAAAAACCTCATAAAATGATGGGGAATTTGATGAAGTCCGCTACAACGGCCGCATCCATCCAAACCTCCGATATATGGTGCCATAAATCAACTTGGTATTTTTGGAGAAGTGGACGGATAAATCCAAATAGCATCTGCCCCCAAATTCAGTCAAGACGATCCATCCCAGTTCGTCTCTGTTTTCGACAGTGAACACCCGCGATGTCACGAAGTTTAACACTCTCTACCTCTACCTTTCCTTAGGATAACTAACTAGTAAGTCCCTCCCAATCTCTCTTCTTCCTCTTTAAAAAAATCTCTTTTTCAAAACATGTCGGTAAGTGGAGTTAATACAGACATTTTAATCTAAACCCTAAAACGTTCACTTTTTCTTACATATTTTTCATCCATATTCTTACACCATGTTTGTAATCATATAACTAATGGTAAGAACAAACTTTCACTCAAAAATATCATAAAACGTAACTTTAAATCAACTTTTACATTAAAATACCATGAACTTTGTGTCTACAATATTTAATTGTTTTTCTTAATCATACCTTTAGAAAACATCACGGGGTAATGACCTACCTCTCACAAACACACATGATTCCATAGCACGATCCTCTGTGAATGTATCTTTGCGGTGATTACAATATATTTCATTAAAATACCATCTCTTATAAAAAACGGTTTTCTTTAGAATTGTATTTTTAAATTCCTTTGCACATAAGCCTCTACAACCCTTTTTATGGGACATGCTATTGGATTGTGTGGATTATCGCACATTCTTGGGCTAGTAGAGCGAGATGCAGATCTCCTCACGGAGCATTCGGTCTCGAAAGATTTTTAATACGATGTTTAAGAAAAACACAATTTTATACATGATAATAAAATTAATTTTTAATAATTATATAAATATTATAAAATCCATATATTTTCAAAATAAAATAATCTTATATTTTTTCAGAAGGAAAGAATTACAAGTTTCATCAAAATACCATCAAGATACCAACGAAAGTCAAACTTTACAGTAAAATACCATGAACTATTCAAGTTAAGGTAATTATCACTAAAATACCTCAAACCCTTAAAATTCATATCCATGAAAACCCTAAATAATTTCTCGAGATTAATTTGAACTATATCTAAAAAATATTTTTCATAAAACCCCCTCGAGTTATATAAAATTACATTTAAGGATTTCAGTAAATATAGGTTTAAGTGAGATCAATTCTCTTGAGCCTCAGGGAGCCGGAGAATGTGAGTGCTTGCCTATTTAAGGTAGAAAAACTTAACGGTGTTATCAATGGTAATTGTCTTGGAAAGGATACAAATCATGCCGTTCATGTGCAGTAGTTACCGATAACTCCCGAACCTAATTCAGGATCCAAATCAGTTATAAGTGTCTGACTCAAGTCTGAGTCTCAATCAAACATGAATTCAAACTCAAACCAGAATCCAATTCAAACATGAATCCAAACCCTAACATGTATACTTGAACCTGAATCTGAATATCAAACCTGAATACAAGACTTGACCTGACCGAACCATGGTTATAACTTGACATGACTTCTTGACTACAAGCTTATATCCTAACCTGACTACTTGAAAAACTTGTATCCATGGTCTCGGCAAGCAATATACAATACATTTATGAGGTTAAACGGGTAGATTGGTACGGAATGTGTTAAAAGTGGCATGAAATGATCACTAAAAGACACCTACATGAACTCTCGTGCCGTTGTTCCGTGGGTTTTGACAGGTCCTTGTACTACATATTACCATAGTCCACGTGGAAAGATGGACTTCTCTCGTATACTTTAATATCTTCTGTACCAAGCTATAAACAACTACGTTAGAATAGTAATCTTATACCTGTACACTTAACAGTTCAATTCTCAATACTTGCTATATTCCTCTCTTTCTTTTGGGACTTACAGAGAGCTAGTTCGCTGACGACATTCCTGTCTTTTCTTTCTTTGGAATATTCGTCAGGAGGACCGGACTCTCGAGATCGAGCCTAGTCAGGAGGACGTTGACCAATTCACCGAGCAGCAAGATTTCTAGCTTCCCTTGTACTTACTTTTCATTTCATATGCCACTGTTTAGGTATTGCTTTATCATTGTACTTTCCTTTTCAAAGCAGTGTATTGTAAAGATGAATGTTAATAAAAGTTGTTGTTCATTTTATATCTCTTGTCATTTCTTGTGCATCTTATATATTTCTTATTTACGCTTAACGTATTTATTTCTGAGTAAATACGTCGTGTGCCTGCTACGTATCCGTCACTATACATTGAAAAGCGAGGCATGATAGGTTTTGTTGGCGGCCCATGCAGGTCTATTCTGCATTGAATCCTAAGGAATATATCACAAGAATTATAAGAATCAGCAACTATACATTCTTTACATTTCAAATTCCTTGAACCTATCATAATCTTTCTTTCTCTATCAAGGTCATAGATTCATCAAACAACACGAGTACCAACATTAATGGCAACACCTCACCTTCTATCCTACCACCACCACCTACCGTTGCAGCTCCTATTAATAAGCAAACGGTATTGATTGAGGCGATCAAGAGCCTCTTGGAGGTTCAACAGCAGCAGACTGCTATCCTCATGCACCGCCCAGAAGTCAAGGCACCCAGAGTCAAGCAATTCCGGACACTGCACCCGAAACATTTCTCTGGGAAAGAGAGCTCACTAGAGGCAGAGGAATGGGATCAGACTATCAAAGACGACCTGGCAACAGCACAAGTGCCAGAGATTGCTTGGGTGAGAGTTACGAGGCTGCAGCTAACAGATAACGCCAGAGTCTGGTAGAAGGATGAAAAAAGTCGACTTGCCCAACCGATTTAATGGAGGACATTTCGCGATATGTTCAAAGCGAAATACTTCCCTGAGACTACCTGTTTCGATATAGAATAGCAGTTCATCCACTTACCACAAGGCTTGATGTGGAACAAATCAGTAGATGAATATGATGCTGAGTTTACCATGCTTAGCAGGTAAGATATCTCAATATTCAATTTCCTGATATCACATACTACACTGCTAACACAAGGTCATAACAGGTTCACGGCACACCTTATCCCGACTGCTGAGATCCGGACATGAAGATTTCAACAAGGGTTGGACCAGGAAATCCAACCTGCACTAGCTATAGGGGTTTTCCCAACCCATGATCTCGCTCTGAAGGCTGCCCGGCGCTATGAGGCCGTCGTGAAGAAGAAAGACAGACCTCAGACTGCCGGTGTAAAATGCCCTGCCACTCAGATGGCAGGATGAGCCTCTTCCATGCCAACTTTTGCACCCATGAGACCGGGAGTAACTTTTAACCGGCCCAGTCCAGACTTTTGCTTCTACTATAAGAAGAATGGACAACTGGCGAAAGACTGCAAGCATGCGAATGGCCTGTGCTTAGTTTGTGGCGCATCCACTCATACCATCGGAGCTTGTCCATATCGTCTCAACCTAGCTCCATCACCCAAACCCGTGATTACAGTCCCGCAGCGACCAGCTATTAAGGCTCCTGCACCTCGTCATGCTCTACCTACTCCACCTCCATATGGACCTCCTTCACAGCCTCCTCATCAGTTCCATCAGGAAGAGAGGAACATGCCTCAAGGGCAAAGAAACGTGCCCCGGGGATAGAGAAATGTGCCTCCAGTAAGGAGGAATGTACCCCGACGTTAGGCTTTCACCATGACAGTTGAGGAAGCCGAGGCCACTGGCCAAGTTATTACCGGTAATTCCCAATCCTTTTGTAACATTTCAAAAAAATAAAATATTATTTTTGGGAACTTTCATAATTTAATATTAATTTTAATGAATATTTTAATAGTCGGTATAATTACATACCGATAAATGGTGAAAATTCCGAAGAAAATTATGGAAATTCTAAAATAAGTTATTTTTGTGGAAATATGCCATTTTACAGTTTTATGATGGATTATATGGTATTTTAATGTTAATCGCGATTAGAAATCGCTAATTTGTATTTTTGGGCTTTTTGGGCAAAAATGTGCACATAACATTTCCTACACTTGCACACTTGTCTCATGTTTTGGACCCATGTTAAGCCTAGGGTTGAACCATGCTTAGGTGACCATGGTGGGTGAACCATTTGATTAGGGTAATTGGGATGATTAGTGTTTTGGTTAGGTTAATGAGGTAATTAGGTTGGGGGTTGACTAAGGAAAGAGAGAGAGAGGTGACTCTAGGATGGGTCATGTTCCATCTCATTTCAAATCTCATGCTTCCCTCACATCTCTCCCTCTCATCCTCACACAACAACACACCCCTTAGTGATAATCAGCAGCTGAAACCTTACATCAGCCACCCAACACTTCAGCTGCATCAATTCAGCACCTTTCAGCCCCAATATCTGACCCATCAGCAATCACTTCAGCCACCAGAACAGCCCCCCTACACCTACAGCTTTATTAGCTGCTGAAACCAGGCATTTCAGCCATTGTATCAGTAAGACAGCAGCAAGTGCAACCCCAATATCAACACTTCATGCCTCAATTCTGCATCAGCTAAACACCTTTCAGCCCATTTTCAGCCCAAACAACTACATCAGCATCAACAGCAACATGCAGCCACAATTACTTCAGCACAACTTCAGCTGCTGATATACCAAATCAGCCACCAATACAACACATCATCAGCCCAATTCTCCCTCACATCTCACACTACATCAGCACATTTCAGCCCTCATATAACAACAACAGCCTAACACTTTTCAGCCCCCCCCCCATAGCTGACCTGCACACTCCCAAACCACACTTTTCAGCCCCAATAGCTGAAACCTTCAGCTACAAAAAAAAACAGCAGCTGATGTAAAGTTCAGCCACCATCAGCAACACATCAGCCCCAAATCTTTCAACATCAGCACCACACCAATAACATCAGCCAAGTCCTTGCTACATCAGCCAATATCAACACTTTACAGCCCCAATTTCATCACATCAGCAGCCCCTAACACCTTAGCCTACACCTACACACTCCTATCAACACTTCAGCCCCCAAAACCAACACTTCACCATTCAAAACAGCAGCAGCAGCTGCCATTGCAACAAAAGAAAAGGGAAGAAGAGATGGCAGCAGCAGCAGCTACAAAACCAGAACAGCTGCAATAAACAGCCCCTAGCCTCATTGCAACATCACCACACCACCATACCCATACCAAAATCACAACAACTCACCACAAAACAACACCCAAACAACAAAAACATCAGCCACTGCTGTTGCTGCTGCAACAGCAGCAACGAAAGAAAAGATTGCAAGCAACAGCAACAGCCTGAGCAGCAACAGCAACAACTGCTGTTGAAAAATAGCAGCAGCATCAGCTGCACCAGCAACCCCAGTAGCAGCAGGAGCAGCTCCACAGCAGCAACCCTTCCTTCATCCTCTCTTCTCCTACATTCTGGGATTTCCCTGAGGTATAATCTCACAACCCAACTTCTATCTTACAAGTTATAATTGTTTAGCTGATAGTTACTGTTACATTTGAGATCTAGTGCTAGTTTTAGGAAAATTGAGTGAGGTTTGGCCAAGAGATGGTTTTGATTGTTAGGGTGACCTTATTTGGTGTACTTGAGACCATTGTGACCAAGATTTGTTCCAGATTTCACCAAAATACCAGATTGGTTATACTTGGCGTAAATCAGCATTTTTGTCGACTTTGTGGCTTTCTGGAAACTGCTACAACCCGAGGGACCCTAAAATGAAATTGACTTGGCAGTGAGGTATGCAGGTAGATAGGAACCAACACCCAAAACCCTAGCCCTAACCACCATTTTATGGCCGCATATTTATTCCTTCTGGCCGCAATTTGCGGCCAGACCTGGGTGAAACCCTCCTCGTTTTGCGTGCACAGCTCTATTTCATGTAAACTTGACCCCCCTGTATGTCTAGTTTTGACTGTTTCCTGTTAGGGTAAAATCTGGGTTGTTTTTCATGAGTTGGCGTATGATTTACGACCTGTTTTCCGTATGGATTTTGATATTCGATGATTCGTATCTGTCGGGTGGCGTTTGGACGTCAACGACAGTGGTTATTGGCTGTGTTTGCACATAAGGTCACAGGTTTTTACCTATGGGCGTAGCGTGCACCATTTTGGTTTCCGACATGGTTTTCATGTATTCTAGTGTGTGATATCCTTGTAGGTACCCCATATGGCGTCGAAGCGTTGGAGATGCGAATGGCGACATCCGCACCGGCACATATAACTAGGTGAGTAGATTTATATCTACGGGGAGAAGTCGGGTGGATGGCGTATAGCACCCCCGCAGTCCGTGGTGATGTATACGGATGCGTATACACACCTACAATTATTATTATTATATGTTGTTCAGGAAATTATTGATGCTTAAATGGATATTGGTACATTGGATTGGTGTAAGGTTACGAAACCTTAGGGTAGTGGGTTCACTTCACATACATACACACACATACATACTTGCATACGTCTTTATGTCATATGTGGTTATGGGATCCTATGTGGATATGTGTTCACATGGATTTTGGGATTATGTGCTCACATACGGATTTGAGGATGATACATGGGATTGATATGAGTCGAGAAGTTTGATACATGGGATTATGTGCTCACATACGGATTTCACATGCTATTGATGATTTGGATTCGGGTTTCCATGATGTTTTCTGGATTTGGAGGAAAACCGCAAAACATACATATAAACTGTTTTCTCTTTTTAATAAAAATGCGGTTTTTCCATGATGTATGAGTCGTCCACCATGAGTTTTGCTGATGGATTTCGAGACCCGATTCGAGAAGGCGGATGAACCGTTTCGGGTACATGGTGGGCCCGGTGCGGTACCCCGGGGCAAGAAGATCGCAGGAGATGGCGTTGAGCCTGGCAGGGGAGCACGACCGACCGGTGATATTACCCGACACGTCGGATATCCGGAGGATACCGTCGTAGTCATGAGATGGATGGTAGGGTCCGATCTGGACTGACGGCGCCCTGGATATTATGATTGAGACATTGAGATTTGAGATATTGAGGTACAGAGATTGTGATACAGAGATATCGAGATATTGAGATTTATATTTTGTGCCGATGCTAGGCACTGTTCTATGCTGAGTTCACTATGATACCTCATTTTAAAAAAATACAGAAATCTCACAAAGTTACAAAAGCAGTTTTCTTCAGTACATGCATTCTGTTTCATGCATTCATACATCATTCATTTGATATATTGCCACCTGATGCACTGACACAGGCACATGGGTTTACACTTAGGTTAGATATTTACCCTAGACATGGTTAGAGATTGCTGGTTATATATTTGAGGATTATATATTATGATCGTATGACCTAGGATTGCGTCATACATGCGATTTTCTGTTCGTAGATCTTTTTCTACTCACGAGTTGGCAACTCACCCCCGTTGTGCCCCAGTTTCTTGCAGGTTTGCCGTACAGGTTCCATTACGGCTTTGCGGGCACGGTTTCTTTTCGGGTGACTTGCTATCCGCTAGTAGGTGGGTTATTGTATCGTACCCATCATTGTACATTGTATATTATATTTCAGTTGTATCTAGAAGTTCCATCAACCAAATATGTACTTATTTGAGATAGAGACCAGTGATGTTTATTCTTTCGACCTTAGAGTCGCACGTTATATTTATGTGGATTTCTTGTTGTTGGAGTTTCTCTCTGTTGTGATCCTCGCCTTTAGGCGTTGTATATTATGTTGCATACAGGTTGATTTGATATGGTTCTTCCTATTCTCTACTACTTTTCTTGGTTTAGATTTCTGGGTTCGGCTTACTTAGGGTACGTACGCCTCGAGACGTTCGTAGTCTAAGTGCCGGTCATGTTCCGTACTTTCGGGTCGTGACACCTTTTATCTTTTCAAATCCTTGTATATCTCTATATTTTTCCCTGTATCTAAACCAACCTCACACAACTTAGGTACTATATTAGTAGCCACCCTTCCTGCACTATTGTTAGTGTATATGCCCTAGAGGCCATTACTGTATCATACTAGTTTGTATATTACTTAATGGAAGCTTGGGATATTCACAGTTGTATATACAATCTTGCTCGAAATGGTAGTATGCTACTTGGTTTGTCTCTGCTTTAATATGTGCATGTGTTTCTTTTAGCATATTGCTGGTATACATATTAGTAGAGCCCTTAGGATCTTTGCTTGATTACCAGCGTTGTGATGGCGCTCGCACTCGTGGGAGCTGGGTAATCTATAAGCACATCCTTATACAGGTCCCTGGTCGTTGGACTATCGAGACAGGGCATCGATACTCCGGAGTAGACTAGCGTATGCGCTTCTCATCCCAGTGTGGGAGACGGTCTGTCCCACAGCCGTTAGTACGTCGTACTTGGGATAGTATGCGGGTGCTCGTTAGGTTACGAGTACACTGGACAGGACTCGTCGGGAACTGTTGGTTGGTAATATACCTATCGTCAGTTATCAGTTCCCAGGTGACATGAGTACAGCTTAGTCCGCTGACTTGACACTGTCACTTCGCCTCGAGTGTGTTCCCACTGCACTTTGATTACTACCCTACCACGGCTCAAAGGAGCTGTGCAAACAGGTAGTTTTTGGGTGCAGTCCCGAAGCACTTGGAGGCAGTGACGGTTAGACAGGATTCGTCTCTCCCGGTATTGGGGGTTGACATCGCGCTGTGTCTAGGAGAGCCATTACACGAGTAGTCCCTGGCCAGGGCAAGCGAGATATACTGGTAGGTTTCCAGTGTTATCTCAGGGTGTTCTGGGCTACACTCCGACACGACTTGTACCGCTATTAGGGGACTGACGTTCACCGCCCCCCTAGGCCCGCCATGCGATGTATCAGACGAACAGACCGGACTGTACGGAGATTGTCACATACAGGCTCAGTAGGAGTGCAGATGGGGTTCACCTCGTCAGTCTTCTTATCGACATCTACCTGGGGACCGTTACGTACAGCTAGTGCCGCTTGCGGTCTGTGGTTAAACCCACTGCCAGCGTAGTGTCGAGTCTTTAGAGTCCCACACAGAGAGCTATTCGCCTTTAGGCAAAATGAGTAGAGGTCGCATGGTTTTGCGACAGGGTTCGTTCACATTCGCGCACTTGTGCACGTTTGCTGTCCGGACAGTTTATACTAGCGGGCTTTGGTTTAAGCCGGATCCTAGTATATGTTTTGAGATTGGTTTTTCTCTTTGTGTTCGTGTTCCTCGGATCACGAATGCGGGTGCGTATGCACAGTTGCTTGAGATTGAGGGAGAGGACCTTGATTAGGGTTAATGGCTATTGTCATTTTATTAACCCTAATATTTATGTGTGTGTTATTGTTAATTAGTAATTAGTTTGATAATTATCCATGGTTGTGGTTATTGACCTTTTGACTTCTTTGACTTGTTGACCAAGGTTGACACTTTGACCATCATAATTTCTTTTGGAAGATGCTTTTTGATCTTTGCAATTTGAAATGATAATGGTCATGTCATGATTTACCATGATAATTATCTAGCTAATTATTCAATTAAATTAATTCACACATATTAGTAAGAAGAGCTCTATTATTTTCTCATTCTCTCATATCATTTCTCTCTCTTGTTCATCCTCTCCCTCAAGCTCTCTCCCTCTCATGTGTTGAGAAACAAAAAGCTTGAGAAAAACCTTCACTTGATCCTCTCTACTCTCTTCTAGGGTTCAAGTCTTAGCATTTCTTGCACTCTAGTTACTCCTAGCTTGGAGTTGAAGCTAAAGGTGGTGGCTTTCAAGTGGATCTTTCTTTGACGGAAGAAGACAAGCAAGGTGAGGCCTTTCTACCATTCCGACGAGCAAGGAGAGAAGGACTAAAGACCAAAGGTATAACCTTTCTACAACTTAGTTAGTTGTTAGTTTACTTTAGCTAGTTTTCGTTTAGCAAAGATCCTCACAAGCAAAGTCCATGTTGCCTAAGTCATTAAAAATCCGTTTTTTATTATGTTTTCCGCCTCCCGTAAGCACCGGGATGGGCAACACGGACTTACAGTGGTATCAGAGCCTAACTAAACCTAAACTAGCTAAATAGTTAAGTGTAACGAAGTTTCGAAACCGGAAAATCGAAAAACCAAACTTGCAAAACCCTAGTTTCTGTTAAATTTTTTTCTGCTCAAAATGAAAATATTTATACTTGTAAAATCGTCTCAGGGTTTTCTTAACACACCCAAGAAAAACGATACCCCAATTCCATCAAACCGCCGCCCTTCCGCCGCACGAGGTAGGCATGTGCGGCGGAAGCGCCGCGGTTTGTCGTTATCGGCGCATCGTTTTTCGTGCAGTGTGTGTTGTTGTTGGTTTTGGGATTTTTAGGATATATTATATGTGCCCAGATTTTCCAGAACTAAAATTTACTTTTGGGGGCCTATAAATCCGTATTTTTTCGGAACTTCACTACACTTTAACTACATCGGTTATATCTGTAATGCTTGCATGTATTGAACGTCGGCTAATCGCTATAAGACGATTAGTCGGGGTTATACATGATCTGTGATTGTTATTGGTTTGTGGATATGAATGGATTGGATTGTCGCGGGTGAATGGCCGGGGTGGATGTGAGATGAGCGTTGTTTTTCTTTCATTCATTTGTAACATGTAAATTGATGTAATAATATTCTTTGTATGGCCGCACAACCGGGTCGGGGTTGTAGCCGTCATTGTATAATTCTTTTTACTGTTTTTGCTCCTAGGATAGACCCATGGAGGGGGTGCACAAACTACCGGGTATCTCGAAGTGCCGAGTGGCCTACTCACGATGGTGAGGGAGGTTGCTTCGCTTCGGGTGCTTGGCGGGTAGTTTGCCGCACCCGTAGGGGTCTTGGGTGGGGTATTGGCTGTTCACCGCGACCGTGTAATCCGCTTTGCGTTGCAGGCTCGAACGCATTGCGGATTTCTAGTATATCCAATGTATTCATCTGTGATCTGTAATGTCTATCATTGCTATATATTTATATATAATAACTATTTAGGCGTTGCTTATGTTTTACAGCCGCGCTAGCCCAGCCCCCGCTCTGTCGTTAGTTAAGTAACCTAACGGGTGATGACGGGGCCCCGTGGCGAATGCGAATGGCATAAGCGTACGTCATATTTTGGTTGTTTTCTGCAATGGTAGGATTAAATGATGGGACGCATTAAAAGAACTAATGCAAGAAATAAACCAAGTAAAAGTCGATTGGAACACTTTGAAAACCACTCGGTTCTTTTCAAAAACTAAACTTTTAAACGCGGAGCTTGAACCACTCCTTTTAAAAGCTATCTCGTTCCATCGATTATATCAAGTTCACTACGTTCACGGTTTCGCCAAAACCATCCGTAGCCCTCCGTCGTTTCATATGAAAATTCAACGGTATTCAAGCTGTGTTTGTTGGCCTTAGTCAAGGCACAGTGTTTGGTAGCTGGTGGGTATTCATATGTTGCATAGATAGAATACGTTGGTTTGAGACAGTCGTATTGCCTTGTTGGCCATAGTCAAGGGTGGATACGGGTGGGTTCAAATTAACCTGGATAACGACGGGTAGAACTTGACATGTGACTTATGATTTGTTGGCCTTAGTCAAGGTCATAAGAGCATGGGGCAAAAATCCACATCGGGAGTTTCATAAGTACTGAAACTTGCTAGATTTGCATACCATTTGGAGTGTGATGATTCTGGTAGGATTCCTTCGGTTTTATCACACGATGATATTTGGATCCCGATCCTACTGTGAGTATATGCTACTCCTCGGGAAAACTCTCACTTAACGATCAATGCTATAAACCTAGTAGGTGCCTAGAAAGGTGTTAGCGGGGCTACGCCCACAGGGAAAAGAGGTTACTTAATTAAGGAACTTCGCGAAAGCGTTGGAAAACCTCCCTCGAAGTACCGACACTGGCCTGGCTGAACGGTTAAGCAAGTATTGTACGGTGAGAATGATCCCGGCTAATCCTTTTCTTTACGGTTTGAGAAGGGATTCGAGAGACAGTGGGAGCCATCCAGTTTAGACAAACTAAAAACTACTCTAAACTTGCAAGAGCATCATGCTAAAGTGTTTCTTTTCTCTCTCCTAATTGCAGCGACCATTCAAGATGACCGGACTTAAGTTACTATTAGATAAAAACATATTGACAGGGCCAAACTACAAAGATTGGCTCAGGAATGTCAAGATGGCTATCACTTATGACAAGCTGAGGTATATACTTACCACCAAAGCTCCCCCTGTCCCAGGTCCCACCTCCAGCGTCGCGGATGTTGAAATCCGTAAGACATGGGAGATAGATTGCGCGAGGGCCAGATGCCTCGTACTAGCCTCGATGGACAACGACCATCAGAGGAGGCACGAGAATATGGACCTAGAGTCCATATTTCTCCATACAAAAGAACTGTATGGAGAGCAGTCTCGTATCGCTAGATACGAAGTGTCGAAGAAGCTCTTTTCGGCAAGGTTGGCCGTCGGATCATCGGTAGCGGACCACGTGCTTAAGATGATCGGCTACATAGAGGAGCTCGCGGACCTTGGGACCACGTTGGAGAATGAACTCTATACCGATTTGATTCTCCAGTCCCTTCCTTCCACTTACGCCCAGTTCATTCTTAACTTCAACATGCAAGGAAAGGAGGTTGAACTTGCCGAACTTCTGAACATGTTGAGGACTGCTGAGGGCACCCTACAGAAGGGTAGGGAGACATCCACTTTGTTTGTAGGAGGATCTTCCTCTTCTAGGTCCAGGGCGAAAGCCAAGGGCAAGAAGAAGAAAGCCCCCGCCAAACCAAGAGGCGGTGTCGGTAAAGTGGATACGAAGGGAAAGGGTAAAGCAACAAAGGTAGCGGGGAAGCTGGTGGGGAAGGAAGAATGCTTCTATTGTCACAAAAGTGGTCACTGGAAACAAGATTGCAAGGCTTGGAAAGCCAGAACACAGGATTTGAAGCGAGTTGCAGCTTCAGCTTCAGGTGTGTATGTTATTGAAAATTGTCTATCAATAAACTCTACTTCCTGGGTATTGGATACCGGATCAGGATCTCATATCTGTAATTCTTTGCAGGCGTTGAGAAAGAGTAGAGTTTTGAAGGCAGGTGACATGACCCTCAGAGTTGCGAACGGTGCTAGCATGGATGCAGAGGCCGTGGGGGAATATCACCTGGGATTATCTGATGGACACTTTCTGGTTTTGCGTAGTTGTTATTATGTACCAAATGCAACCTGTAATATCATTTCTGTATCTTTATTATCTAAAGAAGGTTATGAATTTGCATTTGTAAGCAATGTAGTGAACATTCACCTTAATCAAGTTTTGATTGGGTCAGGTACATTAAACAACGGTATTTACGTTTTAAACCAACCACAGGTTTTCAATATCCAGAATACACACAAAAGAAAGTCTCCAGATATTAATCAGGCTTTCTTATGGCATTGTAGACTGGGTCACATCAATGAGACACGGTTGACTAAGTTACATAAAGAAGGATACTTGGATCCGTTCGAGTATCAGTCTTATGCCACTTGTGAATCTTGTCTCATGGGAAAGATGACAAAGGCTCCGTTCACTGGACACGGAGAAAGAGCGAGCGAGCTCTTGGGACTCGTACACAGCGACGTGTGCGGTCCAATGTCTACACATGCGCGAAGCGGTTACTCTTACTTCATTACTTTTACGGATGATTTTTCAAGGTACGGTTATGTCTTCTTAATGAAACATAAGTCCGAGGCCTTTGAAAAGTTCCAGGAATATAAGAGTGAAGTGGAGAAACAAACCGGCAAAAGTATCAAGATCCTAAGATCGGATCGAGGAGGAGAATACTTAAGTGCCGAATTCCTGAATTACTTAAAAGAGAATGGAATTCTCTCTCAGCTTACTCCTCCATACACTCCGCAACACAACGGTGTATCGGAGAGACGGAACCGAACCCTATTGGATATGGTACGGTCCATGATGAGTAAGGCTGAGTTACCGCGATCTTTCTGGGGCTATGCACTGGAAACAGCTGCACATCTCTTGAACCAAGTTCCTACTAAAACAGTGCCTACCACACCATATCAGATGTGGAGTGGGAAGAAACCCTGTCTTAAATCCTTTAAGACATGGGGATGTCCAGCTTTTGTAAAAAAGCAGCATGCGGACAAGCTCGAGGCACGCTCAGTACAGTGCAAGTTTGTGGGATACCCAAAGAACTCCAAGGGGTATCTCTTCTATTACGCAGAGGAGCAAAAAGTCCTTGTTTCTCGTCATGCCCGCTTCTTGGAAACTGAGTTTTTAGAAAATCAGATAAGCGGGAGCGCAGTAGAACTGGAAGAAATTCCAGAACCACAAACCATTACTGAAAGTTTAGAGGAACCAGCAGGTTCGAAAGAACAGGACATTCCTATGCCACTCCGCAGGAGTAGTAGGCAGTCTCATCCACCCGAGAGATACTACGGTTTTCTCATTGACGGGGATAGAGAAGACTGCATCCTGGATTGTGATGAACCTACTAGCTTCCAGCAAGCCATTCAGAGCGTCGACTCGGTAAAATGGCTGGATGCAATGCGGACCGAGATGGAGTCCATGTACACCAACAAAGTATGGACGTTGGACATTGCTCCAGACGGGGTAAAACCAGTAGGATGCAAGTGGATCTTCAAAAGGAAGATTGGTGTAGATGGACAGGTTGAGACCTATAAAGCTAGACTGGTAGCAAAGGGTTTTCGTCAGCGACCTGGTTTGGACTATGACGAAACCTTTTCTCCAGTAGCTATGCTGAAATCCATTCGGATCCTTCTTGCCATTGCTGCTTTCCACGATTATGAGATTTGGCAGATGGACATAAAGACAGCTTTTCTAAATGGTCATTTAGAAGAGTGTGTCTATATGGATCAGCCAGAGGGTTTCATTCAGGGTGGGAGCAGCGGAAAGGTGTGCAAGTTGCTCAAGTCCATTTATGGACTCAAGCAGGCATCGCGGAGTTGGAACATCTGTTTTGATGAGACGGTCAAAGAATTTGGCTTTATCAAAAATCCAGATGAACCATGCATCTATTGTAGATTTGTAGCGAGAACTGTAGTATTCCTCGTTTTATACGTGGATGACATTCTCTTAATAGGAAATGACATTCCTATGCTACAATCTGTCAAGGGGTTCTTGTCACACAGGTTCTCCATGAAAGACCTGGGTGATGCCTCCTACATTCTGGGTATCCGGATCTACCGTGACAGATCCAAGAGGATATTAGGACTCTCGCAGTCCAGGTACATCGACACCATACTGAAGAGATTCAGTATGGAAGATTCCAAGCGCGGTAATCTACCGGCTTGTCACGGGATCACCCTCTCAAAAGAGATGTCTCCCAAGACTGATTTGGAGAGGGATCGCATGTCTATTATACCCTACGCTTCTGCGGTAGGCTCTATAATGTATGCGATGTTGTGTACCAGACCGGATGTGGCTTATGCACTGAGTGTGGTAAGCAGGTATCAGTCAAACCCTGGGGAGAAACATTGGATAGCAGTAAAGAACATTCTCAAGTACCTGAGAAGGACTAAGGAGATGTTCTTGGTGTATGGCGGAAAAGACCTGCAGATTGAGGCCTTTGCTGACTCCAGCTTCCAGAGTGACAAGGATGATTCCAAGTCCATGTCGGGTTTTGTCTTTACCCTCAATGGAGGGGCGGTGTGTTGGAAGAGCTCCAAACAGGAAACCGTTGCTGACTCGACTATGGAAGCGGAATACATCGCTGCATCTGATGCCGCAAAAGAAGCTGTCTGGATGAGGAAGTTCTTGAAAGAACTTCAGGTGGTTCCGTCCATTGTTGACCCAATACCTCTATATTGCGACAACAACGGGGCTATAGCTTTAGCGAAGGAACCCAGGTCCCATCAGAAATCCAGACACATCTTAAGGCGGTATCACCTGATCAGGGAGATCGTGGATCGCCAGGAGATCGAGGTCCGGAGAGTTGCATCAGAGGATAACACTGCAGATCCACTCACAAAGGCCCTACCCCAGACTCAGTTCGAGCGGCTGATCGAGATGATAGGTCTTCGATACGCCAGTACATGGCCTTAGTGCAAGTGGGAGATTGTTAGTGTATATGCCCTAGAGGCCATTACTGTATCATACTAGTTTGTATATTACTTAATGGAAGCTTGGGATATTCACAGTTGTATATACAATCTTGCTCGAAATAGTAGTATGCTACTTGGTTTGTCTCTGCTTTAATATGTGCATGTGTTTCTTTTAGCATATTGCTGGTATACATATTAGTAGAGCCCTTAGGATCTTTGCTTGATTACCAGCGTTGTGATGGCGCTCGCACTCGTGGGAGCTGGGTAATCTATAAGCACATCCTTATACAGGTCCCTGGTCGTTGGACTATCGAGACAGGGCATCGATACTCCGGAGTAGACTAGCGTATGCGCTTCTCATCCCAGTGTGGGAGACGGTCTGTCCCACAGCCGTTAGTACGTCGTACTTGGGATAGTATGCGGGTGCTCGTTAGGTTACGAGTACACTGGACAGGACTCGTCGGGAACTGTTGGTTGGTAATATACCTATCGTCAGTTATCAGTTCCCAGGTGACATGAGTACAGCTTAGTCCGCTGACTTGACACTGTCACTTCGCCTCGAGTGTGTTCCCACTGCACTTTGATTACTACCCTACCACGGCTCAAAGGAGCTGTGCAAACAGGTAGTTTTTGGGTGCAGTCCCGAAGCACTTGGAGGCAGTGACGGTTAGACAGGATTCGTCTCTCCCGGTATTGGGGGTTGACATCGCGCTGTGTCTAGGAGAGCCATTACACGAGTAGTCCCTGGCCAGGGCAAGCGAGATATACTGGTAGGTTTCCAGTGTTATCTCAGGGTGTTCTGGGCTACACTCCGACACGACTTGTACCGCTATTAGGGGACTGACGTTCACCGCCCCCCTAGGCCCGCCATGCGATGTATCAGACGAACAGACCGGACTGTACGGAGATTGTCACATACAGGCTCAGTAGGAGTGCAGATGGGGTTCACCTCGTCAGTCTTCTTATCGACATCTACCTGGGGACCGTTACGTACAGCTAGTGCCGCTTGCGGTCTGTGGTTAAACCCACTGCCAGCGTAGTGTCGAGTCTTTAGAGTCCCACACAGAGAGCTATTCGCCTTTAGGCAAAATGAGTAGAGGTCGCATGGTTTTGCGACAGGGTTCGTTCACATTCGCGCACTTGTGCACGTTTGCTGTCCGGACAGTTTATACTAGCGGGCTTTGGTTTAAGCCGGATCCTAGTATATGTTTTGAGATTGGTTTTTCTCTTTGTGTTCGTGTTCCTCGGATCACGAATGCGGGTGCGTATGCACAGTTGCTTGAGATTGAGGGAGAGGACCTTGATTAGGGTTAATGGCTATTGTCATTTTATTAACCCTAATATTTATGTGTGTGTTATTGTTAATTAGTAATTAGTTTGATAATTATCCATGGTTGTGGTTATTGACCTTTTGACTTCTTTGACTTGTTGACCAAGGTTGACACTTTGACCATCATAATTTCTTTTGGAAGATGCTTTTTGATCTTTGCAATTTGAAATGATAATGGTCATGTCATGATTTACCATGATAATTATCTAGCTAATTATTCAATTAAATTAATTCACACATATTAGTAAGAAGAGCTCTATTATTTTCTCATTCTCTCATATCATTTCTCTCTCTTGTTCATCCTCTCCCTCAAGCTCTCTCCCTCTCATGTGTTGAGAAACAAAAAGCTTGAGAAAAACCTTCACTTGATCCTCTCTACTCTCTTCTAGGGTTCAAGTCTTAGCATTTCTTGCACTCTAGTTACTCCTAGCTTGGAGTTGAAGCTAAAGGTGGTGGCTTTCAAGTGGATCTTTCTTTGACGGAAGAAGACAAGCAAGGTGAGGCCTTTCTACCATTCCGACGAGCAAGGAGAGAAGGACTAAAGACCAAAGGTATAACCTTTCTACAACTTAGTTAGTTGTTAGTTTACTTTAGCTAGTTTTCGTTTAGCAAAGATCCTCACAAGCAAAGTCCATGTTGCCTAAGTCATTAAAAATCCGTTTTTTATTATGTTTTCCGCCTCCCGTAAGCACCGGGATGGGCAACACGGACTTACAACTAGCACTGTTCAACACTGTAGCGTCACACTGCTTCATGTCGCAAAGATTTGTGAGAACACATGCAATTCCTATGAAGCCACTCATTTCAAGCTAGAATGTCAGTTCTGGGAATGGAGTATTGAAGGAAACTATGGGATTGGATCAGTACCCAGTTGTAGTTTGCGGACGAGAATTCTACATGAATTTCAAGGTACTGGACATTCCAAACTTCAATGTTGTGTTGGGAATGGACTGGCTGGGAGTTTTCTATACTACTATTGACTACCATCAAAGGAGGGTAATATTTGAGATACCAGATCACTCAATCTTTTACTTCAAGAGTGGAGACAGAACTTTGGATCCAGGAATCTTCCATGCCAAGCCGAAGAATGCAGAAGTATTTACTCTACCGGCGGAAGAAGAAAAGCCAGAGGTAGTTCGAGAGTTCGAGGATGTGTTTCCTGAAGATATAATAGGTTTGCCTCCCGATCGAGCTCTTAAATTCAGCATTGATTTACTACCTGGTGTGCAACCGGTAATCAAACCTTCATACCGGTTAAATCCAAAAGGATTGAAGGAGATCCGAACTCAGTTGGACGAACTTCTGAAGAAAGGTTAGATTCGTCCAGTACTTCAAGTTGGAGATCTCCAGTTTTGCTTGTGAAGAAGAAAGAAGGTTCATAAGAATATGTATAGATTACCGAGCTCTGAACGAAGTAACGATAAAGAACAAGTATCCACTACCTAGCATCGATGACCTTTTCAATCAGCTAGTGGGTCTTGTGTATTTTCAAAGCTAGACCTTTGTTCGGGTTATCATCAGGTGAAGGTCAAAGAGTCTGATATTCCTAAAGCGGCGTTCAGGACTCGCTATGGTCATTACGAATATCTTGTGATGCTATTTGGAGTGACCAATACACCTGCTATATTCATGAACCTGATGAACCAAGTTTTTCGAGAGTGCTTAGACAGGTATGTTGTTATTTTCATTAAGGACATCCTGGTGTATTCAAAGAATCGAAAAGAGCACGTCGAGCATTTACGGATTGTCCTGGAGACATTGCGACATCATCAACTCTATGCCAAGTACAGCAAGTATGAATTTTGGCTAGATCAAATCGGATTTCTCGGACACGTTGTTTCAGGCGAAGGAAACTCGGTAGATCCAGTTAAGGTGTCAGCTGTCAGCAAATGGCCGACACCAAAGACGGTGAAGGATATTCGATGTTTCTTAGGATTAGCAGGATACTACCGAAGATTCATTGAAGGTTTCTCAAAGATTGCAATACCCCTGACTAAGCTCACACGTAAAGATGAAGTATTCGTGTGGTCAGAAGCATATTAACAAGCTTTTGAAGAACTCAAGTCAAGATTGACATCCGCTCCTATTCTCGTAATACCGGATCAATCTGGAGGTTTCGTTGTGCATTGCGATGTGTCCGGTAAAGGATAAGGATGTGCTCTACACCAGCATGGAAAAGTTATAGCTTTTGCATCAAGACAGCTGAAGATTCATGAGCGCAACTATCCAACACATGACTTGGAGTTGACAGCCATTATCTTTGCACTTAAGATTTGGCGCCACTATCTTCTAGGAGAATGAGTGGATATATACACGGACCACAAAAGTCTGAAGTATGTATTTACTCAGAAAGAGTCAAACATAAGACAGAGAAGATGGCTAGAACTCATGGCGGACTTCGACATCAATCTACAGTATCATCCAGGGAAGGTGAATGTAGTTTCTGATGCACTTAGCCGTCAGCCATTATCAATGAATCTCACGCTCAGTGGAAGCTGCAGGAGGAATTGCATGGGATGGAGATCGAGGTAGTTATGCCAGATATGCTTCAGAGTTGATGAACTTACAAGTCTAGTCTACTGTTGTCACTCAGATCAAGGCAGCTCAAGCAAATGATGTCAAGCTGCAAAAGATCCGAGAACAGGTAGAATGTGGACTTTGAACAGACTTCATCATCCACGAAGACGGATCCTTAAGATATGAAAGTAGATTGTGTGTACCACAAGGTCCTGTTCGAGAAGAGTTGATGGAAGAAGCTCACAGTTCTCCTTACTCAGTACACCCCGGTGGTACCAAAATGTACAAGAATCTATGGCAACACTACTTGTGGCATGGAATGAAGCGTGAAGTAGCCATAAGCGTAGCCAAGTGTTTGGTGTGTCAGCAAGTAAAGGCTGAACATCACAGAACTGCTGGTCTAGTTCAGTCATTACCTATCCCAGAATGGAAATGGTAGCACATTACCATAGACTTCGTGAATGCCCTTCCTCACAGCACGAAGGGTAACGACGCAGTATGGGTTATTGTGGATCGACTCACCAAGTCGGTTCACTTTATTCCCTTTCGAGTTGGCCAATCTACCGAGACGTTAGCAAAGAAGTATATGGAGGTAAGCATGAATCCAAATTAAGATTTAAAGTGTACTATTTTTTATACCCATGAACTCATGCAGGAGATTATGAGATTACATGGAGTACCGGTTTGCATCGTCTCCAATCGTGACACCAGATTCCGATCACAGTTTTGGCAGAGTCTACAAGCTAGCCTGGAAACGAGTCTGAACTTCAGCACGGCTTACCATCCACAAACGGACGGACAGTCTGAGTGAACAATTCAGATTCTGGAGGACATGCTAAGAGCTTGTATGTTAGACTTCGGAGGATCGTTTGAAGATCACCTACACCTTGTGGGGTTTTCATACAACAACAGCTATCAGGCGAGCATTGGAATGGCACAATTTGCAGCTCTCTATGGAAGGAAGTGTCGTTCACCACTAAGTTAGGACAACATCAGAGATCGTGAACTCCTTGGACCAGAGATGATCGTGGCAACTGTGGGCGTAGTTCGCACGATCAGGGAAAGAAGCCCAAGACCGACAGAAGTATTAGGCAGATCCAAAGTGTCAAAACCTGGAGTTCTAACCTGGAGATCATGTTTTCTTAAAGATCTCTCTAAACCGAGGAGTAATCCGCTTTGGCAAGAGGGGTAAGCTTGGTCCCAAATACATAGGACCATTTGACATACTCGAACGAGTCGGAGAAGTGGCATACCGTTTGGCACTTCCACCCTCATTAGAAGGAGTGCACAACATGTTCCACATATCCCAGCTCCGAAGATATGTAAGTGACCCCACCACATTCTTGATCACTCCGAGCTTACTGTACAAACTTATCTAACTTGTGAGCAACAACCTATTGAGATCCTGGACAGAAAGGTGAAAACACTACGGAATAAGGAAGTAAACTTGGTCCGAGTGATGTGGAGAAAAAATTCGCCCGGAGAATCAACATAGGACCGAGACCCTTACTTATTTGTAAACTAGTCCTTATGTAAGTGTAAATTTCGAGGATGAAATTTTTATAAGGAGGGTAGAATGTAACGACTCTGAATTTACTGTACGAAAAAATTTCAATTTAATGTACAGAAAGGAGTTTACAAGCCTGGGTACAATTTATAAGTTAATTTTGTTTAAGAACAACAAGAAACAACTTGTAGCTTACTGGTAAAGCCTTGCACTGCTGTGACATAGCCCTGTGTTTGAACCCCATCATACACGTTATATTTTTCTGATTTTTCTTTTGAACTTTTTGGAAACCCAAAAGTTTACACGTGCAATGCACATAAAAATGAAAAGTCTGAAGAAATAAACATGTGTAGAAGGGTATTGATACAAGAGAGTACACGTCTCCAAAATCCACCGGTTCCCCTTACCAATCGGCCGGCAAAAATGCCCCTAGGGCCAGTACCGACGGTCCAACCATAGGCAATGATGTTCAGGCTTTGCACACAAGTCTCTTGGCCTACCCCTAACTCCCCTGCACTGTTTGATTACTCTACAATCAAACAGAGACCTCTCAATTCCCCATTTATCATCTTTTTAATGCATTTTAATTCCAAAACCCTAATTCCACACTATAAATACTATCCCATGCCCTAACCTTTACTCATTCTCAAAATTATAGCCAAAATTCTCAAAGTTTTCTAAGTACAAGAAGAGTACAAGTGGAGTTAGCAAGAGATCGACTTTGAGCGAGGATCGAAGTAAGTTCTGGCGACCCCGCGATGCCATGAAGTTCAACACTCCCTACCTTTACCTTTCCTTAGGATAACTAGCTAGTAAGTCCCTCCAAATCTCTTTTCTTTCTCTTTAAAAAAATCTCTTTTTCAAAATATGTCGGTAAGTGGAGTTAATACCGACATTTTATTCTAAACTCTAAAACGTTCACTTTTTCTTACATATTTTTCATTCATATTCTTACACCATGTTTGTAATCATATAACTAATGGTTAGAACAAACTTTCGCTAAAAAATATCATGAAACATAACTTTAAACCAACTTTTACATTAAAATACCATGAACTTTGTAACTACCATATTTAATTGTTTTGCTTAATCATACCTTTAGAAAACATCACAAGGTAATGACCTACCTCTCACAAACACACATGATTCCATAACACGATACTCTTTAAACGTATCTTTATGGCGATTACAATATATTTCATTAAAATACCATCTCTTATAAAAAAAAGGTTTTCTCTAGAATTGTATTTTAAAATTTCTTTGTCAATAAGCCTCTACAATCCTTTTTAGGGGACTCGCTATTGGATGGTGCGGATTATCGCACATCCTTGGGCTAGTAGAGCGAGATGCAGACCTCCTCACGGAGCATTCGGTCTCGAAAGGTTTTTAATATGATTTTTAAGGAAAACGCAATTTTCTACTTAATAATAAAATTAATTTTTAATAATTATATAAATATTATAAAATCCATATATTTTCAAAATAAAATAATCTTATATTTTTTCAAACGAAAGAATTACAGGTTTCATCAAAATACCATCAAGATACCAACGAAAGTCAAACTTTACAGTAAAATGCCATGAACTATTCAAGTTAAGGTAATTATCACTAAATATCTCAAACCTTTAAAATTCATATCCATGAAAACCCATAATAATTTCTCGGGGTTATTTTTAACTATATCTTTAAAATATTTTTCATAAAACCCCCTCGAGTTATATAAAATCACATTTAAGGAATTTAGTAAATATAGGTTTAAGCGGGATCAATTCTCTTGAGCCTCAGGGAGCCGGAGAAAGTAAGTGCTTGCCTATTTAAGGTAGAAAACTTAACGGTGTTATCAATGGTAATTTTCTTGGAAAAAGACACAAATCCTGTCGTCCATGTGCAGCATATACCGATAACTCCCGAACCTAATTCAGGATCCAAATCAGTTATAAGTGTCTATCTCAAGTCTGAGTATAAATCGAACTTGAATTCAAACTCAAATCAGAATCCAATTCAAACATGAATCCAAACCCTAACATGTATACTTGAACCTGAACCTGAATATCAAACCTGAATACAAGACTTAACTTGACCGAACCATGGTTATAACTTGACATGACTTCTTGACTACAAGCTTATATCCTGAACCTGACTACTTGAAAAACTTGTATCCATGGTCTCGGCAAGCAATATACAATACATTTACGGCGTTAAAAGGGTAGATTGGTACGGAATGTGTTAATAGTGGCACGAGATGACCACTAAAAGACACCTGCATGAACTCTCGTGCCGTTGTCCCATGGGTTTTGACGGGGCTTTGTACTACATGTTACCATAGTCCACGGGGAAAGATGGACTTCTCTCGTATACACTAATACCTTCTGTACCAAGCTACAAACAACCGCGTTAGAATAGCAATCTTATACCTGTACACTTAACAGTTCAATTCTCAATACTTGCTATATTCCTCTCTTTCTTTTGGGACTTACTGAGCACTAGTTCGCTGACGACATTCCTGTCTTTTCTTTCTTTGGAATGTTCGTCAAGAGGACCGGACTCTCTTGAGATCGAGCTTAGCCAAGAGGACGTGGACCAGTTCACCGAGAAGCAGGATTTCTAGCTTCCCTTGTACTTACTTTTCATTTCATATGCCACTATTTAGGCATTGCTTTATATCATTGTACTTTCCTTTTCAAAGAAGTGTATTATAAATATGAATGTTAATAAAAGTTGTTGTTCTTTTTATATCTCTTGTCATTTCTTATGCATCTTATATATTGCTTATTGATTGATCTGAAAAAAGTGTGTTCGTAAATAACCGCAATCAAGACGGTGTCTCTAGTAGCTAGCCGAGATGAATACGGGTCGTTCTCAGGGAAACGTCGAACCTTTATCTTTCTTTAGACGAGTTGATTGAAAGAAGGGGTGATTGGTTGTAGATCTACAATATACGGATGTAGATTTTATGAAGAAGAGTCTCGTAGGGTTCATAGAATTTGGTAGTAATGGATGATTAATTAAAGATGACTCCTTTTATCTTTCAATAGACTTAAAACTATATCGATTGTGGTGAATGAAAATTAGGGTTTTTGGAGGGAATTTGGTTCCCACTCTTAACCCTTATCTTAATATTGACCTCTATTCATCTATAGCCTTAACCAAAACAAGTGTTAATCTAATAGCAAATCGCGGTTGAGACTATCAATAAATTGGTAGCGCGCCCGATAAAGATGTTAACATTTATTTTGCTAAAGTTTATAAACCTTAAAAGATGTAAAAGGAGTTAAGAGATTTTATCATCCATTGATCTACCCTAATCCTATGAACCCTAGCAAGTAAGGAATTACTCATGCATGGTTGGAGAAGAGAATAGGGAGAGGGAGATCATATTGTAAATGCATAAAGTAAAATGCAAAGAATTAAACTAAAGATCTACCTTTTTATTAATCAACTATCATTTACAAATCTGTCGAATTTAGAGTACAAGAACCCTAGTTTATTCTCCTGATCTCTGTCTCATAGGAAGTAGATGAACAGCTGATGATCAACCTGGATGCTTGGATCGTCTTGGACCTCTTGATCTCTTCGGTTTTGCTAATTTCCAAGTGTAGCTCTCGGTCCTTTAAATAGTTACAGAAGATACAAACCCTATATCCCATAAGTTAGAATATGCAGCTATCATCCAACCACCAAAATAGCAAATCCTACGGCCAAGATCTTGCCGCGGATCCACGGCATATATTGCATTCGGCCGCTAAACCGCGGCGGTTTAGTGGATTCATAGTTGAGATTTATTATGGTCTCTGGTGTTGACATTTGGAGATTTTTTAGATGTCTACATTCTGCATATCTTATTCCGAATCTCTGCCGTTGCTAGATCTTGTGATTTGCTTTAATATTTCGACAGATTTGATTCGACATCTCGGATCTCCTTGATTCCAGACCTGAGCTAATATCTGCACAATATCTCAAATTATAGTGTTAGTAATATTTGTTATATTATTAAGATATTATCCTAACCATTTTATATGATATGATATTTTAAGAATATTGATTAGGGATATTTGATATGATATGCATATTTAAATTACTAAAATATTATATAAATAGTATATGCATATATTTTCCTTCATAATGTTAAGTATAGTGTATAAACATGTGATAAAGAGTATTTTACAGATAAACCCACATATGTACTATAATTACCATAAACACTTTTAAGTACTTAACACAAGTAAGGAAAATATTCCATCAAATGTGCAATATTTTCGACTGAAAAAATCCCCCCAAACTTAACTTTGATCGTCCCGAGCAAACTAGTTATTTAAGAAAGGGAGAAAAAAGGAAAAGAAAAACCTAGCACACTTACGTAGGAAACACGATTGCACTTAGCGCGTGCAACAAGCCGTTAAACCTCTAGGTGTCCCTAGTAGGAGGAATGTTGTCTCCAAAGGATTTTCAGCGGATTACACCCACAAAATTTCATAATAAAAGAAAAACGATAAAAGTTACATACAAAGATAAAGAATATATAAAAGAAAGAACTTGAAAAGAAGCGTTCCAAACTATACTAGCTTTTCGGTTGCCATGAACCCTATCTTAATAATCGTGAAAAGATATCAGTAATCACACCATCCATCAATAAAATATCGCCTTTAGTCTTCCTCCTTACTTTTCTTCCAAATATCGATCATATACCCCTACATGTGTGTAAAAGACATCCGTACACTTAGAGAATTCAATTCAAGCTATCATAATCTTGTCCATCTTTCTTAGTACTTTTTAGTTGGTGAATATTTTAGATGGAATTGCTCAAATATTTTTCATGCGGCCGTTAATATTTCTTGAGATACTAATCAACCGATTACCAAATGTGCTCACTTATTTAGGCGTAATTAGCAATTTTCTCGTCTTGCAACACTTAAAACTTAGCAGTGGCTCCCAAACCAGTTGGTCTAAGCCACTAGGTGATAAATCACCCTCGCTATATTTTTTTATGCTGCCTTAAGCAATTACAAAACCAGTGTTTATTTTTCTTCACCATTTTTTTCATTTATATTTTTTGTTTGTATATTTATTTTCCTTCATACTAAGGCTTTTAGATAAGAGCATTTCAAGGTATTCTCTACTATCCCAAGTTTCAAGATGTGTGCAAGTACGTATAGTAGGGTATCAATGTTCAAATGTTTGGACTCAAGAATAGGGACTATTTTCAGACTTATTTTATCCTCAGATTAGTAATTTTCTTCATCTTACTAACCCTTGGGACAACGGCTCATGACTACTTATTACTAGATTCGTTTAAGAAAATATCTAAATTTCTTGCTTTTCTCAAACTATTCCTGTATTTCATATGTAAATTTTCACTTTCTAACTTTCATTATCAAAAAAAAATTGTGCTTATATTTAGTATAATGCAAAAAAAATGATGCGTGAATAAGCACAACCCTCCCCCAAATCTGTTTGCAGCAGGGTCCTCACTGATGTCATCTGTTAAGCTTAAAAAAACCTGTAAACTTGGGAGGAAAAGTTAGTAACAGAGACATGAATTAATGACGGTGAAAACCTCCCCCAAACTTATTTTTGGCTCATAATTTTGTAAAAAATTTATTTTCTTTCAAGAGCCAAAATATTTTCTCCCCCCCCCCCAAACTTGAGTAAAATAGTATTAAGCATTTTTAAATTATAAAGAGGGGGGGTAAACTTATTGTTCTATGCAAAACTTTACAAAGACCAAAAGTCAACACCAACCATTCAAATATTTTATCAATGTAACACCAAGGTTGGTAGAAGATCATGTCACCTATAGACGTGAAGAAGTGGGGAGGAGATAAGAAGTGTAATAGAACGGGTTTATGTATCGGTTTGTAGAAACGAAACAATGATGATGGATTACTCGCATTCTCGTTCTTGATAAGAAGAAGGGGTAGCGGTTCAATTTCTTTGGCTTAGGGTTGATTCATCACAACTCCCATGTCTTCTAAGAATGCGAGTTCTTCGGCGAAAATGTCTTCAAAGATTTCATCGATATTCCAAATGATAATCTCATCGGAAAGAAAGGTATGATCCTTGGACTCCATAAAAGGTTCATATTTAGCGTTAGATGTTGACCCGGACAGCTCGACTAACTTATTCGACAAGTCAAAGGGTTCGGACTTTTGTGTGGACTTGTTAATAGAAGGGTACTCATGTGTATAATAAATAGTAGGATCAAACAACAATGCACTGGTAGAGTCGAGATAAGTATCGTGAAGCTCTTCTAGTTCACTACTGTCGGAATCTATCGTTTCGACAGAACATACATGAGCATAGGGTTCAGAGGGTTCACTTTCCAACTTATAAATGTTAAGCTCAATTGACACCTTCCCGAAGGATAGGGTCATAGAACCATTACGACAATTGATTACTGCGTTGGAAGTCACTAGAAAAGGCCGACCTAGAATCACCGGGATTTAGTTACTGGGTTTGCTACAGGCTGTGTATCAATAACTATGAAGTCCATGGGGAATATAAATTCCCCAACTTTGATCAACACGTCCTCTAGCTCACCCTTAGGTTGGGTGATAGATCGATCGGCCATCCGAAGAGTGCAGTACGCCGGTTTTAACTCTCCAATGCTTAATTGCTCATAGACAAAATACGGAAGCAAGTTAACACTAGCACCAAAATCAAGTAGAGCACGATTAATATTTTTACCCCTAATAGCAATAGATATTTTATGACTCCCGGGGCCCTTTCGTTTCTTGGGTATTTGTTGGGTAAAAGCAGTGCTCACATTACTTGCTAGGGAAACTTTTTTAGGCACATGAATTTTCTTCTTCCTAGTGCACAAGTCCTTTAGAATTTTCGCATAGGATGGAACTTGTTGGATAGTATCTAGGAGAGAAATATTTATTTTAACTTGCTTAAAAATTTCCACAGTCTTCTCCATTTAGGGACTTGGTCTGTTGGCCCTTAAGCTGTGTGGAAAATGAGCTTTATCAATAAGGGTTTGGTCCAACATTTGTGGAGAAGTTTGTGGAGATGGAATAGGTCCCAGAATTTGAGTTAGGATTGTTTGAGGTTGACTCGAGGAAGTGGGCTGAGGGTTCGAGTCTATTGGAAAACGGAGAATAGGCTCGGAAGAAGTTGTTGGATTAGACGAAGGAAGATCAGAAGTAGAAGCCGGGGTATCATCAATATCATCAACATCAACATGTTCACCCGCTTGGTTATTCAGCACTCTTCCCGATCTCAAAGTGGTTACGGCACACACATTTTGATTTTGTGAGTGGCTAGGATTTGGTAGAGGTTGAGATGGAAGTTTCCCTTTCTCTCTCTCACTCATCACGACATTTAACTGTGCAAGTTGTGCTTCTATCGATTTTATGCTTTCACTGTGGGAAGCAGTGTATTGCACTAATGTTTGGATAGAAAACGTTAAATTAGCCGTCGTTTGCATAGATTGTTTAAGGAATGTTTCTAAGTTACGTTCGAGCACAGAGGTTTATCGGTACCGGCCGTTGAAATATTATAAGGATCAAAATTGTTGGCCGGGTTTTGAAAAGATTGTGGTTGAAAGGGGTGCTGATTTTGTTGTGATGGCTGCTATTGCTGTGGAGGAGGCCTTTGATAGTTTCTTGGGAACTGGTTTTGATTTTGAGTTTGGTTTTGGTTCCAAGCAAAATTAGGATGATTCCTCCATCCCTGATTGTATGTAGAAGAATAAGGATCGTTTCTAAGTCGTTGCTGAAAAGCAGCATTTGTTTGTTCTTGACCTTGAAATGGAGGATTCAAAGGACATTATTTTGTCAAATGTGATGGGTCAGAACAGTAACCACACACAGTTTTGGGGAGCGTAACTTGGTTTAGGGAGACTGACGAAAATTTATTTTCGATAGCGTCGAGTTTCTTTTGTATCGCGGCCATTTCGGTTTTCATTGCGATGGAAACATCGAGTTGATGGTTATCTCCCCTAGACGATGTTGGTGTTGGATATAGTGCCCTCAAAGTCAATTATTGGGTCGCAGGCACGTGATTGCAATGATTGAGGGAGGACCTATACCGGTAGAACAGTCTTACTCGAGATGATAGTATGCTATCTGGTTTGTCTTTATCATCGTGTACATGCTTCAGGTGACATTACAGATCACTATTACACGTTGATAGAGCCCATAGGATTCTAGCTTGACTGCCAGCAGTATGATGGTGATCATATACGTGGGAGCTGGGGTCTATAAGCACATCCTTAAAGTGTCCCTAGTCGTGGGAGTTTCGAGATTGGGCATCGATACTCCGAGAGTAGACTAGTGTATATGGATCGAGACCCCGACGAGGAGCGATGGCCGGTCTCACAAGCCATTGGTGTCAGTTGGTTCACCTAAGACGTATACAGGATCTCATTGGGTTATGAGTACACCGGACAGACTCGTCGGGAACATGCTAGTTGGAAATTATACCTATCATCAGATAGCAGTTCCCTGGTGACATGTGTACAGGTTAGTCTATCGACCTGAGATCATCATTTGTCTCGTGTGAGTTCCCACTGTGCTTTGACTACTACCCTACCACGGCTCAAAGAAGTCGTGAAAACAGGTTTTAGTTAGGTACAATCCTGAGCCACATGGAGGCAGTGAGCGAATCGGCAGGGGATTCGTCTCTCCCGGTATTGGGGGTGAGATCGCACTGTGTTTAGGAGAGCCATTACACAAAGTCCCTGGCCAGGGCAAGCGAGATTTACTGGTACATATTGCAGTAGTTTCTCAGGGTGTTCTGGGCTACACTCCGACACGACTTATACTGCTATTGGGGGTCTGACGTTTACCAGCCCCCTAGGCCCGATATGCGATACTCATAGACGAACGGAATGGATTGTATGGATATTATCACTGACAGGCTCAGTAGGGTTTCAGGATGAGTTCGCTTATCGGCCTCCCTTTTGCTTAATACCTAGAAAGTCGTTACGTACAGCTAGTACCACTGACGTGCTTGTGGTTAAACCCACTGCCAGCGTATTGACGAGTGTTTGGAGTCCCCCACAGAAAGTTTTCCCAAGTTCGGGCGAAATTTTATAGAGGCCGTATGGTTTTATGGCAGGGTTCGATCATATACTTGCACTCGTGCACAGATCATGATCGGACAGATCATACTAGTGGGCTTTGGTTGAAGCCGGATCCTAATATTAGATTGTTGGATTACTTTTGTCTCGTAGTATTCGTATTCAGTCAGAATACGGATGTAGGTATGTATATACAGAAGAGGGGTATTCTTGTAATTCGTTATGAGTTTACTTTAGAAGATGACATTCTCTTTTTTGGATTAAACTTTTGGTTTAAAGTTTATATGGTGGAAATTATGAGCATAAGTTTTAACCTAGGACATTCATGGTGCATGTGCTCACTTGGTGACTCATGGTATTATCAGTTATATATATGCCCTAGAGGCCATTGTTGTACATATGATATATATTATAGTGGATACTTGGATATATATAGAGAGGACTTTCTTGCTCGACATAATAGTATGCTATTTGGTTTCACTTTGTCTTAACATGTTGACTTGTATTAGTTTACTGTCTTTCTCTCACATGTTGATAAAGCCCTTGGGATATGTACTCGACTACTGGAACTATGATGAGATCATACTAGTGGGGCCAAGGTAGTCGACGAGTACATCCTATTACTGTTCCTAGTCGAGAGTGTATCAAGACAGGGCATCGATACACCAGAGTAGACTAGCGTATACGCATCTTGACCCATATGATGGGCGATGGATGATCCCATATCCATCGGTGTTTGACATCAAAGATGGTGTACGGGTGCTCAGTGGAGACTGGGTACACTGAACGGACTCGCCGAGAACTCCTAGATAGTATTATACCAATCGTCAGATAGCAGTTCTTTGGTGACACTGGTACAGGTTAGTCTGTAGACCCGAGATTGTCATAGAGTCTTGTGTGATTCCCACCGTGCTTTGATTTCCACCTTACCACGTCCAAGAGGGCGTGCAAAACGGTGGCTTTTGGGTACAGTCCCGAATCACATGGAGGCAATGAGCGATAGGAGGGGTTTCGTCTCTCCCGGTATAGGGAGTTGATGTTGTGCTGTGGTCGATTGGCTATAACTGGAAGTCCCTGGCCAAGGCTGATATAGAGTGCTACTGGTAAGTGTTATCAGTAGTTTCTCAACTGGTTATGAGCCTCACATCGACACGACTTATCGGTTACTGGGGTCTTACATTTACCACTCTGGACTAGATATGCGACATATCAGACGAAGAGACCGGACTGTACGGTAGTGTTACTGATTGGATTCACAGAAGAATGTACAGGCTTGCTTGTTGATCTTCTGATCGCTCAATACCTGGGAGGCTATTACATTTAGCTGACCGCTTGCAGTTTGTGGGTATTTGATATGATCATCACCTACTCCCGGCGTATTGACGATTCTTTAGAGTCCTACACAGAGATTTCTTGACTCAGGCAAAACGGAGTAGGAGCACATATGTGATATGTGCGGGACCGAGAATATTACAATATGAGATACCGTATTATATTCTCGCGATATATGATATCGGCCGGGTATATGCCGGGTCATCGGATCAAGTGTTGATTCGATGAATCCGTACATGTTATATTAGTCGGTTGTATGCGATATAGCCGGATTGTCGGATCAATTGTTGATTCGATAATTTAATGTATAATTATATATGTGATATATTACATTACATTAACTAATATAAGCTCGCTTTATTGATTCATTTTCTCACCGGATAATACATTGATATATATGCGATATATGTTAATTGTATTATTTTCTTTTGTTACAAAAATATATTATATATGTGATATATAATATTGTAACAAGTTAGGGTTACAAACGCAACATGATTTATGGAGATTAAACAAGTTAGGGTTTGATTTGGGTTAGCATTTGGGTTAGCTTTTTCATGAAGCTTCTAGAAGCTTTATTTTTGTTTTAAGCTTAGATATTTTTGTGTAGATATTTTCTTAACCCAACCCAAACCCTTTACCCTAGTTCATTCTCTACAAGGGTTAAGTCTTCATTATTAACCCATGGTTGATTTATAACCACAACAACCATTTCATTATTCATCACAAATAGATTTCTTCTTCTTCCTCCTCTTGAAAAGCTTGCTAGCTTTTTGCATGTGATGAATTAGTGTGAGAAATTGAAAACAAAAGAGAGCTTAATTCCTACTTCATCATTCTCATCTATTCTAGCCATTTAGATTAGGGTGTTCACTTCTCTAATAAGTTGTTTAGTGAAGTGTAAGCTTGGGTTAGAGATTCTTCAAGGTAGATCATCTTAGATCATGAAGACTACAAGTAAGGTGTCTCATTTACCTCATGGAGCCACTCGAGAGTCGGAGTTCATGTTGATCGCAGCGAAGGGACCTCAACACGAAGCTTATGAAGCGAAGAAACGGACTACAAAGGTTGTAATCCCTTTCTCTTAGATGTAAAGTTGTTTACATGCTATGTTAATCCTAATACTCTAGCAAAGATCCTCGCTTTAGGTTGTTCGGCACTTGAAAAAAATTAGATTCGGCATGGTTGATACCTTATAGACCCTTGTGACAGTGCCTAGTAACCCTACAGTGGTATCAGAGACTAGCTAGAGCATTAGGCGACGTATAGACGAAGTTAAAAGTCCGATCGAACCCCGAAACATCATTGTGGACCCCCTCTCTGGAAATTTTTTAAAAGGTGGTTTTTTCCGTATTAAAAATACTCAGAAAAATAGGCAGGTGATTCTATGGATAACTGTGAAATACGAAACCCTAATTCCCTCAAGTCACCGCGGAACCGCGGCAATACCAGGCTTTTCGCGGCGGTTCCGCGGCCGTACTTGGGTATTTGGGATAGATATTTCTAGGTAACATCCGTAGGTATTACTACATGCTTCTAGAAATTTTTAATATTACTCAAGTGTTGAGTTTTCTGGAGATCTTTAGAATTCGTTGATTCGATCAGAAAGTTTAACATCGTTTAGTTTTTTGGGTAATTTAGAACATGTTAAAATGTTCAAACGGATATCAATAACTCATTTTTCTCATGACGGCAAACTTTCAAGTGTTGGATTTTTCCTCTGTTTAAAACTTTCGGGAAATCATGCTAGCATATCTGTGGACCCTCTAGAAGAACGTAACCTTAACTCGATTATGTGACCGTCAAAACTGCCACTGAACCCTAGGGTTTATGGTAGTTTAGCGTTGCCACATGTGAGGCGTTGGTTTGACCCTTCTACGGCTGGTTCATTGGCGCAGTGACATGTTCTGGGATTTTTGAACTCCGCTGAAGTGTTGAGCTATTTGGAAAATCTTGGGTGTTTGTTTATTCGATGGAAAGTTTAAGATTGTCTATTTATCTAGAATGTGATACAATAATTGAAATTCATATAGTTAGGCATGAAATGCGAAGTATGTGATATTTCGGATTTAAGATGTCTAAAGTATTTATGGATTCCAAATGTTGTAGTTTTACACTTTCTTTTCTGTGACCGTAAGTGTAGTATGTGGTGTATCGCCGGCTTCGTTGCTATACATCAACGACAATCGGGATACGCATACTTGGTTACGTTGGTGATATGAGATATTATGTTTTGCTGTGATGTGTTATATTGGATCGTCGTGTTCTGAATAGCTGGGGGTTTTATGTGTGATGAGGGTTTTTATTTTCATTCATGTTAAATTCATTGTATGTAATATTCTTTTATTGGGACACTTCCGGGTTGAGGATGATGTCACCATTGTATATTATTTATTTTTCCGCATTAGGTAGACCCAAGGAGGGGAGCACAAGTAACCGGGTTCTAGGGTCCAGTGGGAGGCCATCTCGAGGAGTCGAGACCGGGTCTCCTAACCCTAGAATTGGCAGTGTTGCTTGCCGCTCTCGTAGGGGTCTAGGGATGTGGGTTTGGCTATTCATCGCGACCGTGGAATCCGTGTTTTATAGAGGCTCGATATAAAACACGGACGTCCTAGTATATCCAATATTTCATATGTTATCTTCTGCTGCAATGTTCTGTGATGAGATCATATTACTGCCTGAGATGAATGCTTATACTATATATATATGATATATAAATATTACTGCTTTCGTTTCTTCTGTGATACTTAGGAAGCATAATTAATGGGATTTATTAATGAGATTAATAAAAGAAAAGAAACCTAAAAGATGTTGTAGAATCAAAACTTTATAAAAAGGGTAGCTACAGTTTTGCTTTGCATAGTGGTATATATGATATACCCTGCACCTTATTCGATGAGGAAAGAGCCGAGATCTCTTCACCGGGAGTGACCTCTTTAGCAAAACTGGCAGATGCTACAAACTCGCGGTTTAGTTTTTGATTGCTTCTATGGTTCTTGCTTTGCATAGCGGTATATATGATATACCCTGCACCTTATTCGATGAGGAAAGAGCCGAGATCCCTTCACCGGGAGTGACCTCTTTAGCGAAACTAGAAAAAGCCGCAAAAACACTCCTTTTCAAAATCACTTGTTTCTACGACGATATCAAGTTCATTACGCAATAGGTTTTCTGAAAAACCTGTCATAGCCCTCCGTCATTTCAGATAAATCCTACTTAGTATCCGTGCTGCGTTTGTTAACCTTATCAAGGCACAGTGTACGGTAGCTAATTAATGTTTATCTGCTAAAACATGAGATGTGATTAGATTAGGGTATTCGTACGGCCTTGTTGACCTTGTCAAGGGTCATTCGGGTGGGTTTAATTCAATCGGGAAATGACGGGTTAAACTTCACTTCCGATTTATGGTTTGTTGACCTTGTCAAGGTCATAGATCGCTAGGGGCAGAACATTATCGGGAATTTCAAGTGTTGAAATTTGCAATGAGATTTCATACCTTCTATGAGATAGATGGATCCTAATACCCACTGCGAGTAAAAGTTACTCCTGGGAGAATTTTACACAGGACAATTAACCGATCAAGTAGGTGACTAGAAAGGTGTTTACGGGGTTAAGCCTCTGGGAAAATGAAGTTTATTTTAATTAGATCCGTGCGAAAGCACGTGGAACCTCCCTCAAAGTACCAACACTGGCCTGGCTGAAAAATTGGTGAACTTGTAAGGTGTACCCGGCTAGTCTTTCCTTTTAGGGTTTGAAGGAAGATTTGATAAAAACAGTAGGAGACATCCTGATTAGATAAGATAATAACCAATATAATCTTGCAAGAGCATACGCTAAAGTGTTTTCTTCTCTCTCTCTCCAGGTAGCGACCAAGTCAGGCCTTAAGCAAGATAATAACATGGATGTATTGACTAAACCCGCTTATTATACTGAGCAGGGAAACGTTGGTCCCGTTCTTTCTTATAAGTGTTATAAGACTGAGCAGGAAATAGGACAATATCTGGAATCTCACGCCGCCCAAATGAAGAACAAGCATGCTGATGCATCTTCTTCGGGTGTGTTAGTTATCAAGAACTGTTTCTCAGTTCACTCTACGTCCTGGGTATTAGATACTGGATCGGGATCCCATATATGTAATACGTTACATGGGCTACGTAAAGGTAAAGAACTGGGAATAGGTGATCATTCCGTAAGAGTAGGGAATGGTGCAGATGTTGCGGCCAAGGCAGTTGGCGAATATCACCTTGTGTTACTAAATGGTAATACATTGATTCTGAACGAATGCTATTATATTCCGACCCTGATATGCAATATTATATCTGTTTCTTTATTGAATAAAGAAAGATATAATTTTGTAATACAGGATAATGTTATGAACATATTCCTGAATCAAAAGTTGATAGGATCAGGATCGTTAAATAATGGCATGTACGTTCTAAATCAAACTACAATTCTTAATGTACAGAACACAAACAAGTGGAAAAGTTCAGAAATGAACGAATCCTTCTTATGGCATTGTAGACTAGGTCATATCAATGCGACACGACTAGCCAAATTGCATAAGGATGGATATTTGAATCCGTTCGAATTTTCATCTTATGACACTTGCCGGTCATGTCTCAAAGGCAAGATGACCAAAACTCCATTTAGTGGACACGGAGAAAGAGTTAAAGAACTCTTAGGGTTGATACATAGTAATGTATGTGGACCCATGTCTACACATGCCAGGAAAGGTTCTTCTTACTTCATTATATTCATTGACGATCTCTCAAGATACGGACATGTGTTCCTAATAAAACACAAGTCTGAAGCTTTTGAGAAATTCAGAGAATATAAGAACGAAGTAAAGAACCAAACGGGCAAAAGTATTAAGATCCTACGATCTGATCGAGGAGGCGAATACTTAAGCAATGAGTTCCTGGACTATCTAAAAGAGAATGGGATTCTCTCAACTTACTCCTCCTTATACACCATAGCACAACGGTGTATCGGAGCGGAGGAATCACACCCTATTAGATATGGTGCGCTCTATGATGAGCAATGCTGGGTTACCTATTTCCTTCTGGGGTTATGCGCTTGAGACAGCGGCATACCTATCAGAAGTCCAGACAAAGTGGCTGGATGCAATGCGATCTGAGATGGAATCCATGTACACCAACAAAGTATGGACTTTGGAAGTTGCTCCTGAAGGGGTAAAACCCATTAGGAGCAAATGGATCTTTAAGAAGAAACTTGGTGTAGATGGAAAAGTGGAGACTTTCAAAGCTAGACTTGTTGCAAAGGGTTTTCATCAACGACCAGGTGTGGATTATGATGAAACCTTTTCTCCAGTAGTTATGCTTAAGTCCATCCGGATCTTACTTGCCATTGCTGCATACCATGACTACGAAATCTGGCAAATGGATGTTAAGACCGCCTTTCTAATTGGTGATTTAGAAGAGTGTGTGTACATGACTCAGCCAGAGGGCTTCGTAGACAGTGGGAGCAGCGGAAAGGTGTGCAAGCTACTTAAATCCATCGACGGGTTAAAGCAAGCATCGCGGAGTTGGAACATCTGCTTTGAAGTTGTAGTCAAAGAGTTTGACTTCATCAAAAACGTAGGTGAACCTTGTATATACAAGAAGGTTGCAGAGAGTAAGGTTGTCTTCCTCGTATTGTACGTGGATGACATACTCTTGATAGGAAATGATATTCCTATGCTGCAATCGGTCAAGCTCTTCTTATCACAAAGATTCTCAATGAAAGATCTAGGTGATGCCTCCTGCATACTGGGAATTAAGATCTATAGAGATAGATCTAAAAGGAAACTGGGATTGTCTCAATCCAGGTACATTGACACCATACTAAAAAGGTTTAGTATGGAAGAATCCAAGCGTGGGAACCTACCCACGATCTCTGGACTCACTCTCTCTAAAGAGATGTCTCCCTAGACTGATTTGGAGAGAGCTCGCATGCAAGAGATACCCTATGCTTCGGCAGTAGGCTCTATCATGTACGCGATGCTATGTACCAGACCCGATGTAGCATACTCACTAAGTGTAGTGAGTAGGTATCAAGCAGATCCTGGAGAGAGTCACTGGATAGCTCTGAAGAACATTCTCAAGTACTTAAGAAGGACTAAGGAGATGTTCTTGGTATATGGTAACGGTGAACTCCAGGTGGAGTCCTTTACCGATTCAAGCTTCTAAAGTGATAAGGACAACTCTAAGTCGCACTCGGGATTTGTCTTTACCCTCAATGGAGAGGTGGTGTGTTGGAAGAGTTCCAAACAGGAAACCGTTGCAGACTCAACAATGGAGGCTGAATACATCGCTGCCAACGATGCTGCAAAAGAGGCTGTCTGGATAAAGAAGTTCATTACTGAACTTGGTGTGGTTCCATCCATTGAGCATCCAATACCTTTGTGTTGTGATAATAATGGAGCTGTGGCTTTGGCCAAGGAACTCAGGTCCCATCAGAAGTCCAGACATATTCTGAGGCGGTATCACCTGATCCGGGAGATAGTTGATCGCCGGGAGATCGAGGTCAGGAGAGTTGATACGAATGACAACACTGTGGATCCACTCACGAAGGCCATTCCCCAGACACAGTTTGAGAGACTTTTCGGGATGTTGGGTATGAAATACTACAACAGCTGGCCTTAGTGCAAGTGGGAGATTGTTAGTTATATATATGCCCTAGAGGCCATTGTTGTACATATGATGTATATTATAGTGGATGCTTAGATATATATAGAGAGGACTTTCTTACTCGACATGATAGTATGCTATTTGGTTTCACTTTGTCTTAACATGTTGACTTGTATTAGTTTACTGTCTTTCTCTCACATGTTGATAAAACCCTTGGGATATGTACTCGACTACTGGGACTATGATGAGATCGTACTAGTGGGGCCAAGGTAGTCGACGAGTACATCCGATAACTGTTCCTAGTCGAGGGTGTATCGAGACAGGGCATCGATACACCAGAGTAGACTAGCGTATACGCATCTTGACCCATATGATGGGCGATGGATGATCCCATATCCATCGGTGTTTGACATCAAAGATGGTGTACGGGTGCTCAGTGGAGACTGGGTACACTGAACGGACTCGCCGAGAACTCCTAGATGGTATTATACCAATCGTTAGATAGCAGTTCTCTGGTGACACTGGTACAGGTTAGTCTGTAGACCCGAGATCGTCATAGAGTCTTGTGTGATTCCCACTGTGCTTTGATTTCCACCTTACCATGTCCAAGAGGGCGTGCAAAACGGTGGCTTTTGGGTACAGTCCCGAATCACATGAAGGCAATGAGCGATAGGAGGGGTTTCGTCTCTCCCGGTATAGGGAGTTGATGTTGTGCTGTGGTCAATTGGCTATAACTGGAAGTCCCTGGCCAGGGCTGATATAGAGTGCTACTGGTAAGTGTTATCAGTAGTTTCTCAACTGGTTATGAGCCTCACATCGACACGACTTATCGGTTACTGGGGTCTTACGTTTACCATCCTGGACTAGATATGCGACATATCAGACGAAGAGACCGGACTGTACGGTAGTGTTACTGATTGATTCACAGGAGAATGTACAGGCTTGCTTGTTGATTTTCTGATCGCTCAATACCTGGGAGGCTGTTACATTTAGCTGACCGCTTGCAGCTTGTGGGTGTTTTATATGATCATCACCTACTGCCGGCGTATTGACGATTCTCTACAGTCCTACACAGAGGTTTCTTGACTCAGGCAAAATGGAGTAGGAGCACATATGTGATATGTGCGGGACCGAGAATATTACGATATGAGATACCGTATTATATTCTCGCGATATATGATATCGGCCGGAGATTGAAAGGTTCCTAGGCACTCTAGTGAGGTCTCACAAGGCATCGAACATGCCAATTTCAAAAAAAATGGTGCCGAGAAAACCCTAGACTACGGAATCGTCGGCTAGATGTCTAGGCGAAAAAATAAACTAGTTAACTACTTAACTAAAAGTTAGGATGCTACAACCTTTGTAGATCCGGATATCCACTTCCTAAGCTCCACGTGGGCGTCCTCTCGCTGTCCATCGTGAATCTTGGACTCTCGCGACGGCTTCATCGAAGAAACGAGCGGAATTGGTCGTCGGCTTCGCGTCAAAGACGATCTACGTCGAGGCATCACAAGTTCAAGCTCCGACTTCACAAAGTTGTGAAACTTGTGAAGTAAACACCCAAAACAACTTGGCAAGAGGTAGAGGGTGAAGAAATAGGAGGTGGGTTCACTTTAGAATTGGATTTATCTCACTTTAGCTCAAGTTGCCATTGATGGACATTGAGCTTTTCTTGAAGAAGAAGATGAAGATGAAGAAAGAATATATGATGAGTCTTATTGTAAATGATAAAATAAATCAATACTTATCATTTACAAACCATAGTTTAGTGTAGAGAATAGACCATGGTTAGTTGGATAGGTTAGGGTTAAGCATGAAGACAAGGATGGTTAAGAAGTCAAAGCTTCATGAAGCTTCAACTAAAGACAAACTTCTCCACCATTCTTATCTCAACCTTTTTCAAATAAATAAATGAAGAAATAAATAAATAAATATGCAAAATCCTAATTATCAAATTAACCATGGTTTAATTCTATATACTTAACTAAATAATCAAGTATCATCAAACATGATACATCTATGTGCACAAAAGTATATCATATATACAATTTGCACATCAAGTGAGAAAATCCATATAAAGTGAACCAATACTAGTTAATGCAAAATAATATATCAAATATATAATTATACATCAAATCATTAAATCAACATTTGATTCAATGATCCGGTCATGTCGCACATAACCGACTAGTATTCAATGTATCGATTTATCGAATCAATGATTCGATAACTAGGTCATATCGAATATAACCAATCGAAACATATATCGCGAGAATGAAATGCGGTATCACATACACGCATTATTCTTGGTCCTGCACATATCTCATATGCGCTCCTATTTCGTTTCGCTTGAGCCAGGAAACCTCTGTGTAGGACTCTAAAGACCCGTCAATACGCCGGTAGCAGATGATGATCATATCAAGCACCCACAAGCCGCAAGCGGTCTGCTAAACGTAACGGCCATCCGGTTATTGAGCGATCAGAAGATCGACGAGCTAGCCTGCTCACACTCCTGTGAATCCAACCAGTAACACTTACCGTACAGTCCGGTCTGTTCGTCTGATACGTCGCATATCAAGTCTAGGGGTGGTAAATATCAGACCCCAATACTCGATAAGTCATGCCGATGTGAGGCTCATAACGGGTCGAGAAACTACTGGTAACACTTACCAGCAAATCTCTGATCAGCCCTGGCCAGGGACTTCCCTATTACGGCCAATCGAGCACAGCGCAACATCAACCCCCAATACCGGGAGAGACGAAACCCCTCCTATCGCTCATTGCCTCCATGTGACTCGGGACTGTACCCAAAGACCACCGTTTTGCACGCCCTCATGGACGTGGTAAGGTGGAGATCAAAGCACAGTGGGAATCACACAAGACTCTATGACGATCTCGGGTCTACAGACTAACCTGTACAAGTGTCACCTGAGAACTGCCATCTGACGTGAGGTATAATACCATCTGGATGTTCTCGACGAGTCCGTCCAGTGTACCCAGTCTCCACTGAGCACCCGTATACCATCTCTGATGTCAAACACCAATGGATATGGGATCATCCATCGCCCATCACATGGGTCGAGAAGCGTATACGCTAGTCTACTCTGGTATATCGATGCCCCGTCTCGATACACCCACGACTAGGGACCTTGAAGGATGTACTTATGGACTACCATGTCCCCACTAGTATGATCTGCATCATAGTCCAGGTAGTCAAGTACACATCCTAAGGGCTTTACCAACATGTAACTATAAGACAGTATAAAGAGACAAGTGTACATGTTAAGATAAAGATCAACCAGATAGCATACTATCATGTCGAGCAAGAAAGTCATCTCTATATATGTCCAAGCATCCAATATAATATACATAATCTGTACAATACTGGCCTCTAGGGCATACATACAACTAACAATCTCCCACTTGCACTAGGGCCAGCTGCTGTAGTATCTCATACCGAGCATCCCGAAGAGTCTCTCAAACTGTATCTGGGGAATGGCCTTCGTGAGTGGATCCGCCGTGTTGTTCTTCGTGTCAACTCTCCTGACCTCGATCTCCCGGCGATCAACTATCTTCCGGATCAGGTGATACCGCCTTAGAATATGCCTGGATCGCTGATGGGACCTGGGTTCCTTGGCCAAAGCCACCGCTCCATTGTTATCGCAATACAAAGGTATTGGACGCTCAATGGATGGAACCACTCCAAGTTCAGTAATGAACTTCTTGATCCAGACAGCTTCTTTAGCAGCATCGTTGGCAGCGATGTATTCAGCCTCCATCGTCGAGTCTGCCACGGTTTCCTGCTTGGAACTCTTCCAGCTAACCGCCCCTCCGTAAAGGGTAAAGACAAAGCCCGACTGCGACTTAGAGTCGTCCTTATCACTCTGGAAGCTCGAATCGGTAAAGGACTCCACTTGGAGCTCTCCGTTACCATACACCAAGAACATATCTCTAGTCCTTCGCAAGTACTTGAGAATGCTCTTCACAGCTGTCCAGTGACTCTCTCCAGGATCAGCTTGATACATGCTCACTATACTTAGTGAGTATGCTACATCGGGTCTGGTACATAGCATCGCATACATGATAGAGCCTACTGCCGAAGCATAGGGTATCCCTTCCATGCGAGCTCTCTCCAAATCAGTCTTGGGAGACATCTCTTTGGAGAGAGTGACTCCAGAGATCGTGGGTAAGTTCCCACGCTTGGACTCTTCCATACTAAACCTCTTTAGTATGGTGTCAATGTACCTGGATTGGGACAATCCCAAAATCCGTTTGGATCTATCTCTATAGATCCTAATCCCCAATATGCAGGAGGCATCACCAAGATCTTTCATTGAGAATCTTTGTGATAAGAAGAGCTTGACCGATTGCAGCATAGGAATATCATTTCCTATCAAGAGTATGTCGTCCACGTACAATACGAGGAAGACAACCTTACTCTCTGCAACCTTCTTGTAGATACAAGGTTCATCTGGGTTTTTGACGAAATCAAACTCTTTGATAATGACGTCAAAGCAGATGTTCCAACTCCGCGATGCTTGCTTTAATCCATAAATGGATTTAAGCAGCTTGCACACCTTCCCGCTGCTCCCACTGTCTACGAAGCCCTCTGGCTGAGTCATGTACACGCACTCTTCTAAATCACCGTTTAGAAAGGCGGTCTTAACATCCATTTGCCAGATTTCGTAATCATGATATGCAGCGATGGCAAGCATGATCCGGATGGATTTAAGCATAGCCACTGGAGAAAAGGTCCCGTCATAGTCCACACCTGGTCTTTGACGAAAACCCTTTGCTACAAGTCTAGCTTTGAAAGTCTCCACTTTCCCATCTACACCAAGTTTCTTCTTAAAGATCCACTTGCTCCCAATAGGTTTTACCCCTTCAGGAGCAACTTCCAAAGTCCATACTTTGTTGGTGTACATGGATTCCATCTCGGACCGCATAGCATCCAGCCATTTCACTGAGTCCCCACTCGTGATGGCTTGCTCGAAGCTAGTTGGGTCATCATCCTCCATGATGCAATCCTCGCTCCCACCGTCCATGAGAAAACCGTAGTATCTCTTAGGTTGGCGAGGAACCCTACTAGATCGGCGGAGTGGCTGGGGTTCATCGGGAACTACGGAATCCTCTGGTTCCACCAGATCTTCTGTTGTAGCTTCTGCAGCTGGAACCTCTTCCAGTTCTACCTCATGACCACTAATCTCTTTTTCAAGAAATTCCTTTTCTAAAAAGGTGGCATGCCGAGAAACAAACACTCTTTGTTCCTCAGGGTGGTAGAAGATATACCCTCGCGAATGTTTGGGATATCCAATAAACTTACACAGAATAGACCTTGCTGCGAGTTTGTCCGGATTTTGCGTTTTTACATAGGCCGGACAACCCCATATCTTAACATAATTAAGACATGGTCTCTTTCCTTTCCATATCTCATATGGAGTGGTCGGCACGGTTTTGGTGGGAACCATATTCAATAGGTCTGCAGCTGTTTCCAGTGCATATCCCCAGAAGGAAATAGGTAACTCAGCTGTGCTCATCATAGAGCGCACCATATCTAATAGGGTGCGGTTCCTCCGTTCTGATACACCATTGTGATGTGGTGTATATGGAGGAGTCAGCTGAGAGAGAATCCCATTCTCTTTTAGGAAGTCCAGGAATTCATTGCTCAAGTATTCACCTCCTCGATCAGATCGAAGGATTTTAATACTTTTTCCGGTTTGGTTCTCGACTTCTTGTTTATATTCTCTAAATTTCTCAAAAGCTTCTGATTTGTGTTTCATCAGGAACACATATCCGAATGTAGAGAGATCGTCAGTGAATGTAATGAAGTACGAAGAACCATCCCTGGCATGTGTAGACATGGGACCGCATGCATCACTATGTATCAGTCCCAAGAGTTCGGTAACTCTTTCTCCGTGTCCCGTAAACGGAGTTTTGGTCATCTTGCCTTTGAGACATGACTGGCAAGTGTCATAAGATGAAAATTCAAACGGATTTAAATATCCATCTTTATGCAACTTAGCTAGTCGTGTCGCATTGATGTGGCCCAGTCTACAATGCCACAAGAAGGATTCGTTGAGTTCAGAACTCTTCCTCTTGTGTGCGTTTGTTATGCTCAGAACTGTTGATTGATTTAGAACATAAATGCCATTACATAACGTGCCTGATCTAACCAACTTTTGGTTACGGAAAATGTTCATAACATTGTCCTGTAATACAAAATTATATCCCTCTTTACTTAATAAAGAAACCGATATAATGTTGCATATCAGGTTCGGCATGTAATAGCATTCGTTCAGAACCAATGTATTACCAGTTGGTAATACAAGGTGATATTCCCCGACAGTCTTGGCTGCAACAATTGCACCATTTCCTACTCTTATGTCTTTTTCACCTTCTCCAAGTTCTCTACCTTTCCTAAGCCCATGTAACTGATTACATATATGGGATCCTGACCCGGTATCCAATACCCAGGACGTAGAGCAAATGGAGAAACAGTTCTCAGTAACGAACACACCCGAAGAAAATGCATCAACATGTACTTTCTTCAATCGGGTGGCATGGGAATCCTGGTATTCCCCTATTTCCTGTTCATTCCTATAACTCTTATAGGAAAGAACGGAACCAACGTTCCCCAGCACAGTATAACATGCGGGTTCGGTCAATACATCCATATTATTATCTTCATTAGGGCATGAAATGGTCGCTACCTGGAGAGAGAGAGAAGAAAACACTTTAGCGTAAGCTCGTGCAAGATCAGATTGGTTATTATCTTATCTAATCAGGATGGCTCCCACTGCTTTTTATCAAATCTTCCTTCAAACCCTAAAAGGAAAGACTAGCCGGGATTAATTACACACTACAGGTTCGCCAATCTTTCAGCCAGGCCAGTGTCGGTACTTTGAGGGAGGTCCCCCGTGCTTTCGCACGAACCTAATTAATGTAAACCTCGTTTTCCCAGAGGCATAACCCCGTTGACACCTTTCTAGACACCTACTTGATCGGTTAATTGCAATGTGTAAAACTCTCCCAGGAGTAACTCTTACTCGCAGCGGGTATCGGGATCCAACTATCTCATAGAAGGTATGCAATCTCATTGCAAATTTCAACACTTGAAATTCCCGATAATATTTTGCCCCTAGCGTCCTATGACCTTGACGCAGGCCAACAAACCATAGTGCGCTAGTCAAGTTCAACCCGTCATTTTCTAATTGAATTAAACCCACCCGTACGACCCTTGACGCAGGCCAACAAAGTCGCACGACTACCCTAATCCAATCTGCATCATATGCATAAGCAGATAAATACTAGTTAGCTACCGCACACTACGCCTTGACGCAGGCCAACAAACGTAGCACGAATACTAACTACTACTCATCTGAAATGACGGAGGGCTACGCCAGGTTTTTATAAAAACCATGAGCGTAATGAACTTGATATCATTGTAGAATCAAATGATGTTTTGAAATGGAGTGATTTTGAGGCTTTTCTAGTTTTGCTAAAGGAGTCACTCCCGGCAAAGGGATCTCGGTCCTTTCCTCGTCGAATGAGGTGCGGGATATATCATATATATCGCTGTGCAAAGAAAAAACCCAAAAGCAGTCAAAAGAAAACCGAGTGTGTAGCATCTGCCAGTTATTGCTAAAGGAGTCACTCCCGGTGAAGGGATCTCGGTCCTTTCCTCATCGAATAAGGTGCAGGGTATATCATATATACCGCTGTGCAAAGCAAGAACTGTAGCTACCTGTTTTATTTTAAAATTCGATTCCACAACATCTTAGGTTTCTTATCTTTCATTAATCACATTAATGAAGTCCCATCATTTAAATACCTAAACATCACAGATAGATATGACGTACACTTATGCCATCCGCATTCGCCTCGATGTCCCCTCGTGCACCGTTAGGTTAGGTAACTAACGACAGAGCAGGGCAGGGCTAGCGCGGGTGTAAAACATAAGTAACGTCTATATAATATATCATATATACTATATACTATATCCATCACAGAGTTACAACACAGATATCGCAGCAGAATAAACATATGAAATATTGGATATACTAGGACGTCCGTGTTTTCAATACGAGCCAGTATAAAACACGGATTCCACGGTCGTGATGAATAGCCAATCCCACACCCCTAGACCCCTACGAGAGCGGCAAGCAACCCTGCCAATTCTAGGGTTAGGAGACCCGGACTCGACTCCTCGAGTTGGTCTCCCACTGGACCCCAGAACCCGGTTACTTGTGCTCCCCTCCTTGGGTCTATCCTAATGCGGAAAAGTAAATAATATACAAAGGGTGACAACTTCCGCTACCTGGAAGTGCCCCAAATAAAAGAATATTACATACAAGTTTTTACATGAATGAAAATGAAAAACACTCATCTCACATAAAACACCCCGGCTATTCGAACACGACGATCCAATATAACATATCCAGCAACACATAACATCACATGTCATCAACGTAAGTAAGTATGTATACCCCAATTGTCTTTGACATATAGCAATGAAACCGGCGATATGAACATACTACACTTACGGTCACAGAAAAGAAAGTGTAAAACTACAACAATTGGAATCCGCAACTTCTTTAGACATCGCATGCCTAATCAAATGAAATACTTAGACATCACATGCCTAACAGATATAAATCCCGCATTTTAGTCTCATTATCGAAAACTCTTTTCAATATCATATGGGACTAAACTGCTAAATTTATAACATTCATTCAGTTATCTCATAACTGTTTGTGAATTCCAATTATTGTATCACATTCCAGATAAACAGAAAATGTTAAACTTTCCGATCGAACAGTCGAATACCCAAGTTTTCCCGATACAGTCCAACACATGAAATAAGTCTAGCAACATTCAGTTCGTGCCTCAGTACCAACGGTCCAGCCGTAGAAGGGTCAAGCCAACGCCTCACATGTGGCACGCCGTACTGCCCCAAACCCGAAGGTTCAAAGGGCAGTTCAAGACGGTCACATAATCGAGTTAAGGTTTGTTGTCTTCTAGAGGGTCCATCGCGTTACTTGCACTACTTAGAACGTCGTTAAACTACGGAAAAATCCAACACTTGGAAATTTCCCGACAGGGGAAAAATTGGGTATTTATATCCGGTCGAACTTTTTAACATATTCTAAAAATTATCCGGAAATACACAAAAGACGAAATTTGATAATCCGGTCGAAACACCGAAGCTCTAAAACAGCCCAGAAAATTAAACTCTGGAATAATTATTAAAAAATACTCATAAAGCTCAGCTGCAGAAACTATGAATTACTGTGCATTGGAGGAGGGATGACGTCATCAAGCCGCCGCGGAACCGCCGCCTAAGCTGGCTTAGGCCGCGGTTCCGCCGCGCTTATTACTGTTCATTGGATGAAATTTGCATCGTAATTCTTAGAATTCCCTGCTGAATTTTTTAAGCATTTTTAATATTGAAAAATCCCAGATTTTAGAAAATGTACAGAGAGCATGTTTGGTTTAGGGTTTCGGGTTCGTTCGGGCTCCAAATCACGTCTAGACTTCGCCTAAGGCTCTAACTAGGCTCTGATACCAGTGAAAGGTTCCTAGGCACTCTAGTGAGGTCTCACAAGGTATCGAACATGCCAATTTCAAAAAAAATGGTGCCGAGAAAACCCTAGACTACGGAATCGTCGGCTAGATGTCTAGGCGAAAAGATAAACTAGTTAACTACTTAACTAAAAGTTAGGATGCTACAACCTTTGTAGATCCGGATATCCACTTCCTAAGCTCCACGTGGGCGTCCTCTCGCTGTCCATCGTGAATCTTGGACTCTCGCGACGGCTTCATCGGAGAAACGAGCGGAATTGGTCGTCGGCTTCGCGTCAAAGACGATCTACGTCGAGGCATCACAAGTTCAAGCTCCGACTTCACAAAGTTGTGAAACTTATGAAGTAAACACCCAAAACAACTTGGCAAGAGGTAGAAGGTGAAGAAATAGGAGGTGGGTTCACTTTAGAATTGGATTTATCTCACTTTAGCTCAAGTTGCCATTGATGGACCTTGAGCTTTTCTTGAAGAAGAAGATGAAGATGAAGATGAAGAAAGAATATATGATGAGTCTTATTGTAAATGATAAAATAAATCAATACTTATCATTTACAAACCATAGTTTAGTGTAGAGAATAGACCATGGTTAGTTGGATAGGTTAGGGTTAAGCATGAAGACAAGGATGGTTAAGAAGTCAAAGCTTCATGAAGCTTCAACTAAAGACAAACTTCTCCACCATTCTTATCTCAACCTTTTTCAAATAAATAAATGAAGAAATAAATAAATAAATATGCAAAACCCTAATTATCAAATTAACCATGGTTTAATTCTATATACTTAACTAAATAATCAAGTATCATCAAACATGATAAATCTATGTGCACAAAAGTATATCACATATACAATTTGCACATCAAGTGAGAAAATCCATATAAAGTGAACCAATACTAGTTAATGCAAAGTAATATATCAAATATATAATTATACATCAAATCATTAAATCAACATTTGATTCAATAATCCGGTCATGTCGCACATAACCGACTAGTATTCAATGTATCGATTTATCGAATCAATGATTCGATAACTAGGTCATATCGAATATAACCAATCGAAACATATATCGCGAGAATGAAATGCGGTATCACATACACGCATTATTCTCGGTCCTGCACATATCTCATATGCGCTCCTATTTCGTTTCGCTTGAGCCAGGAAACCTCTGTGTAGGACTCTAAAGACTCGTCAATACGCCGGTAGCAGATGATGATCATATCAAGCACCCACAAGCCGCAAGCGGTCTGCTAAACGTAACGGCCATCCGGGTATTGAGCGATCAGAAGATCAACGAGCTAGCCCGCTCACACTCTTGTGAATCCAACCAGTAACACTTACCGTACAGTCCGGTCTGTTCGTCTGATACGTCGCATATCAAGTCTAGGGGTGGTAAACGTCAGACCCCAATACTCGATAAGTCAGGGATTTTCCTGTTACGGCCAATCGAGCACAGCGCAACATCAACCCCCAATACCGGGAGAGACGAAACCCCTCCTATCGCTCATTGCCTCCATGTGACTCGGGACTGTACCCAAAGACCACTGATTTGCACGCCCTCATGGACGTGGTAAGGTGGAGATCAAAGCACAGTGGGAATCATACAAGACTCTATGACGATCTCGGGTCTACAGACTAACCTGTACAAGTGTTACCTGAGAACTGCCATCTGACGTGAGGTATAATACTATCTAGGAGTTCTCGGCGAGTCCGTCCAGTGTACCCAGTCTCCACTGAGCACCCGTATACCATCTCTGATGTCAAACACCAATGGATATAGGATCATCCATCGCCCATCACATGGGTCGAGAAGCGTATACGCTAGTCTACTCTGGTATATCGATGCCCCGTCTCGATACACCCACAACTAGGGACCTTGAAGGATGTACTTATGGACTACCATGTCCCCACTAGTATGATCTGCATCATAGTCCAGGTAGTCAAGTACACATCCTAAGGGCTTTACCAACATGTAACTATAATACAGTATAAAGAGACAAGTGTACATTTTAAGATAAAGATCAACCAGATAGCATACTATCATGTCGAGCAAGAAAGTCATCTCTATATATGTCCAAGCATCCAATATAATATACATAATCTGTACAATACTGGCCTCTAGGGCATACATACAACTAACAGATATATGCCGGGTCATCGGATCAAGTGTTGATTCAATAAATCGGTACATGTTATATTAGTCGGTTGTATGCGATATAGCCGGATTGTCGGATCAATTGTTGATTCGATAATTTAATGTATAATTATATATGTGATATATTACATTACATTAACTAATATAAGCTCGCTTTATTGATTCATTTTCTCACCGGATAATACATTGATATATATGCGATATATGTTAATTGTATTATTTTCTTTTGTTACAAAAATATATTATATATGTGATATATAATATTGTAACAAGTTAGGGTTACAAACGCAACATGATTTGTGGAGATTAAACAAGTTAGGGTTTGATTTGGGTTAGCATTTGGGTTAGCTTTTTCATGAAGCTTCTAGAAGCTTTATTTTTGTTTTAAACTTAGATATTTTTGTGTAGATATTTTCTTAACCCAACCCAAACCCTTTACCCTAGTTCATTCTCTACAAGGGTTAAGTCTTCATTATTAACCCATTGTTGATTTGTAACTACAACAACAATTTCATTATTCATCACAAATAGATTTCTTCTTCTTCCATTTGAAAAGCTTGCTAGCTTTTTACATGTGATGAATTAGTGTGAGAAATTGAAAATAAAAGGGAGCTAAATTTCTACTTTATCATCCTCATCTATTCTAGCCACTTAGATTAGGGTGTTCACTTCTCTAATAAGTTGTTTAGTGAAATGTAAGTTTGGATTAGAGATTCTTCAAGGTAGATCATCTTAGATCATGAAGACTACAAGCAAGGTGTCTCATTTACCTCATGGAACCACTCGAGAGTCGGAGTTTATGTTGACCGCAGCGAAGGGACCTCAACACGGAGCTTATGAAGCGAAGAAACGGACTACAAAAGTTGTAATCCCTTTCTCTTAGATGTAAAGTTGTTTACATGCTATGTTAATCATAATACTCTAGCAAAGATCCTCGCTTTAGGTTGTTCAGCACTTGAAAAAATTTAGATTCGGCATGGTTGATGCCTTATAGACCCTTATGACAGTGCCTAGTAACCCTACAGGTGTTGGGTCTAGTGTGCATTGATGGTGGTATATGTGCTCTTGGTGACTCATGGTATTGGGTTGGGTGAAATAATTGTGTAGAGATTATTATTACTTCACTTGCTCACACAATTATCACACACAACAACTCAAGAAAATTTGAGTAGACACTTTTTCTTGTGCTCTTTTTCTTGAGCTCATTTCTTGTGCTCACAAGTTCTTCACCACTTGGCTTCTTCTTCACCTCCACCCTATCCCTCTCATGTGATGAGAATCCTAGGGTGTCTTGAGACAAAATGATCACACACTATCTCTACTTCACCTTGGACATCTCGGCTAGCAAATTTGATGTCCGAGTTGCTTCGGTTTTGAAGCGGGAGCCCGTATAAAGAATTCTTGACGTAGAGCCACTTCGACGAGCGAGATCGGAGAGCGAATTTCGTCGGCGCAGCAGCGAGGAGCTTGGCGCAGAGATTGAAGATCGAAGGACACGGATCGATTGGTATAATCTCTCTGAACTCTTTTAGAGTTTACCAGTTTACGGTTAGTGGAACGATCCAGGTTTTAGGGTTACGATAGCGCCAATTTAAGAAGTTTTTGTTCCGCATTTGGCCTCAGATTGACGGCCGGGACGCTGCCGTAGCCTTACAGTTGGTCTAACACTTTCCCACTGCAAAGTTTGTTCAGCGAGATCTTCCAGAAATTACCAAACTTCACCATCGTCTTTAGGCATGAAATGGCATTGACAAATGGTTTCAAGTATCTGTTTTGTCGCAGGATTAACACCCTCATTTATAATTCGGTAGAGTTGCCATTTATCAATTCCGTGATAGGGGCATTGTAGAGAAAGATCCTTAAACTGTTCAAAACATTTCCAGAATGGTTCGTTGGGAAGTTGAGTAAAAGGTTAATCTCGCTTCGAACACAGGCGGTTTTTTGATTGGGATAAAATTTCTTAAGGAATGCTATAACGAATTTGTCCGATTTGGCGATAGAATATGCGGCAGTGCTATAAAGCCATTTTTCTGCTAGGTCACACAAGGTAAAAGGGAGAATACGTAATCGCATAGAATCCACAGAAAGTTGTATAGTACCCATCATTGCACATACGTTTTCAAATTTGGTTATAAAAATGTATGCGTCTTCGGATTCAAGCCAGTGAAATTTGGACAACAAGTTGATGAAGTGGGGTTTAATTTCGAAATTATCCCCATTGGCCGGTGGAATAGATAGACAAGTAGGAAGGGGACCGCGTATCGGGTAGCATCTTTCTTGAATAGAGATGCGCGGTGGATTCTGCGCACCTACGAGTGGTGGCAGGGGTGTGTTGGTAAAATCTGATGGAGAACTGTCCATCTCGGTCGATGTGGTGGATGGAGGGGAAAAAGAAGATGAAGAAGTACCGATATCAGAGTCGATAACAGAAACGCGGACAAGACGGGTATTAGAATCCCGTGTCCAGCCGATCATGCACTAAGCGGGTTTAGCGCACGTGACAACGTGTGTGAAAACGATTTTAAAATGGTTTGTTTGAAAAAGTGTCGGACGTGAGGCTTGACTCAACAAATCACAAAATGTACAATCAACCCTAGAACTAAGGTCACCTAGGTCAAGCACTAGACCGCTTCTAGACTTCCAAAGGACAAGCCACAGGATCAATCCTCTACCACCTCTTTATCACTCTTGTGGCCAGGTAAGTGTCAGGTAAGTGGGTGGTATCTGCTATACGAATCACCGAAAATAGCGGGCCTATTTAATTAACCACTTTCCTTAGTCACACTTGCCTAAACACCACAAGAGAGATGTGGATAAGCGATAGATTACCCACGACCTTCCTCTGTCCTAATTGAGCGCGACGGTCCTTAGAGGCTTGGTCTAAATATTTTTTTAATATGTAGGGTGAAAGTATACTTGTTTTGTGATTTGTGGGGCTTAGAAAAGGTGATGAAATCCCCACCTAATCAGAATTTGGATTATTGCCTCTTAAAGTCCGGTTAAAATATGCAACAACAAACCAATATCAAAACACGCAAAAAGATTTTTGAGCGGCGCTTTTTGCAAAGAATCTTGCAGAAAATTGTATTATTGAATTTCTAGAGGAGAGAGGAAGATATGAGGAATATACCAGAAGATTTTTGGGGCACAACACTACCAAGCCGCCGTGGTTCCGCGGCTAAACGCTACCTATTGCCGCAGTTCAGCCGCGGAAAAGTGAGTTCTTTTGACAATATTTCTTCAGTGCGCCCCTTTGCTTCTCTGGGCTTCGATAAAAATCTCTGAATCTCTATTTCCTCTCTTCTGTGACTCTGGAATCCCTCGCAAAAGTCGCACAATAATCGTTAAATACACAAGATGCAGTTTTTGTTCTCTTTTATAATATGTTTTTTGGATTTTATAAAAATTCAACACGAATAGCAAGAAAAAAATTACACACGTATCCCCGACAACGTCGCTATTTAATTGGTCTAAAAAAAGTGTGTTCGTAAATAACTACAATCAAGACGGTGTCGCTAGTAGCTAGCCGAGATGAGTACGGGTCGTCCTCAGGGAAACGTTGAACCTTTATTTTGCTTTAGATGAGTTGATTGAAAGAAGGGGAGATTGGTTGTAGATCTACGATATACGGATGTAGATTTTATGAAGAAGACGCTCGTAGGGTTCATAGAATTTGGTAGTAATGAATGATTAATTAAAGATAACTCCTTTTATCGTTTAATAGACTTAAAACTAGATCGATAGTGGTGAATGAAGATTAGGGTTTTTGGAAGGAATATGGTTCCCACTCTTAACCCTTATCTTTTCATTGACCTCTATTCATCTATAGCCTTTACCAAAACAAGTGTTAATATAATCTCAAATCGCGGTCGAGACTATCAATAAATTGGTAGCGCGTCCGATAAGGATGTTAACATTTATTTTGCTAAAGTTTATAAATTTTAAAAGATGTAAAAGGAGTTAAGAGATTTTATCATCCATTGATCTACCATAATCTTACGAACCCTAACAAGCGAGGAATTACTCACGCATAGTTGGAGAAGCGAAGATGAAGAGGGAGATCATATTGTAAATGCAGAAAGTAAAATACAAAAAATTAAACTAAAGATCTACCTTTTTATTAATCAACTATCATTTACAAATCCGTCAAATTTAGAGTACAAGAACCCTACTTTATGCTCCTGATCTCTGTCTCGTAGGAAGTAGATGAACAGCTGATGATCAACCCGGATACATGGATCGTCTTGGACCTCTTGATCTCTTCGGTTTTGATAATTTCCAAGTGTAGCTCTCAGTCCTTTAAATAGTCACAGAAAATACAAACCCTATATCCCATAAGTTAGGATATGCAGCTATCATCCAACCACCAAAATATCAAATCCTACGGCCAAGATCTTGCCGCGGATCCGTGGCATATATTGCATTTGGCCGCTAAACCGCGGCGGTTTAGTGGATTCATGAGTTGAGATTTATTGTGTTCTCTGGTGTTGACATTTAGAGATTTCTTAGATGTCTGCATTCTGCATATTTTATTCTGCTGTCGTTGCTAGATCTTGTGATTTGCTTCAATATTCGGCAGATTTGATTCGACTTCTCGGATCTTCTTGATTCCAGACCTGAGCTAAGATCTACACAATATCTCAAATTATAGTGTTAGTAATATTTGTTATATTATTGAGATATTATCCTAACTATTTTATATGATATGATATTTTAAGAATATTGATTAGGGATATTTGATATGATATGTATATTTAAATTACTAAAATATTATATAAATATTATATGCATATATTTTCCTTCATAATGTTAAGTATAGTGTATAAATATATGATAAAGAGTATTTTGCTGATAAACCCATATATGTACCATAATTACCATAAACACCTTTAAGTACTTAACAAAAATAAGAAAAATGTTCCAACAAATGTGCAATATTTTTGACTGAACACTTATTTACGCTAATGTATTTATTTCTGAGTAAATACGTCGTGTGCCTGCCATATCTCCGTCGCCATACACTGGGAAGCGGGACATGACGTATATAAAATGCACAAGAATGACAAGAGATATAAAATAAACAGCAACTTTTATTAACATTCATCTTTACATATAATTATTTTTGAAAAGGAAAGATACAATAATATAAAAAAAATGCCTAAACAGTGGCATACAAAATAAAATAAGTACAAGATGGGCTAGAAGTCCGGTTGGACAGTGAACTGATCTAAGTCCTCCTGGTTAGGCTCGATCTCCTGAGAGTCCGGTCCTACTGATGAACATTCCAAAGAAAAAAAAGACAGGAATGTCATCAGCGAACTAGCACTCGGTAAGTCCCAAACGAAAGAATGGAATAGAACAAGTAATGTGAAATAAAACTGGTAAGTTGTACATGTATATACTTGTTATTTTAACATAGTTGTTTGTAGCTTGATACAGAAGGTATTTATGTATACGAGAGGAGTTCATCTTACCCCGTGGACTATGCTAACATATAGTACAAGGCCTCATCAAAATCCACGGGACAACGGCACGAGAGTTCATGTAGCTGTCTTTAAGTGACCATCTCGTGCCACATTAATACGTTCCGTACCAATCTACCATGGTATCCCCGCGTATGTATTGTATGGGTTATGTTTACAAGTCTTGCCGAAACCATGGATGCAAGTTGTTCAAGTAGTCAGGTTCAGAATGTATCATGTATTCAAGAAGTCATGTCAAATTATAACCATGGTTCGGTCAAGTCAAGTCAGGTATTCAGGTTTGATATTGATATTTGAATTCAGGTATTCAGGTTCAAGTTCAAGTATTCATGTTAGACTTTGGATTCATGTTTGAATTGGAATCTGATTTGAGTTTGGATTTAGGTTTGAGTTAGACTCAGACTTGAATCAGGCACTTATAACTGATTTGAATCTTGAATTAGGTTCAGGAGTTATCGGTAACTGCTGCACATGGACGGCAGGATTTGTGTCTTTTTCTAAGACAATTACCATTGATAACTCTGTTAAGCTTTCTACCTTAAATAGGCAAACACTCACTTTCTCCGGCTCTCTTGGGCTCAAGAGAATTAATCCCGCTTAAACCTATATATACTAAAATCCTTAAATATTGTTTTATATAACTTGAGGGGGTTTTATGAAAAATATTTTTAATAAAATTAAAAATAAACCTCGAGTATTTATTTATATTATTTAGGGTTTTCATGGATATGGATTTTAAGAATTTGAGGTATTTTAGTAATAATTGCTTAGCTTGGAAAGTTCATGGTATTTTATTGTAAAACTTGACTTTTGTTGGTATCTTGATGGTATTTTGGTGAAACTTGTAATTCTTTCATTTTAAAAAATGTAAGTTTATTATATTTTCAAAATATATGGATTTGTAATTTTTATATAATTATTAAAAATTAAATTTTATTTAAGTAGAAAAATACGTTTTTCTTAAAAACCGTATTTAAAACCTTCCGAGACCGAATGCTCCGTGAGAAGGTCTGCATCTCGCTCTACTAGCCCAAGGATATGCGATAATCCACACAATCTAATAGCGGGTGTAATACCTAGTCCCTATAAATTATTACTGTATTTTAATAAATAAGACTCCAAATATTTTCCCCAAATTTTCTACAAATTTTCCATATTTTTCCCAATTAAATTACCTTACCCTAATTTAATCTAATCCCTTTAAATTTTCCTAAACTAAACCCAACCAAACCCAGCCCATTCACTTCCAAACTCCTTTTCCTTTTCCCAGCCAGCCCACACTCTCTACCTTCCCTTACCTGGCCCAACTCCCTTACCGACCCGACCCGCTTCTTCCCCAACTCCCCTTTTTCTTTTCCCTCTCTTTTCATTTCCACCCCACGTCCCCGCTCGTTCCCGAGCCTTCGCTCCTCGTCGCGACCATGCCCCGCTCCTCGTTTCCTATGCCCCCAGGTCGTCGCAACCGCCGCGACCCCCCTCTCCTGCATCCCCCTGTTTCTCCTCCTCCCCGCTCACTCTCGTTCTCCCTGTTTACTCCCTCACTCTCTCCTCTCGATCCCTCTCTTTCTCTTCTCCACGAGCTCGCCACCTCCTTTCCCGAGCACGCGTCGCCTGCTTTCGCCTTGCCACCTCACAACTTCGCCTCAATCCTCCCCCCCCCCCGAGCTCCTCATCACCCTCCTGAACCCGCAACCCACTTCGCTACAACACCCCCCACCACCTTAAGCGACCACCATCACACCCATCGACCGCAGCTCATCATCGTCGTCGTCATCGCCATCATCTCTCTCTCCCCAACTTCATCGCCTGCAACCTCAACCTGCACCGAGCCTCACCTTCATCATCACCCTCTTCCACCAAACACCCAACACCATCTCGTCCCTTCCCTCCGAGCTTCCCCTCAACCTTACCCAACTCCGGCGACCACCTCCTCCGACGAACTGCCGCTGTACCCGACGTGCCGTAAGCTCTACTGCTACATCATGCCACTACCAACTCGAGCTCCCCCTTGCCATCAACCTCCTCCGGCCACCACAGCCCACATCGCCGGCGACCACCTCAGCCACCCCGACTGCCTCCCTCTAGTGCTCGAATGCCTCCGACACCCCCTCACCGCCGACCGCAGCCATCTTGCCCCACCCACCTCCGGACCAAGACCGTGCCGCTTCGTAACAGCTACTGCACCAACACCGTGCCACGGTCCCGTACCGCACCGTGCCTGCGTCCGTGCCACCGTAGACCCACTCACGTGTCATGCCCTGTGCCCAGTCCATGTACCATGTCGTACCCATCCCCGTGCCTCACCGTGCCCAGTGCAGCGTCGCGCTATACCACGCACCGAGCCAGGACCACGCCCACTACCGTATCACGCCCGCGTCGCCACCGCGCCCAGTACCGGATCACCGCGCATCGTGCTCGCGCCACGCGCCCGTGTCCAGCATCGCGCCATCTCATGTGTCGAGACAAACTCTGCAGCGGCCTCACTTCTACATCAAGCGATCGAAGGCAAGTTTAAATACTTGCTTCATGCTATTATATTTTTCATTTCGATCGCAATTCATTATTATTATAAGTGTTCGGTGTAAACCATAATCCGAAAATCCCCTCAAAATGATGGAAAGTAAACGTAATAGATGGACTGTGTAATAATGAATAGCCTTTAAGATTTTGGTTACAAAACAATGTCGTTTACTCACGTAAAATGGTGTCCCGATTTCTGTCATAAAACCTGAAAACTTTCGTACATGCTAAACCGTAAAATTTATAATAAATTATGTATAGATCGGATTGTGGCATTTCACGACTCATATAGAATCTAACATAATAATCTACTGTAAAATATTTTGTTCACTAAATCCTAATGAGTCGTGACAATGAAAATTTGGGAGGATTTCGGTTCTGGACTGCAATCCAGAGCAGAAATCCCAGTTAACCCTTATTTTTAAATCACTGTATATCCTTATTCAAATGGGAGAATGTGTGGAACCCTATATCGTTACGTAGAAAATTGAGTTAGCTTTCTTACCCCACTAGTTTCATTGGATTCCTGTTCTGTATGATATTTTTAACACATTTTATAATGTCGACATGTCCAGCTGAATTATGCAGTGACAGATTTTACACATCAACCTAAACCTGGCCATAACTCCCTGTGGATATAGGATATTACTGATCTGCCAATTGCATTGGAGACCTAACTGATAACCCTAAATATTGTTCAACTATAGTGTCGCCTAATAATGATCCCAACTGAGATTAAAATGTGTTACAAAACGGACTTCCAGTTCAGAAATTGGATTTCCAGCAGTGAACACTTAAAATGAAATGGCCATAACTAGTAAACCTGAAACCCGATTGAAGCAAAAACAATTTTGATGGATAGATAATCCAATATACTGTTTACCCCTTTTACATTGTTTCGCTCTATTCCGCATGTATGATTTATAGTGAATTATGCAAGTGGTAGGACACTTGCTGATGATATTCTATTCATATCGTAATTATTGTATTCTCATCATATCCTGTAGATGTCATTGCATTGGTAACCTAGTGATCGTGTATATTACCCAGTGTTAGATATTAGTGTTTTGATTGTGGCAAGTACGTAGTGTTAAAGTGTGATTGAATAAGTGAAAGTGATACGTACTTGTACACAATCAATGGACCCAGTTGATTTATTGCATTGTCGACGTCTATGGGACATGTATAAGTGTGACTATAATTGGTATGGGACGATTATGGAAGCACTTATATGGGTGTCATAGGTAAGGCACCAAACACTGTCCATTTATCTTGGGTACCAGTTGAGACATGCTTGATGGAGATCATGTCTCCAGTTCTCGCGTAGACCTGTCATGGACCGACTAGTATTTGAGTTTATGGCTGGTGTTTGATGTAGACCACGGGGTGTGGGTAGTTTGAGTGTAAGTTCAACAGAACCTCGGGAGTCCCATTGCCGGCATACACAGCGATTCTGGAGTTATATGGGTGATATTACTGATTATTAGCGAGCGACTCGGGCCCGTGTTCCCTTGCCCCTGGGGCACTACCCTTGGATGGGGAATACTCATGAGTGGTTGACTCTTACACTTGGACTGATGATAGGTTTAGCGACCTGGACAGTGAGACTTAGAGACTGATAGGTTTAGTGGCATGCATTGATTACTGACTTATACACCTGTCGTACTGTTTACCCGCTTTACTGTTTACCTGTACTGGCCTCTTCATGCTCATATCATCACTTCATGCTTACTGTTTCATATTCATCATTATTACACTTGTTATACCTGTATTTCTATTTATTGTTATTGTGTTGCTCTGACGACCTGAGTATGCATGCTCAGAGTGAGAAGTGGATTTAGCTCGTACCAGGACCTGACGTACCTCGAGGACATTATGGATATCTTGACCAGCGACTCAGAGCTATACTTCATTGATCTCTATCTGGTTAGTGTTTTGTATTTGTTTTGATTTAGTGACTGCATTTCTCATTACCTGTGTATTGATTACTGATTACCACGTAAAGCTAGAAGCCGAAGTGTGACTACGGCAAGATATTTCCTCGACCGTAGGAGCATGGCTGGCCTTGTCAACCCCTCGTATCCCGTATTTTGGGAAGCGGGGCGTGACAGTGGGTCCCTTAAAAAGAGTTGTAGAGGCATAATCGCAAAGGGATTTAAAACACCGTTTAAAGAAATCCGGTTTTTATAGTAAATGGTATTTTAATGTAATATTTTATTCGTAACAAAAATTCACGCAAAAGCGGTATTGTGCTATGGAACCATATGTGTATATGAGGGGTAAGTCATTACCCCGTGAAGTTTTCTAATGGTAAAGTGTCATGCCCTGCTTCCCAAAAGAAGGTGAAGGATGACGTGGCAAAGTCCGCAACCTAACTGTATTGAAGGTGGTCTATTCAATACAGTTACGTTAAGCGTATGAATATCTAACATGCAATGTACCAAAATCAAAATAATAAAAGCGAAAGGTATTATTTCCATTAACAAACTTTATTACATCCCAAAGGAAAGAGTAAAATAAACTAAGTAATTTAATTACATCGAAGGAGAAACAAAAGCCCTAAACATGTGGGCAATAATAAAAATTAAATCTAGCTAATCTTCCATCGTCAAGTCTGCATAATCTTCATTAGTTGGCTCCACACCTTGATCCTCGCCATAATACTCATTTTCATCTAACGGACATTCCAAAGATAGAGAAAGAAAAGAAAAGTCCGTCAGCGAGTTATACTCGGGTAGGATTGCCTCATAAGGAAGTAAAGGTATAGAAACAGACATGTGTGTATAAATGTAATGAATGTGATGTACATGGGTATAAAGGTACGAGGTTATATACAAATTAGATATGTTGACAGAGGTATATGTGAATATGAGTAGATTGTGTGAGGTATATGTTTGGTAAAAGTTCAAGTCAAGTCAAACGGATATTCAGTCTAAGAGTTAGATCAGGTTAAACAAGGTGTGTATGGATGGAATTGACTGGTGAACATACTCGTCTCCTTGAGATATCCCATGACTAGCTGGTGCTCGTGCCTGGGGTGACAATTAATGCGGTAGCGTGAACATCCCCGAAGGTGTCCCATGACTACTATGGAGTTTTGTCTAGCGTGAATATCACTCAAGTGCACAGGTATTTCCACCATTCAGTTCCATAGTAAACAACAAGTCTAAACTGGTAAAATATCCACATCCAAGATACTGAATAATTCGTTTCTCATAAAGAAAGGTAGATAAGGTAACAGGTGGGTATAGCACATGATGTGAGTTTAGTGTTGAGTATCAATAGGTATTGTAAACGTTTTAGTTTGTTAAACAAGGGTCCGAATACTCGCGATTATTCCATTGTGGCCACGGAACAACAACTGGGGAAGTGAAATGTACCGTTTCACTTCCCTGGATCAAGATCGAGTAGTAGGGGAATCCGAGTTCCGAATCTCCTTGCCTAATCAAACTACCCACCCCCGTTATTCAGTGTAAAGATCTAGAGTTAGTGCGTATAACTCTAGGCATGGAATTTCCACATTGTATGTCATCCACATTTTGGATCATTCTCCCTCAAATAGGGTTAGTATTCGCCCGAATATCGGGTTAGTATTCGCCCGAATATCGGGTTAGTAGTCGTCCACATATTGGACTGGTCTCCCTGCCTGCAGGGATCTTCATATATAAGTATTCCATACCTAGGTTCGCGCATTCTAACCCTAACCGTATCATGTGTCATATATGTCATAAACTGGAAATTTAAAAAGTTGATCTCATTTAATATGGCCTTCCACAACCGCTCGTTTTATCTTGTTATCTTCTAAAGTTTGTAATGTATTTCGTATCATCTTATAGAACACTTAGTTAATAAAAGATAATAGTGTTTAATTATATTTATTGTTTATAAGAAAACCATGATGTGTAGAATATTTATCGTTTTGGAAACCCAAAATATTTTACTGAGAAAATATCCTTTTAATAAAAGGTTATAGTATTTGTTTGAAAATTATCTTTTAATAAAGTTTTAGATGTTCTTTTGGAAAATATCATTTATAAGGGTTGTGGTCTTTGTTGAAAATAGCCTTTTAGTAAAGGTCAAGGTATCTAAATGAAATTATATCTTTTTAGGATGGATTGAGGTATTTTATTGTAAATAATAATTTTATGAAATTATAGTGTTTTAAGTTTGAGGTAACGTTTTAGAAAATACGTTCGTGTTGGCAACCGCTGCACATGGACGGCAGGATTTGTGTCCTTTTCAAGGACGATTGCCTATCAACTACGAGGTACTCGCGTAAAACATTACCCTATTATTAGGGTAACTCATTAAACTTTAGTTAATATTCTGAGAAGAATTAATATAAAAATATCCTTTCGAGTGAAAGGGGCTAAGTTGGAAAAACCATATGCCGTTATTTAGATTTAATATTATCATCTTTCAAAGGGTAAAAGGATTTAACAAAATTACAGTGATTGGTGAAAAAGGTGTAAGTAATATATATATATATATATATATATATATTGTATCTAAAACATTTATTCCAAATATCTTATCTCATATGGATATTTTAAACAATTACAACATTTTAATAAAACGAGAGTATTTTGTGGAAGTATCCTATTTCGAGATCAAATTGGTAGTATGGGTAAGTGTGGGTATTTGAGGGATGACGTGATACCCCGTGGGTTATAACATTAAGCATATCACATTTCATGTAGTACGAGGGTGCAATATTTTGCATATAGGAGTGATTAAGGAAACCATTTTAAACATGGGTTCACATTATTATCATTAAGAGGTACCAAAATAGGCATGCAGGAACATTTTTAATATCATTTTAAATATGAGATTAGGAATTAGGAGTTGAAACCAAGATCATTATGAGAAAGAAGGCGACAGAGGAGTGGAGAGAGGCGGATCCTACCTTTGATTAGAGTTGGATGTAGATGGGTTGAAAACGTAGGCTTGTACAAACTCCTCAATAGCTCCGCGTTCAGATTTTTCCTTGGTGATTGGGTAGAGCCGTATCGTCAGCGTCGTTGATACGAAGGTGTGGGTATTTTTTTCAGAATTTTTGGAGTTCTGAGATGTGAGAAATCAATGTTTGAAGTGCCTATTTGTAGGGTTTTATTACCAACCATAAAATCCAAAATTTCTGTTAAAATCACCAAAAAATCCGTGCCGCCAATGATTTCTAAATCATCTGTTGATGATTGCGCCGCCGCCAGGGATTTGTAGCCGTTGGATGTTGATCCAACGGCCTAGGCTGCACCGCCACGCCGCCGCCAGCCTGCCACGTGTTCGCGTGGAGAGGGATCACGCGGTTTCGCGTGGTCCACACCATGTGGGCACCGCCGAGTGTCTTTAGGCCATTGGATCTTGTATCCAACGGTCCAGATCAAGGGGATTAATTTAAATTTTTTTTTAAAAATAAAAATAATAAACTGTTTATTATTTAATATTTGAATTTGGTTTTAAAAAATTGTTAAAAATAGTTAAAAATACGGGAAAATTATGGAAAAATTTCAGAAAATATATTTTACTATTATATTTAGTATAAAAATAATTTTGGGCTAAAACAAAATAATATATTCATTTCTATGGTATTAGGTAGTTATTATGATTATTTAAAATCTAGTTTATCCTTTAAAATATTTTTAATTACGAATTATTTATTTTAATCGATAATAAAAATATTTAGATTATTTTAAGGCATTATGAAATATTTTAAGCCTAAAAAAACAATAAATAGGTTTTAGAAAATTCCTTTAATCATTTTCAATATTTTGAAAATTATTAACATTACTTTAAAAATTATTCTTCTATCAACGAAACACGTAAATAATTATTTGATGGTAGAAATTTAAATAAAATATATTTTATTAGGTATTAGAAAACACGGTGGTTACATAAAGTATTAGCAAAATACTAAAAGATGTGATGTTTGAAGTTCATGGTATTTAAATGAAAAACTTAAATTAATGTTATTTTACATGAGAATTTTAATAAAATTTTGATTCTAAATATTAGGGTTTAAGGTTACAAGTATAGTGTAAAAGATTGGTTGATCAAGAAATGAAAATAAGAAGTTTTCTAGGGTTTAGAAAAAGGATCTCGGTATTAACTCCACTTACCGATATGAGTTTTGAAATAGATTTTTAAAGAAGAGAAGTGAAGATTAGAAGGGACTTACTAGTTGATTAACTTAAAGAATGGTAGAAGAGGGAGGGTTGAATATTGTGACGTCGCGGGAGCGTCGGAATGGTTTCGATTCTTCGCCGGAAGTTGACCGCTTGCTAACTCCACTTGTACTTAGAAAAAATTTGTGAGTTTTGGCTAGAAATTTCAGAATGATGCTGAGCTAATGTGTGTGGTGGTATTTAATAGTGTAGAATTAAGGTTTTGGAATTAAAATGGTGAATTAAAATGTATTAAAAAGACGATAAATTGGGAATTAAAGGGGCTCTGTTTGATTGCAAGGCAATCAAACGATGCAGAGGAGTTAGGGATAGGATAAAGGTTGTGTGTGCAAAGCCCGGAGACAATTGGCCTCATCAGAGCTGTCGGTGCCGGTTTTTTGAAAGGGTTTGGCCGGTCGATTTTGAAAGATGGGTCTCTGGATTGATGCCACGTGTACTACTCAGTGTTTAAACCGTTTTGAACATGTTTGATTTTTCTGATTTTTTATTTTTATGTGTATTGCACGTGTAAACTTTTGAGGTTCCAAAAAGTTAAAAAGAAAAATCAGAAAAAATAACGTGTCTGATGGGGATCGAACACAGGGGCTACATCACAGCAGTGCAAGGGCCTTACCAGTAAGATACATGTTGCTTCTTGTTGTTATTTAACAAAATTAACTTATAACTCAATCTCAGACTGAATAACTCCTTTCTGTACATTAAACTGTAAAATTCCGTACAGTAAATTCAGAGTCGTTACAAACTCATTGCCAGCGTATTGTCAAGTCTTTAGAGTCCCACATAGAGGGTTTTCCCGGTTCAGGCGATATGATGTAGATGACGTATGTTGGTACATACAGGGGTCCGATTAAATACGTGTACAGACTACACAGATTTTAATCGGACGGTTGATAATACTAGCGGTTTAGGATTAAACCGGATTATTAAATCAGGTTTTGGTTTAATATATATATATATATATATATATATATATATATATATATATATATATATATATATATTATTGTTCACTGTTCATTTTCTCCCTCTTGGCTATTCGTATTTTTATACGGATACGCGTATATGTATTTCGATACGTATAACGGGTTGTATTCTGTATTTATACGGAAATACTTCTAGAAGGATGATACCTAATTTATTGGTTTTCTGTTTTAGGAAAATCAAAAATGAGATGGAGGGTGGGATGGCTTTGAGTATGGTTGTAAACATGTAGAGAAAAATGGGCTTCATTTATTAGAAAAAAATTATGATTTTTTTTGTGGTTGAAAAAATTGTGAAGCCATTCTATTATTCTTCCTTTCTACACTTAGTTCATTGGTGAGGTGGCTACCTCCTCATTCCCTTCTCATCTTTCTTCTTGCTTGCTTGTCATTCAAGCTTGTTACCGACGGCCTACGAGAAATTTGGAGGGGTCTTCCACGATTGGGTGGAACGCATCAAAGGTTGTATTCCCTAAACCTTGCATGCTTGTTTCTAATTTAGTGTTTGGATTGATCGCTAAGGTTTAGTTTCTAGTGTTCCTCTTGTAAATTTTTATATTTCGGTTCTTTATCAGTCGCGGTTGCCGCGGCGAGGCCACTAAGAACTTTCACTTGATAACAATGACGGAGTATCGTTTAGAAAATAAAAAGTAGAATGAACAACACGATATTGGATATTATTTAGTTAATGTACAAAACGTATTGAATAATAATGAGTTACACAAAATTCAGGATAAAAGAAGAAACTATTGGCAGAAAATTCGCGTCTGCATAATAAATCGATATAAGCCGTTATCATTTCTCCTTTAACGAGCTCCCCAACTCGCAGCGAGAGAAAATCGGAAAAATATACAACTACTCCTTCTCTTATATGAAGGAATTCAAGTTCTCTGGAGCTTATCAAAACATGAATATTTAGTATTTAATTTTTAAATATGAAATTATAATTAATTCATTAGAATTAGACAAACCTTATTTTCTCTTTCTGGTCAAAGTGTTCGAGCAAAGGGTCTACTCTCCTTGATGCTAGTATCGTAGATAGGCCGAATAACTGAAATCCTAGTATATGTACAACACTAAATAAAAATTAATTGTTAAATTCGCTACAATTATCTTTACAATAAAAGAAAATAGTTATACAGCTAATATGATACTTGCAAAACTATAAGACAACCCTTTATCGCTCTCATATTTAACATTGCCGCTTCGTTCGATCCATTTATCAAATAGGACAAAACCCCCGTCCTCCAAGCGTATGTGGAGGTGAGTTCCTCGTCGCTCAATAATTAAAGCAATTTTGGATGAATAAGGTTCTTGGAGCGTGCAGAGAATAATGTCATGCAAATGGTGTACAAAACACAAGCTTTTATACATTGAACCATTTTCTCCCGATCGACATTGTCCCGAGACAGCAAAAAGTCTCATACACCCACGTCGCAAGTATGGCACTGTCTTTCCTCTTCTCCTTCGGGGGATCAACTCCTAATACATTGTAAAAATGTATGAAGGAACTCATACATCCTTCATAAACAATTGGAGAACCTGTGACCAAAAGACCGAGAATCCATGATATGTCTTCAAGAGTGATCGACGCCTCTCCAATGGGTAAATGAAAAGGGTTCGTCTCGGGTCGTCATCTCTCAACTAATGCGGGTATTATTGGTAGGTCATGTTGTTGTTGTTGGTCAACTTTATGATACTCACCAAAACTCTATTCGTCTAATAATTCAATCTGCTGATCCGTTAGAGGCCATTGCGCTAACATACTCGTAGATTCAAACGCAACAAGATTTCCTCTATTTTTACCACTCCAAATAGTTTCGGAAATGTGTTTTGCTTGATTATAGAATACAACACTCTTCATGGGGCCAAGGTTTTATTGAATAGATGATGTCTGAGATGTTGATGGCTGGGTAGGATTAACTACATTCATCTTTGATTGTATTTTCCTTCTTTTGCTACGTTTTTTGAGTTCTCTTTTACGAATATTTTTGGCGGAGGAGAAGGAGAAGTCGAAGTCGATTTAGCCTTCTTTTGTATACCCCTTTTTGGTGTATATTTGTGTTTATTGGCCATTATAACTACATATTAAACATCAAAAATCCTAAATATATTAACAAAAAAAACCTACATAAATAACACCAAACCCTAAACTAATAAAGTCATTGATTTATGTTATAAAATCAATTCAAAAAACATGGGAATACTCAGTTACAATCGCAATTCAAATCACAGGAAAAAAACTCCAATTTACATTTTAAAACCCTAACAAAAATCCCCAAAAAAATAGCAAATCCTATACTAATTAAAGTGATTAATTTACCTTATGAGATCGACCCATGAATCAAAAAAACACCAGCAAGAATTACGATTCAAATCACTGCAAAAATGGCCCAATTTCGATCTCTAGCCCTTAAACCGCTAAAACTGTGTTGAAACTGTTCGGACAGTAACACATTTTATTAAATAGAAACCGCTATTTAAAGTAGCGGTTAAATATGAACCATTCGATTTTGATTGCTAGTTAAAGTAGCGGTTAAAATTAACAGTTCAGATTGATTATATATATCTATTTATCCAACGCTATATAATGTTCCGTTCCGAATAAATAATTGCCCAAAAACATCACATATATAAACATAGCAATGAGCAACAAAAAATTCCAAACCTTTCCAAAGAAATGTGAAAAACAACATATAGTACAACACCTTATCTGCAAAGAACTTATTACATCAGTATTTGTCGTAGAATGAAACAAAATGAACTGAATTTTTGATAGCTACAAATGAAATTTGCTGACAATATATAGGGAAACTCTCTACACATCAGGTACAAGCTACACAAACACTCCACCAATTGAACTATATAAATAAATACAACACACAATTTGGTATAAGCTTCATCATTTAAGCCACCAACCTCCAGCACATTCTCACAAATATTCAACCTCCACTTGTATTGCCCTACTTTTTTTCTTCTGGTGGTGCATGTTGCAAATATACAAAACAAAAGCCTGGATCATGATACGAATACACGTTAGAGCTTCCAAGCACAAAAGCAATTTTGAGATGACATTGGAAATATATACAGGTTTCGATATTAATCTTTGAAACATTAATAAATCCTATTAATTTATGTCAAATTGAATGCGACGCCAAATTCTTTTGATGATAGTTGAAGGGGGCAAAATGGTCCGATTATGCTATGTTTTTTAAGGGTAAAGAAACTAGATATATAGAGGCGGGAGATCTGTACATAATGTAATTGATGATGCATAAACACATACTTGAAAGAAGAAGTAGATGATCTGTACATAATGTAATTGATGATGTAAGATCACATACTTGAAAGAAGAAGTAGATGACGTGGACACTTTAGGAACCTAGGATTTTGAACTTTTTTTTTCTTTTGACAAGGGAGACACATACTAACAGAGAAACGTTGATGATATCTTCTTAAAGTTTGTGAGGTACAATCAATCTGTGAAACCTTAGGAGAGTTGGCATCAACGATATTAAGATTTCAGGGTATTAATATCAAATGTAAGTAACTTCAGGGGCTGCCATTAAAAAGACCCTAGACGACTATATATAAAAGGCAGTCATGTAAGTTGTTAAAACTCAGAGAGCACAAGCTAAAAACCAACCTTCAGTTTACTCTCGTTCTATTGGCTATGGGAAACTTCAGTAGCTTGAGTATTTACTGCATGCTCATGCTTCCTTTTACCACGGGAACTGCCTCTAGACCGAGACGATTTGCCTGGCTTTGAAGGATGTTTTTCAATATGATCCTGGTTGGTTGAGTGTGTTTCAGACGGGAGTTCCGGTGGTGCATCTGGCCATGGAGTGCGCTTTGCAGGAACAGTGATATCCAGTGGAGGGTCTATCATCCATCTGCATTTCAATTAATAACTGTATTGGTTAGATAGGGGTAGTTATAAGATGCCACGACCTTACAGATTCACGTTTAACTGCGAATACCACCATTTATTGCGTCTCATCTATCACTCATCACCCATTAGCATTTAAAATCCATGAAGACCGTTTCCAAAAGAGAAATTTTGATCTGATAGTAGAATGACCTACGGGTACCATGTGCTAATTAACTAGCTATGGGGCGATTAGTGCGGGGCGATTACTGCCTTCAATTTAAGCACCTCATATACTATGGTGGACTTGATATGAAGATCACAACATGATATTTAGGTATCGAGTCTGGTGAATATACAAAAAACAAATTTGGAAAGGTCAAAAAAAGATCACTTGTGGCCAGATATATTGGAAATGATGTGCACAAGTAGGTTTTTGATGGTAAAAACTGTTGAACAATCATTATGTGGATGAACTATGTTTGGTTCTTGGCCTTTTTTGTGCCTTTTAGTTGATTACAATCATTTGTACAAACATATCATCTTATTGCTTATTCTAAACTTTCTTTTATGGTCTTGGAGAAATTGGAGGATGCCGAATTGTCATCTATGATTACTGGTCTACAATGCCCATGATCATTGTCCATACTCCATACATTTCTTGGACAGGAACTTGGTACCAATTAAGAAACAACTGAAGTTAGGTCTGCATACGAGCTTTGAACCTCTTCATGGGCCTTGCGGCCGAAAATTCGGCCTTGGCACTAATTAGGAGAACCACATTAATTTTTCGGCAAATCATTAGGCCAAAATGGAATTCACTTTATAATTGATTGGATTATTTTTGACAAGTCATATCAGATCTACATTTATTTTTTTAGTTCAATTTCTTTTAAAAAATATAACTAAGATTAGACATTTCGTAGATAACTACAAAAAATGTTGAAAATTATGAAAAACTTCAATGGACAGTAATTGACAAATAGTAAATACTTTTTTACCCTCTAATGTTTGCTTTCCTCCTTCCTCCTCTTCTTCCTCCTTCGTCAACCTATCAAACCCACTTCTAACATTCCTGAATAAATTGCACAGAAACTCTAAGCCACAAATCTTGCATCCTGCTCCTTCATACCCTTTCTCTTTTGCCATCTAACCCATCAACCAACTACCCACTCCTCAAATCCATCAAAAGCAACAACCCAGATTCGAATGAAATTGCAAAAAAAAAAATCCTACCTATTGATTTTTAGAAAAGAAGGCTTAGAAAGGGGTAAGATATCTGAGAAGGTTAGTGAAGAGTGAGGTGGTGGAAGTCATCAAAAATCAAAGGAAGGTGGAGTTGAGGGTAGAGAGAAGATCGACGGAGAGCACGGTGTTGCTAACATGGACGATAAGGGGAAGGATGAGGGAGAATGGGGGAGGAAGGGGAAGATGGTTGAATACTTGAATGGCATTAGGGACTGGGGAAGAAACATCAAGGAGTATATTAGGGATTTTAGGGTACTTGCTATACATCATGTAACGAGGAAGTCAACGGAGTTTGGTAGTTTTTGAAATTTTCATGTCTTCGAAGTTATCTGCAAAATGCCTAAACTGAACAGTAGTTTCTAAAACTAAGCCTTATTTTTTTCCTACGCCAATTTCATAGTTCAGGAGAGGGTTATAATCCTTTTCCTGCTATTATAATTTGTTTGTTTATCATTAGTTGAAGGTTTATAGCTTCTTTAGATCCTCCAAAGTGAGGACTATGATTCTTTATCCACCTCTTCGATGTTACTTCCAAATTATTTTTTAAAAAAAATCCCATTCAGTTTATAGCCACAATCTCATTCAATTCTACCAAAAAGGATTGGTTCTATAAAATGTTAAAGTATATGGTATTTATCATTGTATTGTACTGAAATCTAGCTCAAGTCTTTTGATAGAACTGATCTTTTTTGTATGCAGCCCACTTCTTATTTATGCTTTCAAGTCTACAAAAAGATTTAATTTTATTTCTTACAGGTCTTTTTTGCATGTAGTAAAGCAATGCCTTTATGGTTTCTCAAACTCCTTTAAGGTTTTGAGTTGGCTAGTTAATTAAGAAGTATGAAAGCTCATCAATTGTCTAAATAGAGATAATCTTACAATGGAATAAACTCTATTTTTCGTAAATTTTGAGCTAGAAGAAACCATGCATTGATACATATCTTCATGCCCTATATATAGAATGTTACACGTGCGTAATGCACAAGGTAAACACCTAGTCTAGCTTTATTGCTAGGTTGAAAGTAACTGGTCCTGTGTTGCACCATTCTCATCTGATAAACACTCAAAATGAAATAAGGCACTAGAGGGTCAATGCCCAGGGAAGTGCATGTGGAAGCCAACCAATCAAGCATTCCAACAGATTTTGTATTCAGTCTTTTACAAAGGTGTCAACCAATGTTCAAAAAAGCATTAGTGAGTAGCGAAGCGTTACATTCGTTACTATAGCGTAACGTAAGCTACAAAGCGTAAAGCGTAAGCGACCCAAATATTCATTTTTGTTAATAACATAAATTTAAACGAAAATTTACACATTTTTTAAAATAGTAGCTTAAATTTTAGAAAATAACGACTTTCTTATACAATTTCAATTGCATATGAAACTCAGCACACATTATCGTCTAATTAAAAATAAGATATATTATCACATAATGCGTATGAAACTCCAAATTTAAATACCACAATATAATAAAGGGTTTTTTACTTGAATCCCTCCAAATTTGAGCTAGTTACTAAAAAAACACAAAACTTAATAATTACTTATTACCCCAAAACGTAAAAGTTGTATCATTTTACCCCCACTAGCCCTTTCATTTCACTCCGTTAGTCAATTAACGAAGGAAGTCGGACTAGAAATATCAAACCCCCAACACTCACTCATATTCACTCTTCATATGAAATTCCAAATCTGAACCCATGGTTGATGAAGAGGACCGGTATTCCATTGCCAATTGGAGATTTGAAGCTCTAATTCCAAATAGGGGCTCTAATTTAGAATTTTAGATGATGAAGAGTGGATACAAATGGGTTGGGAGGAGTTTGATAACCCTATCTCGACTTCCTTCATTAACTGACTACCGGAGTGCAGTGAAAGGGTTAGTGTGGGTAAAATTATACAACTTTAACGTTTTGGAGGATAATAAGTAATTATCAAGTTTTTAGGGTTAGTAATTACCTCAGTTTTGGGGGGCTTCAGGTAAAAACCCTATAATAAAATAGTAAAATTTAGATGTCATATTGTCTTTGATACCAAATTATCCATCGGCGGCTGCTACTCTGGGAAATTTTCTGTTTTTTCCCACCACCAATTAATTTTCGAATTTAGATGTTTGTGAATGGCAGGGTAAATTGTTTACTAAAACCAGCCACATGATTATAAATATAATTGTTTAATGAATGGTAAATCAAATGGTTGCTTTTAAAAAAAAGTTAATAAGCCTATTGGAGCCCATGTGCAGCACTTCTCTTGCCGTTTGATTTTCTCTGAATAAAGGTCAAGAGAAGAAGCGTTAGTTTTTTACGCTAGACGTCAAAAAAACCCATAGCGACAAAAAACCCATAGCGAACGCTATGCCTGAAAAGCGTGCCGCTTCACAAGTCCTGTGCCTTCTTGCCTCATACGTATCAACAAAGACCCACTTCGCTGTGTTTTGTAGAGAAGCTCGCATTGAAACGCGTTTTTTTAAACACTGGTGTCAACATTCCCCAGCATTGAGACCTTTACTTTAACATCAGATATCAATATTCCACAATTCATAAATAATGGGTTCATATTCATGGAAAAATATTAATAAATCATGGGACGGGGCTAGCTTATTAGCCCTGCTCCTTCTTCAAAAATAAAAAAAAATAAAAAATTCAACGACAAACAAATGCATTAGATCCATGTTATCAGTATATACCATTCACAAATATTATATTGACGATGTCAAAAATAAAGTACCATAAAACACCAATATATATCAGCATAAAGGGGTATAAATTTGAAAGAAGAAGCAAATTGCTAACGAGGTCAATGGTTAATTAAATATAACACCCTTTAACTATACCTCATCCAGTACCTATGACCCTTAAATTGGTTAAGTAGCATTCATCACCCTGAATTGGTCAGCCAAGGGAGTTAGATTAAGACTAACTCCACGTGCTAAGTGGTAATAAGTTATTGATTAAGGGTGCTTTAGGCAATTAATCCTAAAATCAATTGATAACAAAAGCCAACGCTTCACAAAACAAGGGGTGATGAAACATACCCAGGTGGAAACTTGCTATCTGAACGAGCTTCCACACGCAACCACCATAGCATAGCCTTCTTCCCACAGTTTCCAAGAGGCTCAACAAATGCTGGATCCTTCAACAAAACCAATGGGCTCTCAATCTCTTCGCCATTTGCACCCACCAAATCGAGATCTCTAGCCCATTCAGGTTTATCCTCAGCTTCTCTCCATACCAACCTCGAGTTAAGAACAAACCCAGCCCATTCCATTTTAGTCGGCAAAACAGTCCCCAAATCACCAACAAAAGCAGCACTTTTCTCCATATACGGCAAAGAATTGAACGTATGCCAGCCAACCAATTGATTTGAAGAATTACAAGCCGGACCCTGAATAGGAATCGGCATGTTCACCTTATCTTTGTCATCTTCCCTCTTTTCGTTTTGAGCCAATGGATCAGAATTCCCAGAATGAGCAAGAATTCCAACAGATACTGCACCAATCCACTTCACCTTCTGAATCTCATCAAATAATTCTAAGCTATGCATGTTGCTATCATCAGAAAACACCACGATCCCATCTAATTTCCTTTCTCTCACCACCCTGTTATATTAAAAACCAAAAACAAATTAGATCTAATAGCAAACTAGCAAATTTTAAGGCTTCGAACTATTTTCAGGAGTTTGATGATAGAATTCTATCTTATCGTCTAAATTTCAAATAACATCAACTGGAAGCTATACATAGCAGCATCAAAAACTAAAATCCATTCATTTAATTACGGTCTAGGCTGTCTAAAATAGCACCAAATAAGAGTATGTCCAAAGCACAAATTTATTCCGATTGTATTCAATTTTTAATATTAAGATAACATATATATGAGTTTAAATTTTGAGGCTCCAATAGTTGCTGTGATCCACATTTTAAGGATATGTAGATATTTACATATAAATTATGACACAACACATCTAACAGCAAAGTAACAAATTTTTAAGTAAAAGATCAATCTTTATCCACAAAGGTCAAACCTGAGTGCTTCAATCCGCATCAAGCCCTCCGTTTTATGCCGATCCGACCACTTGAGTGGCATCTGCTGCTCGAACCCCATATGAATCGTCTTCAGCTTCGATCTCGCGAGCAGATCCGCTGTCTCGTTGGTGGGCCCCCCGGCCTCGACCACGACCCAAGTCAGGTCGTAATTGACAAGCATCAGGGTGTGCATGAGCCCCGTGAGATGCAGGGCCTGGAAGGTCCTGACGTAGGTAGGGGTGACGACGATGACGGGCCTGGGTTCCTTGACGCCGTACTGGCTCCGCTGCTCCTGCTGCACCCGCTCCATGATCCGGTGGGCCTTCGCCGTCTCGATCGGGTCCGGGTGCGGCCACGGCCGGATCAGGATCCCGTGACGCCCCACCACAACGTGGCTCGCCGCCGTCGCGTTCGGGCTAGGGTTAGGGTTGGGGTTGGGGTCGGGTCGGGTTGGGGTTAGCGATTTGGAGAAGGAGGAGGAGAGGTGAGGGGTAGGGTTGTAATTGGAGGTGGGGGAGGAAAAGAGGAGGAAGAAGAGGAGGCGGGAGAAGCGGAAGCCTAGGATGAGGCTGACGACGCAGCAGAGGGCGTGGAGGAGGAACCAGAAGAGGGACGACGGCGATTTCAACGGCGAATCGCCGCCTCCTCCTGCTGCTGCTGCGGCGGCGGCGGTGGAGCGGAGGCTGTTGCTCCGGCGAGCTGGGTTTTTCATCTTGGGGTTTGTTTCTCTCACTAGAGAGCGTTTCTCTCTCTAGAGAACAAATGGGGATTAGGTATTAATAATATAATAAAGTTGGAATTTTTTTTGCTTTGGGTTGAAGTGAGAGAGTGAGAGAGAGGGAGTTGGTTGAATGGGGTCTCGTTAGGTGTTGGGTCTTTGAGGGGGGAGAGAGAGATCATCGTAATTGTTATTACAAGGGAGGAGAGAATAATGGGTGCGAGTTTTTGGGGGAGCATCTATAATTTTTGTTTTGGGTTTAATTGTTTCTAGGACCCTTATAGATTAGCTATATTTTGAAGAAGCGCTTAAGGGGCTGTTTGGTTGCAGGATTTGTGAAGAATTGTGGGTTTTGGATTCACAAATCCTAAGAATTCATAAATTTTTTGTTTGGTTGGGCCCTTTGGATTTGCTTGGATTCTTAGCCACCTCAGCAAGAAACAGGATCCCAGAGTTCAAAAGAAAAATGAGGATTTCTGAGAAATCCAACGCCACGTAGCAATTTCCACAATAAACAATTCCTTCGCAGTTCTCCTCACTCGCGTCCTCTCCTTCTCTCTCCTCTCGTTCTCTCTTTTCTTTCTCTCTTCCGGATCTGCGACGATTTCCTTCCCAAAATCGTCATCGCGATCTTGCCGAGGGCCACCATAGATCGACGAAGCCTACTTCGAAGCCTTGCAAGCAAACCTCCCCTATTCTGCAGTAAAAATCGAGCTCGATTTGAGGTTCGACGGTGAGTGGGTTGCACTCGAGTTGGGGTTCGGAGGTCGATTTGGGGTTCGGAGGTTCGACGGTGAGGTTCGACGACGACGCGGCTGTGAGCTCGATCACGCTCGAGTTAGGGTTCGGTCACGAGTTCATCGCGGTGTGAGCTCGACGAGGTTGATTTGGGGGTTTGTGGTCGGTGTCAGATCGACGAGCTCTGCAACCTCGTTTGGTGGTCGGGTCGACGACGGTGGTGACTTGGACGATCTCTGAGGCCAGTCGGCTCTGCGACGGGGGATTTCTTGCACGATCACGAGACCAGTCGCTTCTGCATCGGTAAGAAAACATACACCCACCCTCTTAAAGTTACCTATAAATCCTTCTTTTAGAATCCATCATTACAATCCTACAACCAAACAAGGATTCCAAGGATTTCCTAATCCAAAACTAGGATTCCATACCAACCAAACACCAAATTCCACAATCCCTAAAATTTCAAAAGTAGGATCTTGGAATCCAAATTCACAAATCCTGCAACCAAACAGCCCCTAACGGAGCTGCGGTCACCCTTAAGGTTGAAAAAGGACCTCCAAAGATTACTCTAAATATACAACAACTAAATGCAAGAATTACCGGTAATTTTTGCCCCATTAGAGATGATAGATATCTCGCTAACTTTCTAAGACATGCATTTTATTCCTCTCAACTTTAATTTTATTCTTAAGCTGCCCTTCATAAAATAATTCATTAAAAAATATCTCTTTTCTCTCTTTTTTATTTCATTTAAATATTAAGGGAAGATTATTTTCGGACCTGGTTTCATAATGTGATTTATTTTTAAACCCATGAGTTTTCAAAATTGTGGAAAACCCCAAGAATATAATTTGACATTATTTAAACCCAAACGTTGATTTATGTATTTATTTTTGTATGCATTGTTTATAATATCCTTTTAAAAAATTTCAAAATATTAGAACATGGGATATTTAAGCTTACCCAGGATTTGAGGTTATTCTTTATTATTATTTGCCTTAATTTCTTCTCTTAATCCATCTTCCTTCTTCTTTAATATTGTTTGTCCTAATCTTTTCTCTTAACCCATTTTATTAATTTTAAATTCTAAGGGGAAAAAAGGTTCCAGCCATCATATGTTCGATTTTAAATTAAGAAATTGGTGATCTTACTTTAAATTGTAGAAGAAATTTGGATACGATTACTTCTCTCGCCAACAAAAGAAAAAATGGCAAAGAAATAGCATAAACCTAAAGAAATTGAAGATAGCGGCCTAAAGCTCTGACTATAGAAGTAAGGTTGAATTTAGGGTTACTAAAAATTAGGAACGAAGAAATACAATTTGAAAATTGAAATTAAAATTAAGGTTAAAATTTTAATCTGCATTCAGTTTTTCTATTAGAGCTTAAATAGGAGGGATCCTTTTGCGATTTGAGGAAGACAAAGATGGAGCAATAGCAATGGAGAAGAAAAGGACAAGTACGAGATCTCCCATTATTATACGTAATTTTTAGAAAATACTTTGTGATATAAGAATAAGGGTAAAGTTGGGATTTTTAAAAAAATATCCTAATTATTATACATATAAATCATTTTGGGTTTCGATATTTCGTACTTTCGAAGTATTGGTTTTTTTGACGATTTTAGAAATATGTGGGTTTAAAAACAAGTCATTTCTTCAAATTGGGATCGAAAACAATTTATTAAATGTTGAAATGAAGAGGATTTTAGGAATGAATTGAAGTTCAAGGGGGCAATGCAAGTGTTAGAGAGTTAAGGATATTTACTGCTATTAAGCTAAAACCTATGAGCATTTCCTACAAAGTTAGTTGTATAAAAACAACCACATGATTTGGTTTGACAATGATCGAATGAACAATTTATTGATTGAACTACCCCTACCGTCCTCATTTTTCTTGTAAGTAGTTGCTCGTGCTCAAGTCGCTAACTTGCCGCCAAGGCGGAATGCAAAATGAAAATTTTCTAGTTGAACACAAGCTATTACAACCTAGCAATCGATACCAAATACTAAACTAGCAATAAGCAAGTAGATTTAACTACTTAGTTAGCAATAACAACCTTTATAGTCGTGTCCTTCGTCTTCAAAGATCCCCTTCTTAAGCTCTTAGGTCGTCGGGAACAAATTTGGATGTCGATCTTCCTTCATCAAAGATGATCCACCCGAAGGATCCTAGCTCAAACTCTAGCTGCACACAAGAACACTAAGTGAAGTAACTTGGGAACAAAACTTGCTAGGAATTGATCACAAAAGATGTAGTTATGGTTATCTCTAGGTTTTCTCTCTTTTTTTTTTCTAACTTGGAAACTCAAAACTCAAAGAGAAAAGATAAGAAGGTGCGAGGATAAGAAGATGTAGAATAAAATTCTAACCATAAGCTTATCCTTCCTTTTCTTCTTATCTTTTAGGTGCTATGTGGATGGAATTGTAACTCACTAGTGTGAGTCACAAGCCCACACACATCTATAAGCATCCATGAAGAGATGAGAATGTGTATGGATAAGTATACACATATGCACACTCACATCTCCCCATCCCCCCCATAAATATATGCATACACATATATTAGTATATGTAACAAATACATACACCCGCATTCATATCAAAATATAAACACCGTATTGGTATCGAAATACAAAATACCCGTATTCACATAAAAATACAAATACTCATATTTGTATCAAGATACAAATACCCGTATTCGTATAAATATCGTATTCGTGTCAAAATACAAATATCAAAAGAAAGAAAATGAGAGATATAATACTAGCTCACATATCATCTATATGTGATGATCCGGTTGATGGTTCCTAGTGCCCTCGCTGCTAACCCATGGCTAATGTGGAATTCAAAAACAAAAATTTTGTAGGCAATAGAAACAAAAACCCAAGAATCGAACCAAACACATAAACTAGAACCATAATAAGATAGAAATCACAACCTTTGTAGCGTCTTCATTTTCTCCAATTGGATTGGACTCTAGCATACTCTCAAGAGCTCCAGGTCGTGTTTGCAAGCCGGTCCTCCGTCGCCGAAAATGATCTACCCGAGAGAATCGATCCAAGCTCTGGCTTCACCTAGTGAAGCAACTGACGCTCCAAACTTGTTAGGAATAGAGAGTAGGGATGTATGAATTTTCCACTATCTTTTTCTCTCAAATCTAAGCTCAAGAGAGCAAGTAAAGAAGAAGGAGGAGGTGAGGAAAGATAGGCATGAGCAAGTAAAGAAGACATGAGTGAAAAATGAATCAAGTGTAAAATGAAGAATGGCTTCATAATTTTTAGCAACCATACAAATAAAAAACTCAAATCAATATATAATAAAATATAGAAGCCCATTCCTCTTTACATATCTTCAACCATACTCAATGCCACCTCACCCTCCACCTCATTTCATGAATATTCATGAATGAATATTCACAAATGAGATGTCTATCTTCTAGAACAAATTCCGTATAAATACGGAATACAACTCGGTATACGTATCGAAATATATATACACGTATCGGTATAAAAATACGAACAGCCAAGAGAGAAAATGAATATTGAACAATAATACTAGAATACATATTATATATATATATATATATATATATATATATATATTATTAAATCTAAGCTTGATTTAATAATCCGGCATAATTCTAAGCCGCTAGTATTATCAATCGTCCGATTAAAATCCGTGTAACCTGTACACATATTTAATCGAACACCTGTATGTACCAATATATGCCTTCTACATGATATCTTCTGAACCGGGAAAACCCTCTGTGTGGGACTCTAAATACTCGTCATTACGCTGGCAGTGAGTTTAACTATAAGCACGTCAGCAGCACTAGCTGTACGTAACGGTTACCCAGATATTGAGAGAAAGGAAGGCCGGCGGGCAAACTCATCCGTATCCCTACCGAGCCTGTCTGTGACAATCTCCGTACAGTCCAGTATGTTCGTTTAAAAGTATCACATATCAGGTTTAAGGGGTGGATAAAGTCAGACCCTTAATAACATAATATTTCGTGTCGGTGTGAAACCCATCACCCACTGAGAAACTACTGATCCAAATCAGTAATTCTCGTCCACCTTGGCCAAGGATTTCTGGTGATGGCTACCCGTGCACAACGCGACATCTACCCATAATACCGGGAGAGATGAATCCCCGATGATCCGCTTACTGCCTCCACGTGGTTCGGGACCGTACCCAACTAAAACCTATTTGCACGACTCCTTTGAGCCGTGGTAGGGTAGTAATAAAAGCACAGTGGGAACTCACACGAGACAAATGACGATCTCAGGTCGACAGACTAACCTATACTCATGTCACATGAAAATTGCTATCTGACAATAGGTATAATACCATTTAGTATGTTCCCGGCGAGTCCGTCCAGTATAACTCATAGCCCAATGAGTACCTGAATACTATCTTAGATGACTAACTGACACCAGTGGCTTGTGAGACTGGCCACCGCCTCTCGTCGGGGTCTCGAAAAGTATACACTAGTCCGCTCCGGAGTATCGATGCCTAGTCTCGATACTCTCTCGACTAGGGACATTTAAGGATGTGCTTATAGACCACCCAGCTCCTATATATATGATCGTCATCATAATACTGGTAGTCAAGAAAGAATCTTATAGGCTCTATCAACATGTAATAGTGATCTGTAATACCACATAATGCTTATACATGATGATAAAGACAAAGCAGATAGCATACTATCCTCTCGAGTAAGACTGTTCTACCCGTATAGGTCCTCCCTTAGTCATCATAATCGCCTGCCTGCAATTACAATAATTTCCTTGAGGGCACTATAGCCAACAATCTCCCACTTGCACTTAAGTTTAATTATTACGGTGTCGCATACTCACAGCCCGTGTGATACCGAACACCCAACTTCTCTACTAATCAGTCTCGCAAAACTTGTTTGCGAAATTATCGCGTTCGAGAAATAGCCTCAGTGAGTGGATCAGCTCCAATGCTTCTATCTTTATCTCTCTATATCTCAATTTCGCAGAAAAAGACTATCTCCCGAAATGAGCGATATCTGTCTTAGAATTTGTTTTGATATCTTATGGGACCAAGTTCATAAATGAACTTCAATCCAACAAAATTCTTTGACTGTATCTTCCACTGAATTTAATCGGTATCCTGCGTCATGCTTTCCTCTGTATCTGCTTGGACCACCTGTCCAACATACTAACCCTCAGAAAAGGGTAAACTTTAAGTCCGACGGTCACTTTATCATCCAGGTCACCTTGAAAGCCAGAAATGATAACCGCCTCCTTATGGAGGCTGACGTTACCATATACCATGAACATCCTCTTATGTTCATAACTGCTTCCCAACGTTTCTCCAGAATTGGAGTAATATATGCTTATTACAACTAGTGCAAAAGCAATATCTGGTTTGGTTCTTGACAAAGCATGATTGACTCAATTGTCTAAACAAGTGATATGTCATTCATGCAAATCTCTCTCCTCATAAGTTTAGAATACATCTCTTTAGAGATGGTGACTCCTTCACCAGTGGGTACACCACCATGCCAGGAATCGTCCGTTCTAAAACACATTAGAATAGTGTCAAAGTATCCGAATTGGGACACTTCCCAAATCTAGATCTAAAACCATAGATCTAGTCACCAGAATCCCTGATATTTTGTCTAGATCTTATGTGGAGAAACACATTGTGACAACTACAGTATAACCGATTGTAGTATAGAAACATCACTTCCTATCAAAGGAGTACGTCATCCAAATACCAAGACATCACTCCCTACTACCTCCTTACCAGGTCTATCTTTTGTTCTGATGAAGTCAAACTCTATGACTGTCACATCAAAAACAGATGATATATCTCCGCTATTCTTGCTTTAGTCTATAAATAGACATAAGCTACTGGCCCACCATGCTTCCGCTGCTCCCACTGACTACAACCGTCCTCTGGCAGAGTCATATACACGTACACTTCTAAAGCTAATTTAGAACGATGTTATAGTCATCCACCTGCCAGATCTTATAGTCTAGGACAGCAGTAGTGGCAAGCATAAGTCATCAAAACCTCCTTATCATCATCTTTGAGGAGACCGAAGTACATCTCGAGTGGCTGGGATTACCCACCAAATCTGTAGAGTGGCTAATAGATTGTCGAATCCAATTGAATTCTTAGGTTCTACCAAATTTTCAGTAATTGTTTGTGGTTCTAGAATCACTTCCGGTTCTACCATACTCCCACTAATTTTCTCTAAAAAGAATTCATTTTACTAAAATGGATGGCGAGTCAAGAACAATATAACTATTGATCCTGCAAATGGTAGAATGTTAACCCTCCTCAAAGCCTGGGATAACCCACAGACTGCCATTACTGAAACATGCCATGAGTTTATCCGGATTCTAGTTTTAAGCATAAGCCAGACAATTCCATATAGCTTAACATCATTAAGATATGAATCCATTCAATATCTAATATAGAAACAAATGCACCAATTTAATTGGAACCAGATTCAAAAATCATGCAGCTGTTTCCTATGCATATTGACTTAATGGAAGAAGGCCATGCAACATTACTCATCAAGGAGTGCACCCACGGATGAGTAACCTGAGAGAGAAGCAAGTTCTTAAATATATTACTTACGACGGAATAACTAGCATAAGTATCTACATCTTCGATCACCTCGAAGAATCCTGATACTTCCAATGCATGGTTCTCTACTTTATTCTTATATCTATAACTTCTTAAAATTTGGACTTTGTATTTCAACGAAATATATGTCTAAAACCAGAGAAGTTTTAAGTAAACGGAATATAGTATGAGTACCAACCCCTTGTCCTGATAGATATCGGACAACATACAATATTTTGTATAAGTCCTCTGAGTTTTAATAACTCAAACCCTATGCGTTGTAGGTTGAAAACTGTATTATGGTTAAGAAGAATTATATCGTTATTGAATACACCTTACCTAATCATCAACTGATAAAGGTACATGTCATAAACATAATTTCCAAAAGTTATATCTCACTTTATAAAATAAATGTATAGATATATCGGTTTGAAATTGGTGCATAAAAATGGATATTCAAAACCAAATATTTGCCGTTAGGAAAATCCCAGGTGACTTCCTCAAATATCACCAATTAAAAAGAATTCTGATATTGAGTCTCTTATCACCCAATTTCCAATATTCTACTCCCACTCAGTATCTATAACGCCATACAGATATGAGAATCAAGTCTGGTAAATACATGCCTTGGAGTCAGAATCTAATTGGGAAAGAAGTTTTCAATTAACACCGCACAGTGAAACCGAAACATGAAAATGTTTCGAGGGGGTGGCCGGGTATTCCTAGTAATAGCTTTTCCACTATCCATATTCATGACAGTAGTCACAATTTTCCTTGCCCTCACTCAAATCCCTTTATATGTCTTTACTTCTTACCTTCTGTACACCATACTTAGGCTAATTGGTTTTCTTCTTCCTTACCTTTCGACACCTGCCTAAGGTTTGGAAGAAGATTATCCAATAAGTGTAATAAGTGTACTCTCCTGATACTATGAGCTCTCGCAACCTAAGAGAAGGGAAAAATAAAAGACAACCGAATAATCTTGTTCAATTTCTCCAGAATCAAAATCTATTCTCGAACTGAAATAAGTTTCTTTGAGTTCGTATGTAACCATACAATGGAATACCCAAGAAATATGGATCTTCGTGGTGATACGGAGTGTTATGGAGAAATGCAAGGGGGAAGTAGGAGTGACAGGGATATATGCGAATTTGTCGTGAATCATGACAATCCAAAACCAAAGTGTGTAAGAAGGTTCGGTTAACATGGTTCATGAGTTTTTGTTTAAGATCAGGTCATGGTTTCTTCCAAAGAGAGAGAGAAAAGAAACATTCAGCATGCACTCTAACCTAGATTAGATTGGCTAATCACTTTATCTAATCAGGATGGCTCTCACTGTATCCTCAAATTCTCTTTCAAACCCTAACAAGAGAATTGGTCAGGATCATCTGAAAATCACTCGAGAAGTAACACCTACTCATAAGTGGGAATCGGGACCTAACTATCATCGTATGATAACTTAATAGAAACCACTCAAGTCAGCACACTCCAGAAGGTATGCGCATGCTTGGCAAGTTTCCTTTATATTTGAAACTCCCGATATGGTTTTTGCCCCAAGCGCTTATGACTTTGACTTTAGCAAATAAATCATAACACGCAAGTCAAGTTCTATCTGTCATTATCCAGATTAATTTAGATCCATCCGTACACGCCCTTGACTTTGGCCAACAAAGTGGTACGGCTGTCCTAAACCAATGCATCTATCTAAGCAACACACAGCTACCATTCACGATGCCTTAACTTTGGCCAACAAACACTGCATGAATACTATGTGATACTTATCCGAAACGACGGAGGGCTACGGCTGGTTTTTGGTGAAATTTTTTTAACGTAATGAACTTGATATTGTTGAAAGAACTCGAGCAGTTTTGAAAAAGGAGTGATTTAGGCTCCGCATTTTTTAAATAAGTGGTGTTGTAGAAAACCAATTGTTTTGAAGAAAACCGACTAGTTTATAGTCACGTAAATTTTTTCCAAAGAGGTCACTCCGTGTAAAGGGATCTAGGCTCTTTCCTTATCGAATGAGGTACAGGATATTCCTAACTGACTACCTCGATGCAAAGCAAAAGTAAACGCATATAGTTTACAAATTTGGTTCTGACAACATCATATAGGTTTGTTTTCCTTGCATTAATCAGAATTAATACAGTCCCATTAATTAAACATATCATGCCAGAAAGAAACGAAAATAGGCACGCACATATATGTCATCTGTATTTGCCACAGGGTCCCGGGTCTTCACCGTAAAGTTACTTACCTTATAGCAGGGCATGGACAAGACTAACGCGGATGCAAAACATATATAGCGTCTACTAAATATATATATAAAATATATAAACATTTGTCTCACACATGATATCAAGTAACATCACAGAAGTATCATAGCAGAATCGCAGCGGAAGCAAACACAATATGGAAATGCGGATAAACTAGGAAAAGTACATTTCAAAGGAGCCAAATATGAAATGCAATTTTCCCGGCCGTATGGATAGCCCATAGTATCAGATCCTAAACCCCTACGAGTGCAATAAGCCATCCGCTAATCTCAGATGTGAGGAAACCCCAATCAAAGAAGTGAGTGGGCCACCCAGCACTTCCAAAATCTGGTGACTTGGGCACCCCTCCGTGGATCAATCATATACCCCCTACGAGTGCGGTGAATAGCCCGCCAATTCTAGAGTAAGGCACCCTGATCTCAACGCCATGAGATGGAGGTTAGTTGCTCTCTAGAACCCAGCTATTCGAGCACTCCTCCGCGAGGTAATCCTAGTGTATGTAATGAAACACCAAATATACAACGGTGACTACGTCTTCAACCTGGACGTGCCCCAAAGAATAATATACAAGCCGCAATGACGACAGTTGATTTATCATGCAAAAAGTGTTTTGTAAATAACCGCAATCAAGACGGTGTCGCTAGTAGCTAGCCGCGATGAGTACGGGTCGTCCGCAGAGAAACGTGAATTCTTTTCTTGTTTTAGACGAGTTGATAAAATAGATGGGTGATTGTTGTTATCTATTTTGAGACGGATATAATATTTATAATAAAAAGCCTTGTAGAGTTCATAGGACTTAGTAGTTAATGGATGAATGTTTAGAATGACTTTTTTTTTAATCTTTTAATAGTTTAAAGCTAAAGAGATAGAGATGAATGTGGATTAGTTTTCTTGGAGAGAATTAGGGTTTCCCACTACCGACCCTTGTCCGTCCATTGATCTCTATTCATGTCAAGCCCTTAACAAAATAAGTGTTTAACCAATCTCAAATCATGGTCGTGACTATCAATAAATTGATAGGGCTCCCGATAAGGAAGTTAACATTTATTTTTCTAAAGTTTATAAATACTAAAATGTTAAAAAAAAGTTAAAAGATTTTTCATCCATTATTCTACCCTATCCTACAAATCCTAGCAAGTAAGGAATTACTCGCTCATGGTTAGTGGTGATTTAGAAGAAAGGTTGAAGATGAATGAAACCATAATAAAGATGCAGAAAAGTAATTCGTAAAATTAAATGCGTAAAGTAAATGCAGAAAAATAAATATAAAAAACTATCTTTATTAATCAACTATTGCATTACAATTCTCTTCTTAGAAAGTAGATTAGAAGAACTCTAGTTGCTTTAGATCTCTCTTTTTATGGAGGTAGATGAATAGATGATTATGTGATCACTTGGATGATTTTGAATGCACAGCACTTGGTCCTTTATATAGTCCTTGAGACCAGAATCCTAGATGCCATATGTGAGTGGATGCAGTTAAGATCATGATCCTAAAATCCCACATCCAACGGCCCTAATTTGACCGCGGAACCGCCGCATGATATACGTATGGCCGCGGATCCGCCTCTTCCTACTGGAATCTAGTTTTGAGATTTTTTTCTGGATTTTTACGTTGATATTTGGAGATGCTTTTGATGTATAGATTCTGAAAATATTGCTCTGAGTCTCTGCCGTTGCTAGATTCCTCGATTTGCTTCTAAAATTTGGCAGATTTGGTTTCGATATCCCGACTTGACTTGGATCTGTTACTTGGATTTCAGGCCTGAGCTAATACCTGCACAATATCTCAAATCAAAGTGTGAGTAGCATTTGGTATTTTTGAGATATTATTCCAACCATTTATATGATATAATATCTTAAGAATATTGATTAGGAATATTTGATATGATATGCATATTTTAATTACTAATATTTCATTAAAATATTATATGCATATATTTTCCCTAATTATATTAATTAAAATGAAGAAACTTATGATAATAATCTTTTTAAAAATAAACCCCCATATGTTTTTTATTTACAATAAACACCTTTTAGTAGTTAACAATAGTAGGGAAAATGTTCATTCAAATATGCAATATTTTATACTAATCAAATACTCCCAAACTTATGTTTGATCGTCCCGAGCAAACTATTTATTAAAGAGAAAAGGAAAGACCTAACCAGCACACTTTCGTAGGCAACATGATTGCACTTAGCACGTGCAACAAGCCTTTAAAGCTCTAGGTGTTCCTAGGAGGAGGAGTGTTGTCTCCTGAGGGTTTTTAGCGGATTACACCCACAAAATCACATAATAAACGAAAGAAGATGAAAGTTACATACAAAGATAAAGAACATAGAAATAACTTGAAAATAAGAGTTTCAAACTACAATAGCTTTTTAGTTGCCATGAGCTTTATCTTAATGGTCTTGAAAAAAAATGTCAGGAATCACACAATCCCTTAATAAAATATCGTCTTTAGTTTTCCTTCCTACCTTTCTTCCAAATATCGATCATATACCCCTACGTGTGTGTAAAAGACATCTCTACACTTAGAGAATTCAATTCAAGCTAGCATACTCTTGTCCATCTTTCTTAGTACTTTTTAGTCGGTGAATGTTTATAGATGGAATTGCTTACACATTTTTCATGCGACCGTTAATACTTCTTGAGGTACTAACCAACCAATTACCAAATGTGCTCACTTATTTAGGCGTAATTAGCAATATCCTAGTCTTTCAACACCTAAGACTTAGCAGTGACTCCCAAACCAGTTGGTCTAAGGCACTAGGTGATAAAGCACCCTCGCTATATTTTTTTTATGCTGCCTTACGTAATTACAAAATCAGTGTTCATTTTTCACCATTTATATTTTATGTGTATTTATATTTTTGTTTATATATATTTTTCTTCATACTAAGGCTTTTAGACAAGAGCATTTCATAGTATCCTCTACTATCCCAAGTTTCAAGATGTGTGCAAGTGCGTATAGTGGGGTATCAACGTTCAGATGTTTGGTCTAAAAAATATGGAATATTTTTCAGAATTATTTCTATCCGCAGATTAGTGATTTTCTTCATCTTACTAACCTTTGGGACAATAGCTCATGACTACCTATTACTAGTTTTGTTTTAAAATATCTAATTTTCTTTCTTTTATCAAATTTCTTTCTATCTTTCATATGTATTTTTCACTTTCTAACTTTTATTCACAAAAAAAAAATTAGTGCTTTTATTTAGTATACTGCAAAATGATACGTGAATAAGCACAAACCTTCCCCCAATCTTATTTGCAGCAGTGTCCTCAGTGATGTCATCTTTTAAGATCAAAACCTGTAGACTTGGAAAGAAAAGTTCTGAATGATTAGTAAAGAGAACAAGAATCAATGACAGTGAAATCCTCCCCTAAACTTATTTTTGGCTCACAATCATGCAAAGAAATTTCTTTTCTTTCAAGAGCCAAAATATTTTTCTCCCCCCCCTTGAACTTGAGTAAAACATTATTTTTCTTTATTATTAAGCATTTAAAATCATAAGAGGGGGTAAAATTATTGGTCTATGCAAAACTTTACAAAGACCAAAAGTTAAAACCAACCATTCAAATATTTTATCAATGTAACCCATAATTAGTAGAAGATCATGTCATAGATAGATGTGAAGAAGTAGGGAGGAGAGAAGAGGTATAATTGAACGGGTTTACGTCTCAGTTGGTAAAGACGAAATAGTGACGGTGGAAGAAAACGAGAATATGAAAGATAAGGAGTAGGTGAAATATTCGCATTCTCGTACTTGATAAGAAGAAGGGGTGGCGGTTCAACTTCTTCGGGTGGAGGTTGATCCATCACAACACCCATGTCTTTTAGGAATGCGAGTTCTTCGGCGAAAATATCTTCAAAACTTCTATCTATATTCCGAATGATAATCTCATCGGAAAGAAAGGTATGATACTCGGACTCCCTTGTTGGATATATGTATACCCTAGAGGTCATTATATGATAGTGGATGTATTTATACATGTATATATATATATATATTCAGTGTACATTCTTGCTCGACATGATAGTATGCTATCTGGTTCTTCTTTATCTGACATATTGACTTGATCATACTTTTATTCATTCACACATGTTGATAAAGCCCTGAGGATAGTGGCTTGACTACTGTGATTATGATGGAGATCATACTAGTGGGACATCTGTAGTTTATAAGCATATCCTGAAATGTCCCTAGTCGTAGGTGTATCGAGATGGGGCATCGATATACCAGAGTAGACTAGCGTATATAATATTAGACCTATATGATGGGCGATGGATGTTCCCACATCCATTGATGTTTGACATCGAGATCGTATACGGGTGCTCAGTGGAGTCTGGGTACACTGGACGAACTCACCGAGAACTCCTATATGGTATTATATCTATCGTCGGATAGCAGTTCTCAGGTGACACTGGTACAGGTTAGTCTGTAGACCCGAGATCGTCATAGAATCTTGTGTGTTCTCCCACTGTACTTTGATTACCACCCTACCACGGCTCTACTGAGTCGTGCAAATAGGTGGCTTTTGGGTACAGTCCCGAGACACATGAAGGCGATGAGCGATAGGAGGGGTTTCGTCTCTCCCGGTATTGGGAGTCGATGCTGTGCTGTGCTCGATTGGCTATATCAGTAAGTACCTGGCCAGGGCTATTGAGATTTACTGATAAGTGTTATCAGTAGTTTCTCGATCTGTTATAGACCCTTCATCAGCACGACTTATTGAGTTATTGAGGTCGACGTTACCATCCCTAGACTCGATATGCAGCATATCTGACGAAGAGACCGGACTGTACGGTAGTGTTGCCGGTTGGCTCGATGAGAGTTGTGACAGGTTCGTTTGTTTTCTTCTGATCGCTCAATTCCTGGGTGGCCGTTACGTTTAGCTGATCTCTTGCAGTTTGGGGGTGCTTGATATAATTATCGCCCACTGCCGGCGTATTGATGAGTCTTAGAGTCCCACAATGGAGTTATCTAGTCCAGGCGAAATGATGTGGTGTGCATATGAGATATTCACGGGGACCCGATTAAATGCGCGTATGTGATACCGTATATTAATCGGGCAGTTTGCTATTGGTCAGGTATATGACCTGTTTGCTAAATCAAGTGTTGATTTAATATTGACCATTAGCTTTTCACTTTAGACCCTTTTGTCTTTTGTAGTATGCATACATGTATGCATATGTTCTTTTTTATGCACATATGGATATGCATGCTCACATACATGCATACAATATTCTATCATGGTTGTTGATACATGAGATGGTGGCAATATAAGACTCACACCTTATTATTTAATATGATGATATTTTCTTTTGGAAAAGAAAATGAAAGTGGAATTAATTCATGGTTAATTATTTTATTCATCCACTTACCTTTGCCTTAACCATGGGTTATATTTCCTTGGCCATTTTTCCTCCAAAAGAAAATATCTAGATATTTTATAATTAGGGTTAAGAATGAGAAAGAGAATATATATATATATATATATTCATTTCTCATTTTTAACATAAGCTTATGTATCTTGAGCTCTCATATTGCCTTCATCTTCCTCCTCCTCTCTCTTGCTCTCTAGCTTCCATTTGTGAGTGAAAGAGTGATCAAGTTAGGGTCTTTAAGTGAGAAAACAAACTACATCAACATTTTATACTACTCTAGCCAACTAGTTTAGAGTATTGGCTTCAACTATTTCTCTTGATCTAGTAAAGCTTCTAGCTTGGGCAAAGAGGACTCCGGGTGGATCTTCGTAGACTTAGAGGACCTCAAGCTAGCTTCTTTCAAACCCCAAGTGGCCAAGGAGTCTAGCGTAGGGAGCTACAAAGGTTATATTCCCTAAACCTAACTTTTACTTCTTATGAAAGTGTTTAAAGTTTTGTTACCCTAACTTTTCTAGTTTGATCCTTAGGTTAGTTTCTCTAGCACCCTAAAAATTTAAATATGGCATGTGTGATGCTACCAAACCCTTGTAGTGGTGTTGTAGAAACTCCTTCATGGTATCAGAGCTTAACTAGAAGCCTTGACGATGTTACGACAATACGAAAATGAAAACTTCCGCAAAATACGAAATTATAGACCCTTGAAAAATGCTCTCTGTAAATTTTTTCAAAAGTGACCTGAAAATTATTTAAACAACTGTAGAGAGACATTTAAGATGATATAAGAAAACTGGGGCAAAACGAGATGGAGGGGCTCGGAAAAATCCGGTGACACTTTGGGATTTTCTGGCGACGCCGGCCGTTGGTGCTCCACTCTGGCTCGTTTTGCTCCAGTGTTCTGTACATTATGTTCTGGGGCTTCTGGTTTTGTTTAGTTGTCCAGAATTGCATCTGATGTAAGTTTGGTATTGGGCAATTTGCGGAATAGTTCATATTCGTATTTTTATAGCATTGTATTGGTAACGTTGGCGACGTTAAACAGGTCGATCAAATTATCAAACACGTGTTTTCCAGGTTGAACGTACTCGATAACTAATGCAGGTATTCTTATGGACCCTCTAGAAGAAAGTAACCCTAATTCGAGATGTGACCACCAAACTACGATTGAACTTTAGGGTTTATCGTAGTTAGTGGCGCCACAAATGAGGCTTGGGTCTACCCTTCTACGGTTGGTCCATTAAATAATGTGGCATAGATTTTAGGTATTGTTTAGCGGCGCTCAAGTGTTGAGCTTGCTGGGGAATGCGGGTGTTCGTTGATTCGATCGAAGGGTTTAACATCGCCTAGTAGTATGTGATACTTGTTTCTGCGACCGTAAGCGTAGTATGCGTATCGCCGGTTTCGTTGCTATATGTCAACGGCAATTGGGGTACGCATACTTGCTTACGTTGATAACATGTGATGTTATGTGTTGCTGTATTGTGATGTATAAGATTGTCGTGATCGAATAGCCGGGTTTTTTTTATGTGAGATGAGAGTTTTACTTTTCATTCAAGTAAAATTCATTTGTAATGTAATATTCTTTTATTTGGGGCACTTCCGGGTTGAGGATGATATCACCATTATTGTATATAATTTACTTTTCCGCATTAGAATAGACCCAAGGAGGAGAGCACAGGTGACCGGGTTCTGGGGTCCAGTGGGAGACCATATCGAGGCGTCGAGACTGGGTTTCCTAACTCCAGAATTGGCAGGGTCACTTGCCGCTCTCGTAGGGGTCTAGGGTGTGGGATTGGCTATTCATCACGACTATGGAATCTGTATTTTCTATTGTTGGCTAAATACTAAATACGGACGTCCTAGTATATCTTATATTATCATATCTGTGTTTCTGCTGCCTATATTCTGTGATGTGATCGCTTAATATATCTGAGACGAATGCTATATTATATATGAGATATATAATAGACGTTGCTTATGTTTTACACCCGCGCTAGTCCCGTCCCGGTATGCCGTTAGTTAAGCAATCTAATGGTGCATAACGGAACATTGCGGCGAATGCGGATGGCATAAGCGTACGTTGTATTTTCGTTTCTTTTCTGTGATTGGCTTAAGGACTTAAATGATGGGACTACATTAATATGATTAATGTAAAGAAAATAAACCTAAAAAGATGTTGTAGAATCAGATTTGAAAACCACTCGGCTTTTTACGAAAAAGCTACATTTCAAAACTGCGGAGCTTAAGCCACTCCTTTTTTGAAAACCATTTGATTCTACGACGATATCAAGTTCAAAGCGTTAAAGATTTTCTTAAAAATCATTCGCAACCCTCCGTCATTTTAGGAAGTATAGTACTTAGTATTCGTGCTACGTTTGTTGACCTTAGCCAAGGCGTAGTGTACGGTAGCTAAGTGATGTCTTCCTACAATGCATATGATGCAGATTAATTGGGACGGGCATGTGACTTTGTTGACCTTAGCCAAGGGTTATGTGAACGGGTCTAATTAATCAAGAAATGACGGGTTGAACTTGACTAGTGCTTGTGATTTGTTGACTATAGCCAAGGTCATGAGTGCTAGGGGTAAAAACCATATCGGGAGTTTCAAGAGTTGAAATTTGCAATGAGATTGCATACCTTCCATATGATGGTTGGATCCCGATCCCACTGTGGGCAATAGTTGCTCCCAGGAGAGTTTTGCAGTTTACAATTACCTAACCCATTAGGTATCTAGAAAGGTGTTAACGGGGCTACGCCTTTGGGAAGACGAGGTTTATATTAATTAGGTCCGTGTGAAAGCACGGGGAACCTCCCTCAAGTACCGACACTGGCCTGGCTGAACGGTTGGCGAAGTTGTAGACTGTAATTAATCCTGGCTAGTTTTCTTTTTAAGGTTTGAAAGGAAAACTTGATTAAAGTAGTGGGAGACATCGATTAGATAAGATAATAACCAATCTGATCTTTGCAAGAGCTTTCGCTGAGTGTATTCTTTTCTCTCTCTTAATGGCAGATACCAATGACAGGACTCAAGTTTCTACTGGATAAAAATAAACTGAATGGGACCAATTATAAAGACTGTCTGAGGAATCTTAACATTGCTTTGACTTATGATAAGGTATCATATGTCCTCACGGCTCCAGCCCCGCCCGTCCCAGGCCCTAAATCCTCAGTTGCGGATATTGAAGTCCGCAAGACATGGGACGCTGACTATGCCACGGCCAAATGCCTCGCGCTTGCATTGATGGATAACACACATCAAAAGCAGCACGAGAATATGGACGTCCATGCCATATTCCTCCATACAAAGGAGTTGTATGGAGAGCAATCTCGCGTATTACGATATGAAGCATCAAGAAAACTGTTTCAGATGTGAATGGCCCCTGACACACCAGTAGGAGACCATGTTCTGAAGATGATAGCTCTCATAGAAGAGCTTGAGGACTTGGATGGACAATGGACAATGAAAAATATACGGATATTATTCTGCAGTCTCTCCCCTCCATCTTTACTCAATTTATAGTTAACTTTAACATGCACAATATGGAGAATGAACTACCTGAACTCCTTAATATTTTAAGGAGCGTTGAGAGCATACTGAAATAAGTGAAAACTCCCGTTTTGAGTGTTGGGCAATCTTCCTCTTCTTGCCCGAAGGCTAAGGCCAAGGGAAAGATAAAGAAGAAACCCACCAAACCTAGGGGTGGAGTTAAAAAGGTTAAGGGGAAAGACAAGTCTAAAGCTGGGGAATCGGGGAAAGGGGAATGTTATCACTGCCACAAAACAGGACACTGGAAGCGCAACTGCACAGAGTACTTGGATCTCAAGAAGAAGCATGGGGATGCTTCCGCTTCAGGTGTGTTTGTGACAGAAAACTGTTTTTCAATAAACTCTGATTCCTGGGTATTAGATACCGGTTCAGGTTCTCACATTTGCAATTCTATGCAGGGGCTGAGAAATAGCAAGGTTTTGAAAACAGGTGACCATACTCTCCGCGTTGGAAATGGTTCCAATGTACATACAGTTGCAGTGGGAGAGTATCACTTGGGGTTGCCGTCTGGATGTATATTGGTTTTGAACCATGTTATTATGTACCTAGTATGCTTTGTAATATAATATCTGTTTCTTTGTTAGACAATGAAGGATATAATTTTGTATTGCAGAACAATGTTATGAACATTCACCTGAATCAAATGTTGGTTGGGTATGATACACTTAATAACGGGATATACATCCTAAATCAACACACAGTTTTCAGCATACAACACACTAATAAAAGAAAACTTTCAGAAATAAATGAAGCTTTTCTATGGCATTGTAGACTTGGTCACATTAACGAAATAAGACTAAATAAGTTACACAAAGATGGATATTTAAACCCTTTTGAATATAAATCTTATGCGACTTGCCAGTCTTGCATCAAGGGTAAAATGACCAAAACTCCGTTTATTGGACACAGAGAAAGAGCTACTGAGCTCTTAGGCCTCATACATAGTGATGTATGCGGGCCAATATCTACACAGGCTAGAGGCGGTTTTTCTTATTTCATTACTTTCACTGATGATTTCTCAAGATTCGGTCATGTATTTTTATTAAAGCACAAGTCTGATGCTTTCGAGAAATTCACTGAATATAAACTCGAAGTAGAAAAACAAACCGTATTGAGTATCAAAATGCTTCGATCAGATCGAGGTGGGGAGTATCTCAGTACAGAGTTTGCAGACTTCCTAAAAGAGAATGAGATTCTCTCTCAGCTCACTCCTCCTTACACACCACAGCATAACGGTGTGTCAGAATGACGGAATCGGACCCTATTAGATATGGTCCATTCCATAATGAGTGATGCTGAGTTACCCGTCTCATTTTGGGGGCATGCATTAGAGACTGCAGCGTTTCTACTGAACAGGGTCCCAACCAAAACCGTGTCTACCACGCCATATGAGATATGGCATGGGAAGAGATCATCTCTTAAACGAATTAAGATTTGGGGTTGTCCGGCCTATGTTAAAAAGCAGAATCCGGACAAACTCGAGACACGGTCAGTCATGTGTAATTTTGTGGGATATCCAAAGAATTCTTATGGATATCTATTCTACCACAAGGATGAACAAAAGGTGTTTGTTTCTGAGCATGCCACATTTTTAGAAAAAGAATTTTTTACAAATGATACAGATGGCAGTGTGGTAGACCTAGAAGAGGTTCTAGAAACACAAATTACAAATGATGACTTGGTTGAACCGGCTGTTGCAACAGAAACTGAGGAACCTCGGCCACTCTATAGGTCTGGTAGGACTTCTCGCCCACCGGAGAGGTACTACGGTTTCCACATTGAAGGTGATAGAGAAGACAACATCATGGAAGATGATGATCCTACCAGTTTTCAGTAAGCTATCACGATTGGGGACTCTATGAAGTGGCTGGATGCCATGAGATCCGAAATGGAGTCTATGTACACCAACAAAGTATGGACTTTGGACGTTGTACCCCGTGGGGTAAAACCTGTGGGGTGCAAATGGATCTTTAAAAGAAAGATTGGTGTAGATGGGCAGGTAGAGACCTATAAGGCAAGACTTGTGACGAAAGGTTTTCATCAAAGACCATGTCTGGACTATGACGAAACTTTTTCTCCTGTAGCCATGCTTAAATCCATTCGGATCCTACTTGCTATTGCTGCTCACTACGACTATGAAATCTGGCAGATGGACGTTAAAACAACATTTCTAAATGGAGAATTAGAAGAATGCGTTTATATGGATCAACCAGAAGGCTTCATTGACAGTGGGAGCAGCGGGAAAGCATGTAGATTGCTTAAATCCATTTATGGATTAAAGCATGCATCACGGAGTTGGAACATCTGTTTCGATGATGTTATCAAAGAGTTTGATTTCATCAAAAATCCAGATGAACCTTGTGTTTATAAGAAGGCTGTAGGGAGAGCTGTCACATTCCTCGTATTGTACGTGGATGACATTCTTCTGATAGGAAATGATATTCCTATGCTACAGTCGGTCAAATCTTTCTTATCACTAAGGTTCTCCATGAAGGACCTGGGTGATGCCACATACATTCTGGGCATTCGGATCTATAGGGATGGATCCAAGAGGTTATTGGGATTGTCCCAAACCAGGTACATTAACACCATCCTAAAAAGGTTTAGTATGGAAGACTCCAAGTGGGGTGCCTTACCTGCTTGCCATGGGGTCACTCTCTCTAAGGACTCTTGCCCAAAGACCGATGAAGAGAGAGCTCACATGAGCATTATACCCTATGCTTCGGCAGTAGGATCTATAATGTATGCGATGTTATGTACATGCCCAGATGTAGCTTATGCACTTAGTGTAGTAAGCAGGTATCAATCCAACCCAGGGGAGAATCACTGGATAACTATGAAGAACATTCTTAAGTACTTACGAAGGACTAAAGAATTGTTCTTGGTGTATGGTAATGGAGATCTCCAGATGGAGGCCTTTACCGATTCGAGCTTCCAGAGTGATAAGGACGACAGTAAATCTATCTCTGGGTTTGTATTTACCCTCAATGGAGAGGTGGTTAGTTGGAAAAGTTCCAAACAGGATACCGTTGCAGACTCTACGATGAAGGCTGAGTACATTGCTGCGAATGATGCCGCCAAAGAAGCCATCTGGATGAGGAAGTTCATCTCGGAGCTAGAAGTAGTTCCAACCATTATTGATCCAATCCTATTGTATTGTGATAATAATGGGGCTATGGCGTTAGCTAAGGAGCCTAGGTCCCATCAGCGGTCTAGACACATCCTGAGGCGCTTTCATTTGATCCGGGAGATTGTAGATCGCCGCGAGATCGAGATTAGGAGAGTAGACACAAAGAATAACACCGCGGATCCACTCACCAAGGCCCTCCTCCCTCAGCCGCAGCATGAGCGACTTTTTGAGATGTTGGGTATGAGATACGCCAATAACTGGCCTTAGTGCAAGTGGGAGATTGTTGGATATATGTATGCCCTAGAGGCCATTATATGATAGTGGATGTATTTATACATGTATATATATTCAGTGTACATTCTTGCTCGACATGATAGTATGCTATCTGGTTCTTCATTATCTGACATGTTGACTTGATCATGCTTTTATTCATTCACACATGTTGATAAAGCCCTGTGGATAGTGGCTTGACTACTGTGATTATGATGGAGATCATACTAGTGGGACATCTGTAGTTTATAAGCATATCCTGAAATGTCCCTAGTCGTAGGTGTATCGAGATGGGGCATCGATATACTAGAGTAGACCAGCGTATATGATACTAGACCCATATGATGGGCGATGGATGTTCCCACATCCATTAATATTTGACATCGAGATCGTATACGGGTGCTCAGTGGAGACTGGGTACACTGGATGGACTCGCCGAGAACTCCTATATGGTATTATATCTATCGTCGGATAGCAGTTCTCAGGTGACACTGGTACAGGTTAGTCTGTAGACCCGAGATCGTCATAGAGTCTTGTGTGTTCTCCCACTGTACTTTGATTACCACCCTACCATGGCTCTACCGAGTCATGCAAATAGGTGGATTTTGGGTACAGTCCAGAGACACACGAAGGCGATGAGCGATAGGAGGGGTTTCGTCTCTCCCGGTATTGGGAGTCGATACTGTGCTGTGCTCGATTGGCTATATCAGTAAGTACCTGGCCATGGCTGTTGAGATTTACTGATAAGTGTTATCAGTAGTTTCTCGATCTGTTATAGACCCTTCATCAGCACGACTTATTGAGTTATTGGAGTCGACGTTACCATCCCTAGACTCGATATGCAGCATATCTGACGAAGAGACCGGACTGTACGGTAGTGTTGCCGGTTGGCTCGACGGGAGTTGTGACAGGTTCGCTTGTTTTCTTCTGATCACTTAATACCCGGGTGGCCGTTACGTTTAGCTGACCTCTTGCGACTTGGGGGTGCTTGATATGATCATCACCCACTGCCGGCGTATTGACGAGTCTTAGAGTCCCACAATGGAGTTATCTAGTCTAGGCGAAACGATGTGGTGTACATATGAGATATGCGCGGGGACCCGATTAAATGCGCGTATGTGATACCGTATATTAATCGGGCGGTTTGCTATTGGTCAGGTCGTATGTGATATGACTTGTTTGCTAAATCAAGTGTTGATTTAACGTTGACCATTAGCTTTTCACTTTAGACCCTTTTGTCTTTTGTAGTATGCATACATGTATGCACATGTTCTTTTTTATGCACATATGGATGTGCATGCACACATACATGCTTACAATATTCTATCATGGTTGTTGATACATGAGATGGTGGCAATATAAGACTCACACCTTGTTATTTAATATGATGATATTTCCTTTAGGAAAAGAAAATGAAAGTGGAATTAATTCATGGTTAATTATTTTATTCATCCACTTACCCTTGCCTTAACCATGGGTTATATTTCCTTAGCCATTTTTCCTCCAAAAGAAAATATCTAGATATTTTATAACTAGGGTTAAGAATGAGAAAGAGAAAATATATATATTTTCATTTCCCATTTTTAACATAAGCTTATGATTATCTTGAGCTCTCATATTGCCTTCATCTTCTTCCTCCTCTCTTTTGCTCTCTAGCTTCCATTAGTGAGTGAAAGAGTGATCAAGTTAGGGTCTTTAAGTGAGAAAACAAACCACATCAACATTCTATACTACTCTAGCCAACTAGTTTAGAGTGTTGGTTTCAACTATTTCTCTTGATCTAGTAAAGCTTCTAGCTTGGACAAAGAGGAATCTGGGTGGATCGTCGTGGACTTAGAGGATCTCAAGCAAGCTTCTTTCAAACCCCAAGTGGCCAAGGAGTCTAGCGTAGGGAGCTACAAAGGTTGTATTCCTTAAACCTAGCTTTTACTTCTTGTGAAAGTGTTTAAAGTTTTGTTACCCTAGCTTTTCTAGTATGATCCTTAGGTTAGTTTCTCTGGCACCCTAAAAATTTAAATATGGCATGTGTGATGCTACCAGACCCTTGTAGTGGTGCTGTAGAAACTCCTTCATCCTTAAGAGATTCATATTTAGCGTAAGAGATTGACTCGGACAGCTCGACTAACTCATTCGATAAGTCAAAGGATTCGGACTTGGGTGTGGATTTGTCGACAGAAGGGTCCTCACGTGTATAATACACAGCAGGATCAAAAAACAATGCACTAGCGGCGTCGAGATCAGTATCATGAAGCTCCTCAAATTCGCAACTGTCGGAAGCTATCTTGTCGACAGAACATACATCAATTATATAAGCATAAAATTCGGAAGGCTGACTTCCTAACTTATAGATGTTAAGCTCAATTGTCATTTTCCTAAAGGACATGTTCATTGAACCGTTATGACAATTGATTATTGCGTTGGAAGTTGCTAGAAAAAGTCGACCTAGAATCACCGGAATTTGGTTCCGTCGGTTTGCCACAGGCTGTGTATCTATAACTATAAAGTCCATAGGTAATATAAATTCCCCAACTTTTATCAACACGTCCTCTAGCTCACCCACAGGGTGGGTGATAGATCGATCAGCCATCTGGAGAGTGCAGTGCGCAGGTTTCAACTTTCCTATGCCTAATTGCTCAGAAACAGAATAAGGAAGCAAGTTAACACTAGCACCTAAATTGAGTAGAGTGCGATTGATGTTTTCCCCCCAATAGCAATAGATATTGCAGGACAACCGGGGTCCTTATGTTTCTTTGGCACATGTTGGATAAGAGCATTGCTCATATTACTCGCTAAGAAAACTTTTTTAAGCATTTGAATTTTTCTTTTCCTAGCGCACAAGTCCTTTAGAATTTTAGCATAAGATGGAACTTGTTGGATAGCATCTAAAAGAGGAATATTTATGTTAACTTGCTTAAAAAATTCCACAATCTTCTCCATGTGGGGACTTGGTCTGTTAGGCCTTAACCGGTTTGGAAAAGGAGATTTATTAACAAGGGCTGGGTCCAACTCTTGTGGAGAAGTTTATGGCGATGTAATGAATCCCAAAATTAGATTTGGGATGGTCGTAGATGGTAATTCCTTCAAGAAAGTGGGCTGAGGGTTTGATCCTAGTGAAGAACGGAGAATAGGCTCCGAAGAAGATATTGGATCAGACGAAGTAGGAGTAGAAGTAGTAGCCGGAGTATCATCAATATCATCAACTTGTTCACCAACTTGGTTATTCAGCTCTCTTCCCGATCTCAACGTAGTTACAGCACTCACATTATGATTTTTTCGGTGAAGGATAAAATTTGCACTTTGTGAATGGCTGGGATTTGGTAGAGCTTGAGATACAAGTTTCCCTTTCTATCTCTCACTCATTGTGGCATTGAACTGTGCAATTTGTGATTCTATCGATCTTATGCTTTCACTGTGGGAAGCAATTTGTTGTATCAGCGTTTGGATAGATGATGTTAAATTAGCCATCGTTTGTGTGGATTGTTTTATAAACGTTTCTAAACTTCGTTCGAGTGCAGAGATTTTATTGGTATCAGCCGTTGAAATATTATTATAAGTTGCAAAGTTGTTGGCCGGATTTTGAAAAGCTTGCGATTGAAAGGGTTACTGAATTTGTTGTTGTGGCGGTTGTTGCTGTGGAGGAAGCCTTTGATAATTATTTTGGATTGGGAACTGATTTTGATTTTGAGATTGGTTTTAGTTCCAAGCAAAATTAGGATGATTCCTCCATCGCTGATTATATATGGATGAATAAGGGTCATTCCTAGGTTGTTGCTGAAAAATAGCATTGGTTTGTTCATGACCTTGAGACGGAGGATTCAAAACATATTCTTCTGTTAATCGTGATGAGTCAAAATAGCAACCACACACGGTTTTGGGGAGTGTAACTTGGTTTAGGGAGGCTGAAGAGAATTTTCTTTCCATAGCGTCGAGTTTCTTTCGCATCGCAGCCATTTCGGCTTTCATTGCGATGGAAGCGTCAAGATGATGGATACATGCCCTAGATGAAGACGATGTTGGTCTAGTGCTCTCCTATTGTTGTAAGTCAATGTCGCGCACCCCGCGGTTTCGCGGGGAGGCGGAATACGCAAAAAACGATTTTTACGGGCTTCGCAACACCAACTTGAACTCCAGGATCAATACTAAACCCTAGCTAGCAAAACTGTATGAGGTTAACTACTCAGATAGAAAGTTATACCTCACAGAACCATGTCCTTTAGGTCTTCTTGCTGTCCTCCTCGTCATCATAGGCTCCTTGGATCGTACACGGATCGGGCCTTCTCGTCGGTCCTCTCAAGTCAAAGACGATCCACCAGAGAGTCTATAGTCCGAGCTCCAACCTCAAATCCGAGATAACTAAGGCACCTAGTTCACTAAACTAGATGTCCTAAATGATGTAGAGAGTGAAGATGGATTAGTTTGTCTCTGAATACCCTAGGTTTCTCAACACATGAGACATTTAGGGTTAGAGGAAGAAGAAAGAGCTTTGAAGGAGAGAGAGTGTTCAAAAGATAATGAGTGAAGATGTCTAAGTCTTGTGATGACTATGAGGTAAATAATTCACCACAAAATATCTCTCAAAAATATCTCACAAAATATCTAAGTGCCACCTTGACTCAATAGTCATCCATGAGTCACTTAGTGAGTCATCAAGTAGCCATGCTTCATCCTTTGTCAAATAACACCTCATCCCACCTCATTAAGTATTTAACCTAAATGGTTATAATAGAAATGCGGTATCTTATTCTAGAAGTATACTTGAGCAAATTACAAGAATACCCTCATCCGTATATACATACTCGTATCCGTATTCCGAAAAATACGAATACAAAGAGACGAAAATAATCCAACAATATAATACTAGGATTCGGCTTAAACCAAAGCCCACTAATATTATCCGTCCGAACATCATACGTGCATAGGTACACGTATGTGATCGAAGCCCTGTCGTAAAACCATACGGCCTCTACATATTTTGCCCGATGCAGGGAAACCCTCTGTGTAGGACTCTAAAGACTCGACACTACGCTGGCAGTGGGTTTAACCACAAGCACGTCAACGGTACTACCTGTACATAACGGCTACCCAAGTATCTGTCGATAAGAAGGCTGACGAGCAAACTCATCCGAACTCCTATTGAGCCTATCTGTGACAATCTCCGTACAGTCTGGTCTGTTCATCTAAGAGTATCGCATATTAGGCCTAGGGGGTGGTAATCTTCAGACCCCTAATAGCGTAATAAGTCGTGTCGGAGTGTAGCCCAAAACACCGTGAGAAACTAATGGAGTACCTACCAGTAAATCTCGCTTGCCATGGCTAGGGATTTTGTGTAATGGCTTTCTAAACACAGCGTGATATCAACCCCAATACCAGGAGAGACGAATCCTATCTAACCGCCACTGCCTCCAAGTGCTTCGGGACTGCACCCAACTACTACCTGTTTGCACAACTCCTTTGAGCCGTGGTAGGGTAGTAATCTAAGAACAGTGGGAACACACTCGAGGCGAAGTAGCAGTGTCAAGTCGATGGACTAAGCTGTACTCATGTCACCTGGGAACTGCTACCCGACGATAGGTATAATACCCACCGGCAGCTCCCTACGAGTCCTGTCCAGTGTACTCATAACCCAATGACCTGCATACTATCTCCAGTACGGCGTACTAATGGGTTTGGGACAGACCATCTCCCCTGCTGGGATGAGAAGCGTATACACTAGTCTACTCTGGAGTATCGATGCCTCGTCTCGATAATCCTACGACCAGGGACCTGTATAAGGATGTGTTTATAGAATACCCAGCCCCTACTAGTGTGACTGCCATCACAACGCTGGTAATCAAGTAAAGATCCTAAGTGCTCTACCAATATGTATAAGCGATATGCTAAAAGAAACATATGCACATATTAAGGTAGAAACAAACCAGGTTGCATACTACCATTTCAAGCAAGACTTTTACTATATCCGTGTATATCCCAAGCTTCCAATATGTAATATACAAACCAGTATGATACAATAATGGCCTCTAGGGCATATATCACTAAAAATCTCCCACTTGCACTAAGGCCATGTATTGGCATATCGCAGACCTATCATCTCTAATAGCCTCTCAAACTGTGTCTAAGGGATGGCCTTTGTGAGTGGATCTGCAGTATTGTTCTCCGAATCAACTCTCCGCACCTCGATCTTCTGGCGATCAACAATCTCTCTGATCAGGTGGTACCGCCTCAAGATATGTCTGGACATCTGATGGGACCTGGGTTCCTTCGCTAAAACTATAGCGCCGTTGTTGTCACAATACGGAGGTATTGGATCTACAATGGATGAAACCACCTGAAGTTCTGTTAGGAACTTCCTCATCCAGACTACTTCTTTTACGGCGTCACAAGCAGCGATATACTCCTCTTCCATCGTCGAGTCAGCAACGGTGTCCTGCTTAGAGCTCTTCTAACATACCACCTCTCCATTGAGGGTAAAGACATAACCCGGCATGGACTTGGAGTCATTCTTATCACTCTGGAAGTTGGAGTTAGCAAAGGCCTCGATTTGGAGGTTTTTTCCGCCATACACCAAGAACATCTTCTTAGTCCTTCTCAGGTACATGAGAATGTTCTTCACTGCTATCCAGTGGTTCTCCCCTGGGTTTGACTGATACTGGCTTACCATGCTAAGTGCGTAAGCAACATCTGGTCTGGTACATAACATCGCATATATTATAGAGCCTGCCGCAGAAGCGTAGGGTATATTCGTCATGCGAGCCATTTCCAAATCAGTCTTGGAAGACATCTCTTTGGAGAGGGTGATTCTGTGACAAGCCGGTAGACTACCACGCTTTGAATCTTCCATACTAAATCTCTTTAGTATGGTGTCGATGTACCTAGACTGCGAAAGTCTCAACATCCTCTTAGATCTATCACGATAGATCTGGAACCCCAGAATGTAGGAGGCATCACCCAGGTCTTTCATGGAGAACTTCTGTGACAAGAATCGTTTGACTGATTGTAGCATAGGAATGTCATATCCTATCAAGAGAATGTTATCCACGTACAAGACAAGGAATACCAAAGTTCTCGCTACAATCTTACTATAGATGCATGGTTAATCTGGATTTTTGATAAAGTCGAATTCTTTGACCGTCTCATCAAAACAGATGTTCCAACTCCGTGATGCCATCTGTTAGGTTACTTAGCACTCTCAATAGGTTTTATAAGTCATCGAGTATGCAATTTTAAAAAATCTAGAGAGTAAAGCAACCCAAACCAAGGATCTAACTAGAGAATTAGGGGGAAACTAAGCAAGTAAACAACTTTACTCTAAGTGAACAAGGAATACAAGCTTTGTAGACCGGTCCTTCAATTCAAAAGCTCCGTGTAGTAGCCTCTTAGCTCTAAGTAGTGGTCTCCCGGACTCTCGTTAGGCTCCACTAGGCGAAAGGAACTAGCTTGCTCAAAGATCTTCGAGGCCGAAGATGATCTACGTTAAAGAATCTCTAACTCAAGCTACCTTTTCACTAATTGATGAACTAGTGAAGAAACAACCTATACTAAATGGCTAGTTTGGTATAGATTAGTGAAGTAGGAATTTTTCTCACTTTAGAATTATTTTTCTCACACTCTTTCTTCACCTCAAGAAAACTTAATAAGCTCAAAGGAGATGAAGAAGAAGATGAAGTCAAAAATAATGGCAATCATGTGTGAGAAAATATCATAGATGATATTTGTAGAGATTTAACCATGGCTAAAGATAATGGTTGGGTTAATAAATATCTAGAGTAAAACAAAATTAGTGGACTAAGTCAATGGTTTCCATAAGCTTCTACAAGCCTCTAACACATAACAATTTCCACCTAATTTTGTTTATTCCCTAAATAAATAATCACCCTTATTATCTTGAGTATGGTATGAGTCTCATACATTCATGTACAACGTATCATCAACCATGACACAAAAAAGAATACATTAACATATATCACATATATATTAAATGTATAAGTAGAAGAAATTCTTAAGTGAGCCGATATAAGTTAATATATATATTAATATATCAAATATATAATTATATATTAAATTATTAAATTAACACTTGATTTAATAATCCGGCTATATCACATATAACCGACTAATATCATTTATATCATCTTATCGAATCAACACTTGATTCAATAATCCGGCTATATCTCATATAACCGACCGATATCATATATCGCGAGATTAGAATACGATATCACATACACATATTAATCTCGGTCCCGCATATATCACATATGTGCCATACTTCATTTCGCTTGAGCCAGGAAACCTCTGTGTAGGACTCTAAAGACTCGTCAATATGCCGGCAGTAGGTAACGATCATATCAGTTACCTACAAGCCGTCAATGGTACTAGCTGGACGTAACGGCTACCCGAGTATTGAGCGATCAGAAAATCAACAAGCAAGCTTGTCCATACTCCTGTGAATCCAATAAGTAACACTACCGTACAGTCCGGTCTCTTCGTCTGATATATCGCATATCTAGCCTGGGGGTGGTAAACGTCAGACCCCAATAGCTTGATAAGTCATGCCGATGTAAGGCTCATAACGGTTTGAGAAACTACTGATAACACTTACCAGTAAATCTCAGCAACTCTGGCCAGGGATTTTCTGTTATGACCAATCGAGCACAGCGCAACATCAACCCCCAATATCGGGAGAGACGAAACCGCTTCTATCGCTCATTGCCTCTATATGACTCAGGACTGTACCCAAAAACCACCTATTTGTATGCTCTTTTGAACGTGGTAGGGTGGAAATCAAAGCACAGTGGGAATCACACAAGACTCTATGACGATCTCGGGTCTACAGACTAACCTGTACCATTGTCACCAGAGAACTGCTATCTGACGATAGGTATAATACCATCTAGGAGTTCTCGGCGGGTCCTGTTCAGTGTACCTAGTCTCCACTGAGCACCCGTATACAATCTTTGATGTCAAAAACCAATGGATATGGGATCATCCATCGCCCATCAAATGGGTTAAGAAACGTATATGCTAGTCTACTCTGGAATATCGATGCTGTAACACCCGAGCCCAATGCTACTAATTTTCAGTTACCGTTTGAACGTAGTGTGACACTCATTTCATTTATCTTGCTTGATTGCTACTTACTGTAAATTTTACCCGGCAAATTCATTTCTGCATATAACAATTTTTGGCATCTAAAATAAAATTAAAAATATTCATCTTGGCCTGCTTGACACCCCTAACCCTGTTGTAGCATCCGTGCATCGTGTTCTCGTCCCGTTCAGTGAAACGGGCGAGTTTGGACGGCTACGTGCACGTACGTGTGTCCGTTTTGGGGGTATGCTTTTTTATCATAAAACACTTCATTTTCACTTTTGGATCCCGCTTAAAATTCTATTATTTGAATTTCAAATTTTTGGACCCGACCCGGGCGCGATTTGGAAATGTTTTACTTTGCGCCAAAATCCCAAATTTTAATAATTTTTTAAAACCATTCGTATATTCAATTCTTCTAACAATCTTATATATTTTAAACTGTATAAGATTTATAAGATTTCTAAACCTTTCACATTTCCAATCTCAGCCAATCAAAACCTCGTCTTTAACCCCGTGGGCCCCAATTTCTCTCTCTCCTCTCTCTCTCTATCCCCCGTATCTCTCTCTCTCTTCTATATATTTAAAATCTCTTCCCTCCTCCTTTCTTTTTCAAACGATAACCCATAACCCACGCGAACCCTAGCAGCGCACCCCGTCGCCGCCGCAGCCCCAACGCCGACGCCACTACCACCGGCCTCCTCGCCTCCTCAACCTCGTCTCATCCACATCCTCCTTCATCGTTTCCCGAGCGCCTGCACACTTCCCTGCACCGGCAACCGCGGCCGCCTGCACTTCGTGGGATCGCCGCCGGCGATTTCGATCCGCCTCCCCGGCCTCGCACATCCCCTCTGTAAGCTTCTTCTCCTCTCCTCCTCTTTCCTTTCCTCTTTTTCCTTCTCTGTGAAATTTCTTGATCTGCAGGTTCTTGTCGCTGCCGTCGTAGGCCACCTCCGGAGCTCCGTCGACGAGGTCGACCGTCACCACCCGTCCCACGGATCATCGTGAGCACCCCTTCTCAGATCCTACTTCCTTTCTTCTCTGTTTTTCTTTCTCTTCTTGTTTGCATGTCGTGACCGTTTACTGTTCATTCCTTGGCCGGAATCCGACGATGCCGACGACGTGACCCAACGTTCCAGCGAGGTACCCCGACCCGTGTGGTTCCATTGTTCGTCGTTTGGGTTCATTCCGTGAACCGTGCGCCCGTCGCGAGTTTTCCCCGCCGACATTCTACGTTCCGTTTTCCCGATTCGCGACCCGTCGAGGCAAGTACCCCTTGCTACATGCTAAGCAATATTTACATACATATTAATGACACCCTAAACCTATAAATTTAACTTTGGTACGATCATTTCTCTTTTCGTGTTCAATATTGTTATATAACATTTTATCTTTCAAACTTGGAACCTATATATGTAGGTATCATTGCATCCATGAAGTCTTAACTTGTTAACATGATTAAATGGCTATAAATTGTCTTACTGCATTCTTATAATGTTGAAATCATCTCTGTGACACAACTGATAACTGTACTGCAAATTGAGTAAATCTGCCTATTGCTTAATTCATTGCTTATATCATGTTGATGATAACCATGCTTGATTGTATAACCGATTGTGAGCACACCCATGATATTGTTTATATCTTGACCTGACTTGATACATATATATTGATCTACCCGACATGGTACCGTATACTGCTTGACTTGACCTGATGTACCATGACCTGACCCGTTACCTGATCTTGTGTCTAATGCCAACAAACCTGACATGTAGTCCTCACGGACCGTTCCTGTTGTCTATCCAGACAAAGCTGTTTACCTGATCCTGTGTTGGCATTAGTTTTTTGATTTCGGGATACCTGACTTGACTTACACATATAACTTGGGGGTATGGGGAAATCAAAGGTGAAACCTGACTTGTAACTCAACAGTTCACTACTTGTACTGATCAATTTTAGAGGCCAGGCCCGCCTCGTGACGATGCTGCTGACATTGTTGGTCTTTATCCTTTCCCTTGTAGTGCCTAGCGGCACGTCTCGGTTTCAGCCCGAGAGTCTTAGACCGTGGTCCCGGGCATGCACGGGATACTATTGAGTTACATCGATAATTCATCAATTTGATTTCAAAGACTTTAGAACAGAGAACCTGATAGAACAGTCCAGTTTACCCACTGCACATTACCCTGCACTGCTTTGACTTATATTATTGTTACTCTTATTTTATTCATGTTTATATTGCATTGCCTGCTACACTGTTCATATTATATTACTTGATGACATGACGCGCTGACGTCTGGGTTTTGCATGGCCCAGATTCCGTACCGCTGTTGCAGTCCGAGCAGGAGTACTTCAGCCAGCAAGCTGAGCTGTGAGTCCTGTAGTAGTTAGTTTTCTTTCCTGCATTTTTATTCCTGATGTGAGCCCGCATTATGGGACATACATTCCAGTTGTTTGTATTGGATCTTTCGCTTCCGCATTTTATTATTCTTGACTCATGATTTATCTTGGTTTATGGACATGTTTAGATAGTTTTATTTTGTTCTTGATATCTCTATAGCCGTAATGTGACTGTGGATGGATACTTCCTACCCACAGGTAGCATGGTTGGTTATGTCACGTGCCCATTTTAGCGTACTCTGGGAAGCAGGGCGTGACATGGTTCTTTTGGCATCAGAGACATAGGATAGTCGGGTTGATTCTTTTGTAGTTGAGTATTGTACCCAATACGCGAATCAGAATACCGGTGTTTAGGAAACATGTCCTGCCACCTTGCCGTTTTACCATTCTTGAATCACATTCTTCCTGATTATATCTTTTGCGATGTGCAAACTTCCTTTGCATATCGACTCGAAAACCTGATTCCTTGTTATCTCTAGGACTTAGGCGACTTGGGTGGAGTTATGTAATTGTGGCTATGATACCGCGTCATAGTTACAATGTGGCACTCTATTTAAGTATCTTAGAGTTCTAGCCTTGATCTATATTCAGAATCTATCATCATGCTAATGTTGGGTGTTTTGATTTCAGGATTATGGCAGATAAGAATTTGAAGACGTACCAAAGGCGTGTGGACGAAGCCGCCATGCTTGGAGTGATAAGGGGAATGCTAGAGAATCAAAAGAGACAGACCGAGCTGATCCAGCAGCAAGCGGAATCGTTTCAGGAAGGTTTGCAGATCGTTCAGAAGTCTGTGAACAATGTTGGAGCTAAACCAGTTGACCGAGTAGGGACCGTAGCAGACTTCAGGCGTTTGGGTCCGTCTACATTTACTGGTTTGGAGGAACCGTTACCAGCAGAGCAGTGGCTAGTGGACACAGAGAACTTGCTTATTGCAGCACAGATTCCAGATGAGAAAAGAGTTGATGTGGTACGCATTCAGTTAGTGGACTACGCCCGAGAATGGTGGCTTGTGGAGGAGACCCGCTTACCCAAGCCGATCAAGTGGGCGGATTTTTCTAAGAGTTTCTTAGAGAAGTTCTTCCCGCGGACTGCACGGGAGAAAATGGAAGAGAAGTTTATTGGGCTAAGGCAGAATGGAGCACCCGTAGATTTGCATGCAGCAGAATGGACAAGACTCAGCAGATTCGCTGGACCTTTAGTTGCCAATGATGCAGACAGGGCACGGAGGTTCATGCACAGCTTGGATGTGGACATCCAGAGGCAGATTGTCTCCCTGGGTTTGACCACTTTCTCACAGGTTCTTATGGCAGCTCGAGAACAGCAGAGCCTATCGGGAAAAACTGGGAGTTCACAGCAGACAGCAGTTGCGGTAAGGAAGCCAGCATTTGTACCAAACCGAGCTTATGGTCGCAGAGGTATTCCAGTGGACCGTCGAGGCGTAGCACCAATGAAGAAGCCTGCTGTCGTTGATCAGAAGAAGCGTGTGGTCTGCAGCTATTGCCACTTACCTGGACATTTGCAAAGGGAGTGTCGCAGGATGCAAGGACTCTGTTTAGTTTGTGGAGCGGCAGATCACACTATTAACTCATGTCCGTCGAAGCTTCGTACAAGGGATGATTTTCAGAAGCCTCCATAGAGACCATTCCAGGGACAGAAACAGCTGACTCAAGGACCTAATCAGGCTCGAGCTTTTACCTTGACAGCTGAAGAAGCTAAGGCGTCAGAAGAAGTTATTTCAGGTACTTTACTCGTTCATGGTTTTCCCGCATTGGCGTTATTTGATTCTGGTGCATCCCATTGTTTTATATCATCCAAGTTTATAACTACACACTCGATTGCCTGCATGACCCTGTCTAGTTTCTGGGACATACACACTGGGAATGGGAAAATCATATCTAGTAGGGAATGTAAAGATTGTACAGTTGTTGTGTGCGGACGGGAGCTTCTTGCAGATTTCTTGGTGATTGATACGGGCAGCTACGAAGTCGTCTTGGGAATGGATTTTCTTGGCATTTTCCACGCTCACATTGATTGTAGGGCAAAAAAAGTAATTTTCCAGATTCCCGGACATCCTGAGTTTACCTTCACTGGAGGAAGCAGTTCTGTCGGGCCAGTCGAGTTCAGGGCTAGGCCGACAAACAATATTCTTGCAACAATGGAAGTTGATGAAAGTAAAGAGCCGGCTGTTGTTCACGATTTTATGGACGTGTTTGAAGATATATCGGGATTACCGCCGAAGCGAGACGTGGAGTTCGCAATTGATCTTATTGCTGGTGCAGTGCCAGTATCCAAAGCGTATTATCCAATGGCACCAGTAGAATTGGAAGAAGTCAAGAAACAGGTTGCTGAATTGCTTGAGAAGGGTTGGATTCGAAGCAGTAACTCGCCTTGGGGAGCTCCAGTTCTTCTAGTAAAGAAGAAGGATGGCACAAGGAGGATGTGCATCAACTATCAAGAATTAAACCGGGTGACTATTAAGAACAAGTACCCTATCCCTCGCATTGGAGAACTTTTTGAGCAGCTTAGTGGCGCGAGGGTATTCTCGAAGCTGGATTTGCGATCCGGATATCATCAGGTCCGAGTGAAAGCAGAAGATATTTGCAAGACAGCGTTCCGAACTCGGTATGGACATTACGAATACTTAGTGATGCCCTTCGGAGTAACGAATGCGCCGGCAGTATTCATGGACTTGATGAACCGAATCTTTTCGCCATTCTTGGATCAGTTTATTGTGGTATTCATTGACGATATTCTGGTTTACTCGAAGAGTTTTGAAGAGCATGCTGAGCATTTGAAGATCGCACTGCAGACGTTGAGACAGGAGAAGTTATATGCGAAGATGAGCAAGTGCGAGTTTTGGCTGGAGGAAGTAAAGTTTTTGGGGCATGTTGTGTCTGGCGATGGAATTGCCGTTGATCCAGAAAAGATTACAGCAGTTCGTGATTGGCCGATTCCAAAGAATGTTGCGGACATAATAAGTTTTCTTGGACTCGCCGGATATTACAGGAGATTTGTAGAGAACTTTGCTCCTCTGGCAGAGCCGTTGACCAAGCTTACGCGCAAGGAGGTACCTTTCGTATGGACGGATAAGTGTGCGTTAGCTTTCGAGACGTTGAAGCAGAAGTTGATAACCGCCCCTATTCTGACCGTACCAGACAATTCCGGAGGATTGGTGATTCACAGCGACGCATCTGGGAAAGGTTTGGGATGTGTTTTGATGCCGCATGGGAAGGTTGTAGCGTAAGCATCGAGACAATTGAAGAACCCTGAGAAGAATTATCCAACTCATGACTTGGAACTTGCGGCTTTGATTTTTGCTTTGAAGATTTGGAGACACTACCTTTTGGGCGAAAGGGTCGAAGTTTTTACTGATCATAAGAGCTTGAAGTATGTGTTCACACAGAAGGAGCTTAATATGAGGCAGCGTAGATGGTTGGAGCTGATGGCTGACTACGATCTTGATCTTAAGTACCATCCGGGGAAGGTTAATGTCGTGCCGGATGCGCTTAGTCAGTTAACAGCAATTCAGGTGTTAACTACGCAGAAGGAGCTCATTGAAGATTTTCGAAGATTTGATTTGGAGGTTGTGCTACCGCATTCTAATGGACAGTTGATGCAGCTGTAAGTACATTCGTCATTGATCGAGAATATTAAAGCAGCACAATCGCAGGATCCTAGACTGCAAAAGTTTCGAGAGCAGGTTGAAGCCGGACTACGAACAGATTTATTGATCCACGAAGATGGTTCGTTGAGGTATGGTAGCCGTTTGTGTGTGCCAAAGGGGGAACATATAACCATGGATTTCGTGACGGCTTTACCGCGAAGTCCAAAAGGCAACAATGCTGTATGGGTGATTGTTGATCGTTTGACCAAGACAGCTCACTTCATTCCTTTCTGGGTTGGTCAATCAATAGAGACTTTGGCAGAACGGTACATGCAAGAGATTATAAGATTGCATGGAGTACCGGTGAGCATCGTGTCCGATTGGGACACTCGGTTCTTATCGCACTTTTGGCGGAGTTTACAGGAAAGTTTGGGGACTCGATTGAAGTTTAGCACAGCCTATCATCCTCAAACTGATGGTCAGTCGGAGAGAACAATCCAAACTCTTGAAGATATGTTGAGAGCATGCATGTTGGACTTCAAAGGTTCATGGGAGGATCAACTACATTTGGTGGAGTTTTCTTACAACAACAGTTTTCAGGCAACTATCCAGATGGCTCCGTTTGAAGCTTTGTATGGTCGTAAATGCCGTTCACCTGTTTGTTGGGACGATGTCGGTGAACGAAGATTGTTGGGACCAGATTTGGTTGTGCAGACAGTTGAGAAGGTTAACACTATCAGAAATCATATGAAGGCAGCACAAGATCGATAGAAGAGTTGGGCAGATACGTCGAGAAGACCTCTAGAGTTCGCCGTGGGTGATTTGGTATTCTTGAAGATATCACCGACTAGAGGGGTGATTCGTTTTGGAAGTCGAGGAAAGCTTAGTCCTCGATTCGTTGGACCCTTTGAGATCTTGGAGCGTGTTGGTGAGATAGCGTATCGTTTGGCGTTACCGCAGTCCTTGGCGAATATGCACTATGTGTTTCACGTATCTTAACTCCGTAGGTATGTTCGAGATGAAACGCACGTATTGGATCATTCGGAGTTAACAGTACGAGAAGACTTGACTTTTGAGGAGCGACCGATTGAAATCGTGGATCGAAGGGAAAAGGTTCTTAAGAACAAGGTGATCCCTCTTGTGCTTGTTTCTTGGGGTAATCGCTCGCATGGAGAGTCCACTTGGGAACGAGAAGATGAAATCCGGCAGAAGTTTCCTCACCTTTTCTTGTAGTTTTCTATCTCTGTATTCTTGCAATTTCGAGGACGAAATTCTTTTTGTAGTTGGGTATAATGTAACACCCGAGCCCAATGCTATTAATTTTCAGTTACCGTTTGAACGTAGTGTGACACTCATTTCATTTATCTTGCTTGATTGATACTTACTGTAAATTTTACCCGGCAAATTCATTTCTGCATATAACAATTTTTGGCATCTAAAATAAAATAAAAAATATTCATCTTGGCCTGCTTGACACCCCTAACCCTGTTGTAGCATCCGTGCATCGTGTTCTCGTCCCGTTCAGTGAAACGGGCGAGTTTGGATGGCTACATGCACGTACATGTGTCCGTTTTGGGGGTATGCTTTTTTATCATAAAACACTTCATTTTCACTTTTGGATCCCGCTTAAAATTCTATTATTTGAATTTCAAATTTTTGGACCCGACCTGGGCGCGATTTAGAAATGTTTTCCTTTGCGCCAAAATCCCAAATTTTAATATTTTTTTAAAACCATTCGTATATTCAATTCTTCTAACAATCTTATATGTTTTAAACTGTATAAGATTTATAAGATTTCTAAACCTTTCACATTTCCAATCTCAGCTAATCAAAACCTCGTCTTTAACCCCGTGGGCCCCAATTTCTCTCTCTCCTCTCTCTCTCTCTATCCCCCGTATCTCTCTCTCTCTTCTATAAATTTAAAATCTCTTCCCTCCTCCTTTCTTTTCCAAACGATAACCCATAACCCACGCGAACCCTAGCCGCGCACCCCGTCGCCGCCGCAGCCCCAACGCTGACGCCACTACCACCGGCCTCCTCGCCTCCTCAACCTTGTCTCATCCACATCCTCCTTCATCGTTTCCCGAGCGCCTGCACACTTCCCTGCACCGGCAACCGCGGCCGCCTGCACTTCGTGGGATCGCCGCCGGCGATTTCGATCCGCCTCCCCGGCCTCGCACATCCCCTCTGTAAGCTTCTTCTCCTCTCCTCCTCTTTCCTTTCCTCTTTTTCCTTCTCTGTGAAGTTTCTTGATCTGCAGGTTCTTGTCACTGCCGTCGTAGGCCACCGCCGGAGCTCCGTCAACGAGGTCGACCGTCACCACCCGTCCCACGGATCATCGTGAGCACCCCTTCTCAGATCCTACTTCCTTTCTTCTCTGTTTTTCTTTCTCTTCTTGTTTGTATGTCGTGACCGTTTACTGTTCATTCCTTGGCCGGAATCCGACGATGCCGACGACGTGACCCGACGTTCCAGCGAGGTATCCCGACCCGTGTGGTTCCATTGTTCGTCGTTTGGGTTCATTCCGTGAACCGTGCTCCCGTCGCGAGTTTTCCCCGCCGACATTCTACGTTCCGTTTTCCCGATTCGCGACCCGTCGAGGCAAGTACCCCTTGCTACATGCTAAGCAATATTTACATACATATTAATGACACCCTAAACCTATAAATTTAACTTTGGTACGATCATTTCTCTTTTCGTGTTCAATATTGTTATATAACATTTTATCTTTCAAACTTGGAACCTATATATGTAGGTATCATTGCATCCATGAAGTCTTAACTTGTTAACATGATTAAATGGCTATAAATTGTCTTACTGCATTCTTATAATGTTGAAATCATCTCTGTGACACAACTGATAACTGTACTGCAAATTGAGTAAATCTGCCTATTGCTTAATTCATTGCTTATATCATGTTGATGATAACCATGCTTGATTGTATAACCGATTGTGAGCACACCCATGATATTGTTTATATCTTGACCTGACTTGATACATATATATTGATCTACCCGACATAGTACCGTATACTGCTTGACTTGACCTGATGTACCATGACCTGACCCGTTACCTGATCTTGTGTCTAATGCCAACAAACCTGACATGTAGTCCTCACGGACCGTTCCTATTGTCTATCCAGACAAACCTGTTTACCTGATCCTGTGTTGGCATTAGTTTCTTAATTTCGGGATACCTGACTTGACTTACACATATAACTTGGGGGTATGGGGAAATCAAAGGTGAAACCTGACTTGTAACTCAACAGTTCACTACTTGTATTGATCAGTTTTAGAGGCCAAGCCCGCCTCGTGACGATGCTGCTGACATCGTTGGTCTTTATCCTTTCCCTTGTAGTGCCTAGCGGCACGTCTCGGTTTTAGCCCGAGAGTCTTAGACCGTGGTCCCGGGCATGCACGGGATACTATTGAGTTACATCGATGATTCATCAATTTGATTTCAAAGACTTTAGAACAGAGAACCTGATAGAATAGTCCAGTTTACCCACTGCACATTACCCTGCACTGCTCTGACTTATATTATTGTTACTCTTGTTTTATTCATGTTTATATTGCATTGCCTGCTACACTGTTCATATTATATTACTTGATGACATGACGCGCTGACGTCTGGGTTTTGCATGGCCCAGATTCCGTACCGCTGTTGCAGTCCGAGCAGGAGTACTTCAGCCAACAGGCTGAGCTGTGAGTCCTGTAGTAGTCAGTTTTCTTTCCTGCATTTTTATTCCTGATGTGAGCCCGCATTATGGGACATACATTCCAGTTGTTTGTATTGGATCTTTCGCTTCCGCATTTTATTATTCTTGACTCATGATTTATCTTGGTTTATGGACATGTTTAGATAGTTTTATTTTGTTCTTGATATCTCTACAGCCGTAATGTGACTGTGTATGGATACTTCCTACCCACAGGTAGCATGGTTGGCTATGTCACGTGCCTATTTTAGCGTACTCTGGGAAGCGGGGCGTGGCAGATGCCCTATCTCGATACTTCCACGACTAGGAACAATTAAAGGATGGATTTATGGACTACCTTGGCCCCACTAGTATGATCTCCATCATAGTCCTGGTAGTCAAGTCCACATCCTAAGGGCTTCATCAACATGTAACAGAGAGACAATACAAGTATACATGTTATGATAAAGAGTAACCAGATAGCATACTATCATGTCGAGCAAAAAAGTTCTCCATATATATGTCCAAGCATCCACTATAATATACAATCATGTACAATAATGGCCTCTAGGGTATACATACAACTAACAATCTCCCACTTGCACTAAGGCCAGTTGTTGCAGTATCTCATACCCAACATCCCTTAAAGACTTTCTAGGGAAATGCCTTCGTGAGTGAATCCGCCGTGTTATTCTTCATGTCAACTCTCCTGACCTCAATCTTCCGGAGATCAACCATATCTCTTATCAGGTGATACTGCCTAAGAATATGTCTAGATCACTGATGGGACCGGGGTTCCTAGGCCAAAGCCATAACTTCATTGTTACCACAATGGTAGGAACCTCACCAAGTTCATCTCATGAACATATTTATCCAGACAGCCTCTTTGGAATTATCGTTGGTAGCGATGTATTCGGTCTTTATCATCGAGTCTGCTATGGTATCTAGCTTGGAACTCTTCCAATATACCGTCCCTCTACTGAGGGTAAAGACAAAACCCACGACTATCTTACAGTCGACCTTATCACTCTGGAAGCTCGAATCGGTAAAGGACTCAACATGGAGTCACCATTACCAAATACTAAGAACATTTCTTTAATGCTTCTCAAGTACTTAAGAATGTTCTTCACAGCTGTCCAGTGTTTCTCCTCAGGATGTATAAGGTATCACCCAGATTTTTCATGGAGAAACATTGTGATAAGAGGAGATTGACCGAGTGTAGTATAGGAACACCATTTCTTATCAAGAGTATGCCATCCACGTACAATACGAGAAAGACAACCTTACTCTCTATACAAGGTTCATCTATCTTTTTGATGAAGTCAAACTCTTTGACTGCCACATCAAAACAGATGTTCCAACTCCGCGATACCTTCCTTAATCCGTAAATTGATTTAAGCAACTTGCACACCTTTCTGCCGCTCCTACTGTCTACGAAGCCCTCTGGCAGTGTCATGCACATGCTCTCTTCTAAATCACCATTTAGAAAAATGGTCTTGACATCTGTCTGCCAGATTTCGTAGTCATGGTATGCAGCAATGGCAAGTAGGATCCTGATGAACTTCAGCACAACCAGTGGAGAAAAAGTTTCATCATAAATCACACCTGGTTATTGACGAAAACCTTTTACTACAAGTCTAGCTTTGAAAGTCTCAACTTTTCCATCTACGCCAATAATCTTCTCAAGATCCACTTGCTCCCGTTGGGTTTTACCTCTTCAGGTGCAACTTCTGAAGTCATACTTTGTTGGTGTATATGGATTCCATCTCAGATCACATAGCATCCAGCCATTTCACAGAGTCCCCACTAGCGATGGCCTTCTCAAACCTAGTTGGGTCATCATCTTCCATGATGCAATCCTCCCTCCCACTATCATCGAGAAAACCGTAGTATCTCTCAGGCGGATGAGGAACCCTACTAGATTTGCAGAGAGGCTGAGGTTCGTCGGGAACTATCGAGTCCTCTGGTTCCATTAAATCATCAGCTGTAGTTTGTGTAGCTGGAACTTCTTCCAGTTCTACCTCATGACCACCAATTTCTTTTTCAAGAAATTCCTTTTCTAAAAAGGTGGCATGCCGAGAAACAAAACACCTTTTGTTCCTCGGTGTGGTAAAAGATATTTCCTCACGAATGTTTGGGATATCCAACAAACTTACACAGAACTGACCTTGCCTCGAGCTTGTCTTGATTTTGCCTTTCAATATAGGCCTGACAACCCTATATCTTAATTCGTTTAAGACATGGTCTCTTCCTATATCATATCACATATGGAGTGGTAGGCATAGATTTGGTAGGAACCCTATTCAATAGGTATGCGGCTTCTCAAGCGCATAACCCCAAAAGGAAATAGGAAACTCAGCAGTACTCATCATAGAGCACACCATATCTAATATGGTGCGATTACTCCGCCCCGATACACCGTTTTGTGTATACAAAGGAATAAGCTGAGAGAGAATCCCATTCTCTTTAAATAGTCACGGAATTCCGTGCTCAAGTATTCTCCTCCACGATCAGATCGTACGATTTTAATAATTTTACCCGTTTGGTTCTCTACTTCGCACTTATATTCTTTGAACTTCTCAAAAAGCTTCAGGCTTGTGTTTCAACATGAACATATGTCCGAATCTTGAGAGATCATCAGTGAATGTAATGAAGTATGGGGAACCATTCCTGGCATGTGTAGATATGGGACTGCATACATCACTATGTATTAGTCCCAAGAGTTCAATAGCTCTTTCTCCGTGCCCAGTAAACGGAATTTTGGTCATTTTGCCTTTGAGACATGACTGGCAAGTTTCATAAGATGTAAATTCAAACGGGTTTAAATATCCATCCTTATGTAACTTAGCTAGTCGTGTCGTATTGATATGACCTAGTCTACAATGCCTCAAGAAGGATTCATTCATTTCTGAAATTTTCCTCTTGTGTGTGTTTTGTACGTTAAGAACTGTGGTTTGATTTAGAACGTATATGCCATTACTTAATGAGCCTGATCCAATTAACTTTTGATTTAGGAAAATGTTCATAACATTATCCTGCAATACAAAATTATATCTTTCTTTACTTAATAAAGAAACTGATATAATATTGCATATCAGGTTCTGTATGTAATAACATTCGTTTAGAATCAATGTATTACCAGTTGTAATACAAGGTGATATTCGCCAACTGCTTTGGCTGCAACATTTGCACCATTCCCTACTCTTACAGAATGATCATTTATTCCCAGTTCTCTACCTTTCTTTATCCCATGTAACATATTACATATGTGGGATCCCGATCTGGTATCTAATACCCAGAACGTAGAGCGTACTGAGAAACAGTTCTCGATAACAAACACGTCCGAAGAAGATGCATCAACATGTTTATTCCTCTTTTGGGTGGCGTGGGAATCCGGATATTCCTCTATTTCCTGCTCGGACTTATAATAATTATAAGAGAGCAGAACCAACGTTCCCCAGCCCAGTATAACAAGCCGGTTCGGTCAATACATCCATATTATTATCTTGATTAAGGCATGTCATGGTCGCTACCTGGAGAGAGAGAGAAGAAAACATTTTAGCGTATGGTCTTGCAAGATTAGATTGGTTATTATTTTATCTAATCACGATGGCTCCCACTGTTTTTATCAAATCTTCCTTCAAACCCTAAAATGTAAGACTAGCCGGGATTAATTACATCCTACAAGTTTGCTAACCGGTCAGCCAGGCCAGTGTCGGTACTTTGAGGGAGGTTCCCCGTGCTTTCGCACGGACCTAATTAAAGTAAACCTCGTTTCCTCAGAGGCATAACCCAATTGACACCTTTCTAGACACTTAAAGGGTTAGCTAATTGTAAAGTGCAAAACTCTTCCAGAAGTAACACTTACTCGCAGTGGGTATCAGGATCCAACTATCTCATAGAAGGTATGCAATCTCATTGCAAATTTCAACACTTGAATTCCCAATAATTTTTTGTCCCTAGCAACTTATGACCTTAATATAGTCAACAAATCATAAGCGCTAGCCAAGTTCAACCCGTCATTTCCTGATTGAATTAAACCCATATGTACGACCCTTAACATAGTCAACAAAGCCGTACGACTACTCTAATCTAATTGCATCATATGGTTGCAGATAAACACTAATTAGCTACCGCACACTACGCCTTAACATAGTCAACAAATATAGCACGAATACTAAGTAGCACTTATCTGAAATGACGGAGGGCTACAACAGGGTTTAAGAAAACCTTTTGCGTAATGAACTTGATATCGTTGTAGAATCGAGTGATTTGAAAAGGAATGGCTTAAGCTCCACTTTTAAAATCGAGTAGTTTTCAAAACAAACTGAATGGATTGTAGCATTTTCTAGTTTTGCTAAAAAGGTCATTCCCGGTGAAGGGATCTTAGCTTTTTCCTCATCGAATGAGGTGTTGGATATTCATCAAGGAATACCGCTATGCAAAGCAAGAACTAGAGCTATCTTTTTGAAAATTTGATTCTACAACATCTTTAGGTTTCTTTCCTTTCACTACTCTCATTAATGAAGTCCCATCATTTATGCTTCCTAAGCATCATAGAAGAAACGAAAATACAACGTACGCTTATGCCATCCGCATTCATCTCGGGGTCCCGTTATGCACCGTTAGGTTAGTTAACTAACGGCAGAGCAGGGGCAGGACTAGCATGGATGCAAAACATAAGCAACGTTTATTATATTCATATATATAATATTAATCATTCGTCTCACGCAGTTATATGATCTCATCATAGAATATTGCAGCAAAAGTCAACATATGAAATATTGGATATACTAGGAGTTTCGCGTTTTAAATTAAGCCAGTAAAAAAACACGGATTCCACTGTCGTGATGAATAGCCAAACCCACATCCCTAGACCCCTACGAGAGCGGTAAGCAACCCTGCCAATTCTAGAGTTAGGAGGCCCGGACTCGACTCCTCGAGATGGTCTCCCACTGGACTCTAGAACCTGGTTACTTATGCTCCCCGCCTTGGGTCTATCCTAATGCGAAAAAGTAAATAATATACATCAATGGTGACAACATCCTCAACCCGGAAGTGTACCAATAAAAGAATATTACATACGAGTTTTTATATGAATAAAAATGAAAAAACTCTCATCTTACGCAAAACCCCCGGCTATTCAAACACGACGATCCAATATAACATATCACAGCAACACCTAACATCACATGTTATCAACGTAAGTAAATATGTGTATCCCAATTTTCGTTGACGTATAGCAACGAAACCGACGATACACCACATATTACACTTACAGCCACAGAATAGAAAGTGAAAACTACAACAATTGGAATCCGCAATGACCTTAGATATCATAAATCGGAAATATCACATACTTCGGATTTCATGCCTAACCATATGAATTCCTTAGACATAATAAAACCGGAACATCTCATATTCCGAATTTCATGCCTAACATTATAAACCCCGCATTTTAGTCTCGATATTGAAAACACTTTTCAATAACTAGTCGGGCAATTTAACAAGATTCCTGACATCCTGATCGAATGCTCGTCGAAAACTTTAGTAGACGGCAGCACCCCCGATGTCATCGACGAAGTGCACTTAGGCGGAACACCGCGGTCGCGAGCACCCGAATGGATGCTTTTGGCTACGGGGTTCTCCTACAGTCACTTGGTCGGGGCTATGGGGCGCGGCTATCTAGTAATGTTACCCGGCTATTATCCGTGTAGCTACGTGATTACGACAGAGTTTTGATCCAAATCAGAATCCCGCGGCAACCGATCAAATGAGACTAAATTGCTAGATTTATAAAATACTAATTAGTTTTCTTAAAACTAATTATTGTGGGTTCCAAATATTGTATCACAAATTATAGATAGTTAGACGATGTTAAACATTTCGATCGAATCAACAAACACCGACATTCCCAAAAGACCTCAACACTTGAGACAGATATAAAAATACCCAGAAGTGCCTCAAGTACCTACGGACCAACCGAAGAAAGCTAGTTCCTTGCCTCACTAATGGTGCCGCGGAACCGTCGCAAACCCTAGGGTTTGGCTACAGTTCCGCGGTCGTATAGTCGAGTTAGGAGATCGTTTTTCTTGGGGATCCATAGAATACCCTGCATGATTTTTTGAATATTTTTAACTTGGAAAAATCCAACATTTGGAAAAATTTCTAGAGAGCATGGGAAAATGGGTTTTTGAAGTTCGATTGAACACTTTAACTTTATTTAGATTGCTCCTAATGCTCTAGCTTGGCTCTGATACTACTGTTAGGTTACTTAACACTTTCACTAGATTTTATAAGGCATAGAGCATGCAATTTTAAAAAATGTAGAGAGCAAAGCTGGTAGTTATATGTATGCCCTAGAGGCCATTACTGTACATACGATGTATATTGTAGTCGATGCTTAGAGATATATAGGGAGGACTTTCTTGCTCGACATGATAGTATGCTATCTGGTTGCTCTTTATCTTAACATGTACTCTGATTGTCTCTATGTTACATGTTGATAAAGCCCTCAGGATATGTACTCGACTACTGGGACTATGATGAGATCATACTAGTGGGGCCACGGTAGTCGACGAGTACATCCTATAACTGTTCCTAGTCGAGAGTGTATCGAGACAGGGCATCGATACACCAAAGTAGACTAGCGTATACGCATCTTGACCCATATGATGGGCGATGGATGATCCCATATCCACCGGTGTTTGACATCAAGGATGGTGTACGGGTGCTCAGTGGAGACTGGGTACACTGGACGGACTCGCCGAGAACTCCCAGATGGTATTATACCTCACGTCAGATGGCAGCTCTCTGGTGACACTGGTACAGGTTAGTCTGTAGACCCGAGATCGTCATAGAGTCTTGTGTGATTCCCATTGTGCTTTGATTTCCATCATACCACGTCTAAGAGGGCGTGCAAAAAGGTGGCTTTTGGGTACAGTCCCGAATCACATGGAGGCAATGAGCGATAGGAGGGGATTCGTCTCTCCCGGTATAGGGAGTTGATGTTGCGCTGTGTTCGATTGGCTATAACTGAAAATCCCTGGTTAGGGTTGCTGAGATTTACTGGTAAGTGTTATCAGTAGTTTCTCGAACTGTTATAGACCTCATATCGACACAACTTATCAAGCTACTGGGGTCTGACGTTTACCACTCCTAGGCGAGATATGCGACATATCAGACGAAGAGACCGGACTGTACAGGAGTGTTACTGATTGGATTCGCAGGAGAATGTACAGGCTTTCTTGTTGATCTTCTGATCGCTCAATACCTGGGTGGCTGTTACGTTTAGCTGACCGCTTGCAGCTTGTGGGTGTTTGATATGATCATCACCTACTGCCGGCGTATTGACGATTCTTTAGAGTCCTACACAGAGGTTTCTTGACTCAGGCAAAATGGAGTAGGAGCACATATGTGATATGTGCGGGACCGAGAATATTACGATATGAGATACCGTATTATATTCTCGCGATATATGATATCGGCCGGGTATATGCCGGGTCATCGGATCAAGTGTTGATTCGATGAACTGATACAGATAATATTAGTCAGTTATTTATGAAATGGCCGGATTATCGGATCAAGTGTTGATTCGATAATTTAATGTATAATTATATATTTGATATATTAAATTACATTAACTGATATAAGCTCACTAAAAGATTCTTTTTCTCACTCGGGTAATACATTGATATATATGCGATATATGTTAATTGTATTATTTTATTTTGTTACAATAAATATTGTATATGTGATATATAATATTGTAACATGTTAGGGTTATTAATGCAAAATGTTTAGTGGAGATTAAACATGGTTAGGGTTTGATTTGGGTTAAGCTTTTCTAGAAGTTTCTAGAAGCTTTTTGTTTTGTTTTTGCAAAGATATTTTCTAAAGATATTTTGTTATGATATTTGTTAACCCAACCCAACCCTTCACCATGGTTCATTCTCTACAAGGGTTAAGTTATCATACTTAACCCATGGTTGCATTTCTAACCACACATGGATTCATTATTCATCACAAAAGAAATGGTTCTTCTTCTTCCTTCTCTTTTTCAATGGAAAATCTTTCTAGCTTTTTCATTAGTGATGATTTTGAGTGAGATTGAGAAAATAAATGAGAGCTAAATTCCTACTTCATCATTCTAATCTATCCTAGCCATTTAGATTAGGGTGTTCACTTCATTAGTGAGTGAGAGCTTGTGTTAAAGAAACTTCAAGGTAAATCATCTTTGTTATCGAAGATCGGAAGTAAGCTTGCATCTTTCTCTTCGTGGAGCCTCTCTAGAGTCTGGGCACTCGATGATCGCAGCGAAGGGAGCTCAACACAGAGCTTTAGAAGTGAAGGACCGGACTACAAAGGTTGTAATCCTAAACTCTTAGATGTTAAAGTGTTTAACATGCTTTGTTTTGCCTAATCTCTAGTTTAAAGATCTTGGTTAGGGTTGTTCGGCACGTCTAAATTTTAAATCGGGCATGATTGATGCCTTATAGACCCTTGTGAGAGTGCCTAGAAACCCTGCAGTGGTATCAGAGCCAAGCTAGAGCTTTAGACGAAGTCTAGGCGAAGTTTAAAGTCCGATCGAACTCCGAATACCCGATTAAACCTAGTTTCTGGAAATTTTTTTAAAATGTTGATTTTTTCGTATTAAAAATGCTCAGAAAAATCAGCAGGTGATTTGATGGATTAATGTGCAAAACGACCCTATAATGCCTTTAATGCGCCGCGGAACCGCGGCAATGACCTGGCTTGCGCGGCGGTTCCGCGGCCAAACAGTAGAATTAGGGTTTGTATTTTACACAGTAATATCCGTACAGATTTCCTGATTGTTCTGGGAATTTTTATTCTACTCAAGTGTTGAGTTTTCTGGGTTGTATTGGGAACTTATTGATTCGATCGGAAAGTATAACTTCGTTTAGTTTGTCCGGGTAATTTTTAGAACGTGTTAAAAAGTTCGAACGGATATCAATAACTCACTTTTTCCCCTGCCGGAAAATTTCGAAGTGTTGGATTTTTCCGTAGTTTAAGAACGTTCTAAGTCGTGCAAGTAACGCGGTGGACCCTCTAGAAGAACACAAACCTTAACTCGATTATGTGACCGTCTGAACTGCCTCTAAACCTTAGGGTTTGTGGCAGTACGGCGTTGCCACATGTGAGGCGTTGGCTTGACCCTTCTACGGCTGGACCATTGGTACTGTGGCATGTGATGGATGTTTTAAAACTAATTTCAAGTGTTGAGAACCATTTGGGAAAACTTGGGTGTTTGATTATTCGATCGGAAAGTTTAACATTGTCTATTTATCTGGATTGTGATACAATATTTGGAATCCACATGTAGTTATGAGATAACTAATTTGAATATTATAAATCTAGCAGTTTAGTCTCATTTGATCGGTTGCCACGGGATTTTGATGTGATCAAAAGTCCGTCGCAATCACGTAGCGTACGCGGATACTCGCCGGATAAACTTAATAGATAGCCACACCCCATAACCTCGACCAAGTGACTGTAGGAGAACCCCGTCGCCAAAAGCATCCATTCGGGTGCTCGCGGCAGCGGTGTTCCGCCTTAGTGCACTTCGTCGACGACATCCGGGGGTGCGGCCGTCTACTAAAGTTTGCGAAGAGCATTCGATCAGGATGTCGGGAATCTTGTTGAATTGCTCGACTTGATATTGAAAAGTGTTTTCGAGATCGAGACTAAAATGCGGGGTTTATAATTGTTAGGCATGCGATGTCTAAGGAATTCATTTGGTTAGGCATGAGATGTCTAAGAAGGTTGCGGATTCCAACTGTTGTAGTTTTACATTTTCTTTTCTGTGACCGTAAGCGTAGTATGTGGTGTATCGCCGATTTCGTTGCTATACATCAACGACAATCGGGATACGCATACTTGCTTACGTTGATGATATGAGATATTATGTGTTGCTGTGATATGTTATATTGGATCTTCGTGTTCTGAATAGCCGGGGGTTTTATGTGAGATGAGAGTTTTTCTTTTTCATTCATGTAAAATTCATTTGTATGTAATATTCTTTTATTGGGGCACTTCCGGGCTGAGGATGATGTCACCATTGTATATTATTTACTTTTCCGCATTAGGTAGACCCATGGCGGGGAGCACAAGTAACCGGGTTCTAGGGTCCAGTGGGAGACTATCTCGAGGATTCGAGACCAGGTCTCTTAACCCTAGAATTGGCAGTGTTGCTTGCCGCTCTCGTAGGGGTCTAAGGATGTGGGTTTGGCTATTCATCGCGACCGTGGAATCCGTATTTTATACAGGCTCGTACTAAAACACAGACCTCCTAGTATATCCAATATTTCATATATGTTTCTTCTGCTGCAATGTTCTGTGATGAGATCATATTACTGCCTGAGACGAATGTTTATATTATATATATGAGATACATGTTATATTGCAGATTTCGTTTCAAATGTGATGCTTGTGAAGCATATTAAAATAGGACTTCATTAATGAGATTAATGAAATAAAAGAAACCTAAAGATGTTGTAGAAACTTGTTTAAAAAAACTGGTAGCTCTAGTTCTTGCTTTGCATAGTGGTGTTCCTTGTAGAACATCCAGCACCTTATTCGATAAGGAAAGAGCCGAGATCCCTTCACCGGGAGTGACCTCTTTAGCGAAACTAGCAGATGCTATAAACACGGTTTGTCTTTTGATTGCTTATATAGTTTTTGCTTTGCATAGTGATATTTGTGAAATATCCTGCAACTTATTCGATGAGAAAAGAGCCGACGATCCCTTCACCGGGAGTGACCTCTTTAGCAAAACTAGAAAAGGCCTCAAAAACATTCCATTCAAAATCACTCGATTCTACAACGATATCAAGTTCATTACACTCATGGTTTTCTTAAAAACCTGCGTAGCCCTCCGTCATTTCAGATAAGTACTACTTAGTATTCGTGCTGCAGTAGTTTGTCATGCGTCAAGGCGTAGTGTACGGTAGCTAACTAGTGCTTATCTGCTAGCATACGATGCGATTGGATTAGGGTATTCGTACGGCGTTGTTTGGCATGTGTCAAGGGTCGTGCGGGTGGGTTTAATTCAATCAAGAAATGTACGGGTTGAACTTGATTAGCGGACTATGGGTTGTTTGGCATGCGTCAAGGTCATAGCACGCTAGGGGTAAAATATTATTGGGAATTTCAAGTGTTGAAATTTGCAATGAGATTGCATACCTCCTATGAGATAGTTGGATCCCGATACCTGCTGCAAGTAAGAGTTACTCCTGAGAGAGTTTTACATATTACAATTAGCCGACCAAGTAGGTGTCTAGAAAGGTCTTAACGGGGTTACGCCCTTGGGAAAACGAGATTTACTTTAATTAGGTCCGTGCGAAAGCGCGGGGAACCTCCCTCAAAGTACCGGCACTGGCCTTGCTGAAAGATTGGCGAACTTGTAGGGTGTAATTAATCCCGGATAGTCTTTCCTTTTAGGGTTTGAAGAAAGATTTGACTAAAACAGTGGGAGACATCCTGATTAGATAAATTGATAACCAATCTAATCTTGTAAAAAGCGCACGCTGAGTGTTTTCTTCTCTCTCTCTCCTGGTTACGACTATGTCACGCCTTAACCAAGATAATAATACGGATGTATTGACCGAACCCGCTTTTTATACTGAGCTGGGGAACGTTGGTCCCGCTCCAACTTATAAATGTTATAAGACAGAGCAGGAAATTGGGGATTACCAGAATTCCCGTGCCGCCCAAACGAAGAAAGTGCATGCTGATGCATCTTCTTCGGGTGTGTTCATTACACAGAACTGTTTCTCAAATATCCTTTACGTCCTTGGTATTTGATACCGGATCAGGATCCCATATATGTAATTTGTTACATGGGCTACAGATAGGTAGAGAACTGAGAACGGGTGATAAGTTTCATGAGATAGAAACGGTGCAAGTGTTGCAGCCAAGTCTGTTGGTAGTTATCACCCTGTATTACCAGAATACATTGATTCTGAATGAATGTTATTAGATACCGAACCTGATATACAACATCATATCAGTCTCTTTATTAGTAAAGAAGGATATAATTTTGTATTGTTGGATAATGTTTTGAACATTTCCTATATCAAGAGTTGATCGGTTCAGGCACGTTATCTAAAAGCATAGACGTTCTAAATCAAACCACAGTTCTTAACGTACAAAACACACACAAGAGGAAGTGTTCAGAAATGAACGAATTCTTCTTGAGGTATTGTAGACTAGGTCATATCTATGTGACCCGACTAGCTGAAGTTACATATGGATGCATATTTAAATTAGTTTGAAATTACATCTTGTGGAACTTGCCAGTCATATCATAGAGATAAGATGACCACAGCTCCGTTTATTGGAAACAGAGAAAGAGTTAGTGAACTCTTGGGATTAATACATGCTGATGTATGAAGGTCCCCTGTCTACACATACCAGGACCGGTTCTTTGTATTTCATTACATTCACTGATGATCTTGTTAGTTATGTATATGCCCTAGAGGCCATTGTTGTACATATGATGTATATTATAATGGATGCTTGGATATATATAGAGAGGACTTTCTTGCTCGTCATGATAGTATGCTATTTGGTTTCACTTTATCTTAACATGTTGACCTATATTAGTTTACTGTCTTACTCTCACATGTTGATAAAGCCCTTAGGATATGCACTCGACTACTGGGACTATGATGAGATCATACTAGTGGGGCCATGGTAGTCGATGAGTACATCCTATAACTGTTCCTAGTCGAGGGTATGTCAAGACAGGGCATCGATACACCAGAGTAGACTAGCGTATACGCATCTTGACCCATATGATGGGCGATGGATGATCCCATATCCATCGGTGTTTAACATCAAGGATGGTGTACGGGTGCTCAGTGGAGACTGGGTACACTGGACGGACTCGCCGGGAACTCCCAGATGGTGATATACCACACGTCAGATGGCAGTTCTTCGGTGACACTGGTACAGGTTAGTCTGTAGACCCGAGATCGTCATAGAGTCTTGTGTGATTCCCACTGTGCTTTGATTTCCACCTTACCACTGTAGGGTTCCTAGGCACACTAATGAGGTCTCACAAGTGATCAAACATGCCCAATTCAAATTTTTGTGTGCCTACAAACCCTAATACGGATCGTTAACTAGATGATAAGGCGATGCAATGCGAGTTAACTACTTTAACGCTAAAGGAAAGTGACTACAACCTTTGTAGATCCGGTCCTCCCCTTCCTTAGCTTCGTGAAGATGTCCCCTCGCTGCGATCATCGGATCCCGGGCTCTAGCGTCGGCTTCATCGGAGAAATGGGCGGGCTAGGTCGTCGACTTCGATGCCGAAGATGATCTACGTCGAGGCAACTCAAGATCAAGCTCCAATGTATATCCCCGTTTCCATTTTAATAAAAAAAAAAATTCCTATTTTCTGAATTCCAGTGGTTTCCTTCCTTTTCCTGACGTATTTGAGTTGGTTGTTAAGCTTAATATTTAAACCTTATTTTTTTTCCCAATGTTTTGAAATCATAGTCCAAACCCTTAAAGCCTAAACCCAAGATTTAAATCAAAGCCAAAGTAAACTAAAACCAAAATGTTGCTAATAAAATCTTAACCCAAACTATATTTAAACCCTAAGCCCAACAACTCAAAATCAAAATTTTAAACTATCAATTAGATTCCTACAGCGGCCCCTTTATTATTTCCTCAGCCCACTTAGTATTTTAAGTAAACCCTTTAAATAATTTCAGCCGGCCTGTTTAATCCCAGCCCACTCACCAAATTTTCTAAATAAAATCCTTATTAAAGTACCCAGCCCATTCCTCTCTTCAGCCCACACACTCTTTTTATAAATCCTTTAATTAAACCTCGGCCCACTCTTTCCTCACTCAGCCCACACTTTTTAATGAGGGAATTATTTATTTTTCTCCCCAAGCCCATTTCTTCGGCCTGAGACCCACTCCTGTTTATCTTCTCCTCCAACGGTAACCTCCCCCTTTTCCCGCGCGCGATCCCATTTCCCCGCCGCGTCTCGCGCCCACGCCCACGCCCCCGCTCCTGCAACATTCACCCACGACTCTCAACCCTCATTCATTCCTCACGCCCTCATCTATCTCTCATCTCCCTCATTTTTCAAAAAAAAAACCCCATCTCTCTTCCTCTCGAAACTCACCGAGCACCCAACGCCGCCGTGTCCCTCACTCCACCGCCGGCAAACACCTATCACTTCGCTCGACCCCACGACGACGACAGCCCCTCATTCACTTCCTTCTCTCTCTACGACTCCCCGGATCCAGTACACCTGAGCCCTGCACACAAATCCCCTGTACACCAAACCCAGTACACCCGAGCCGACCACCACCCTGCCCCTCGATGCCGGCGAGCCCCGCTGACCTGAAGCATCCGTCGACCTCTACACACTCAGCATCTTCTCCTCCAAACATCCAGAACCCGAGCCCCACTTCTCTCTCCTTTCAAAATTCCAAAACCCATTTTCCAAACATTTCACTGCGGCCATTGCCGGAGCGACGCCGTCAACCGTCGTCAACCCCAACACCACTCAGGAGTTCCACAGAGCCTCCTTCACCCTTCCAGCGAGTACAAGAAGTCTCCGGACAACTCCGACGCAAATTCCGCGTCTCGAGCCAAGCTCGCGCGAATCCGTTTCACGGCGTACATCACGCATTCGTGGCACTGCTGCTGCCGTACGACCTCGAGACGTTTCCAGGCAAGTGTTTACTTGCTTCATGCTAATATACTTGTGGTACAAACTTAAATCATATAGTTTATAAATTTGCCGATTACCGATATATTGTGTGACCTAAGTGTTCGATGCTAGTCTCCAATGAATATAATTGTTTAATTTGACGGAAATAAATGTTTTCTGTTGGCCCTCATAATGATAAGTATCGTGTATGAATCTCACTTGAAAATACGATTGTTAGAGACTAAAATTGATACCCCCAATTACGCCGATAAAACTAGAATCTTCCCCGTATCTGAAAACGATTAAAATCACCGTAAATTATATACATACTGGAATGATGCGTTCGAGGGCTTAAATCGAAGCCGACTCGACGAAATTTAACCCTAGGTAAAATTCTAATGATTTCTGTTCTGTAACTGCGATGATAATTAAATCGGAGTGCGACTCTGGACTGCAGTCCAGAGCGACTCTGTGTATCGTGTACTGTACCAAAATGTGTGTCACTGTGTTTCCTGAAGTCCCATGTTACGGAACTCAGCAGTAGATTAAAGATAATTCTGCTGGATAAACAAAACAAGTGGTTCCATTCCGTTTCATTGCCGTTTTCTATTTTAAACTGTATTTAAAAGGGCAGAACGTATAACTGTCCAGAACAGATTCAGAAGTGATATACTGATATTAAACTGTGTATAACTTTCGACGTACAGACGCGATTGGGAATCCGTCTGTTGCATTGAATACTGTCTTGAAAACCCTAGATTTCATTCAACTATAGCATCGCTAATATCTGAACCCAACTGGGTGCAATTCGTGTCGCGAAACGGACGTGCAGTTCTGAAACTGAATTTCCAGCCGCGAGCACTTAAAATGAAACAGCTGTATCTTGAAAGACGGGATTCCGATTGAACTGAAACAAATCTTGATGAATTGATGACTGAGTGTTCTATTTATCTTAATTGTATCATTTTGCTGAATTCTTAACATAATAATTTATGTAATTTATGTAAGTTAATGACATACATGTTGATTCATAACATACTTAGCTTATTGGCAGGATATATACATATATCATACCCCATTTGCCATATGCTTAGTGTTAGTGCGTGTTAGGATCAGTGGACATTGCATTATCGTGCGTGATAGATGTTGGTTTAGGAGTGAAGAGTACACCAATGGAAAGTGAATATTCGTGACAGTGATTGGTACAGTGAACAGTGATAAAACCGTGCCATTGGTATACTTGTACACGACTAAATCAAGAATCATAAATAGTGTAAATCTGGGGATAAAGGGGAAATCGAAGTGGAAAGAGAATCGTATTTAGCGGGACCGTGTTTTAGAGGATGATCATTTGAGCAGTGATATATATATATATATATATATATATATATATATATATATATATATATATATATATATATATATATATTAGGTAGGATCTAGCGATCCGGCTGACAGGGTTATGTCCCGAGCATGTGGGCCGTTGTCTCGGGTATGTATGAGACTCCTGTTAAACATGATCCTCCTTCCACTATGCGATTTCAAACACGACCTAGAGACCGATAGGGACACAGAACATATTCTGCATCATATAGTGACATAGTGATTACTTGCATTGTTTTTACACTAGTATTGCCTCATATACCTGTTTCATTTTATTATGATAATATTGTTATTATGTCACTCTGACGACCTGAGTATGCATGCTCAGATTCCGCGGAAGGACCAGTACAGGAGACGGATCCACCCTTTGAGTTCACGGAGATATAGCTTGGTGTACTTTCTTCATTTACTGCTTTCCATAAAAGTGATTGTGAGATTGAACTTGGTTAGTAATTATTTTTGTTATCTGTAATTTGTGAACAATGGATTATTAATGTAATAAATTAGTGATGTGATTCCTTTACTACTGTGCTTTATCTACTGATTACCATGTAATGCTAGAAGCCGAAGTGTGACTACGGCGGGATGTTTCCCTGACCGTAGGAGCATGGCTGGCCTAGTCATCCCTCATTTCCGTATTTTGGGAAGCGGGGCGTGACATGGTTTAGTTGGTATCAGAGCCAGGTTTAGTATCAAGGGATAACATTAACTATACTGTATTACGTTATTCTTGTTTCACTACTCTTGATCTTCATCCTTGAATCTGATCCTATCCTTTTGAATCTTCCAGTGATATGACGTCCCCGAACGACCCCTCCTCGGACTCCAGCTCTTAGGACCGCACGGAAAGAATACTTAGTGCACTGACCACTCTCGCGGAACCTCAGGAGAGGAAGACAGATTTACTCACTGAGGGACTCAGGGCGATTACCGCCGCAGGAGGACCCTCCGCACTCATTACCGCCCCCGAGGGCGCTACTCCACCAGCTTATCAGGGTAGGGCTGGTACCGTATCAGATTTCCGACGGTTACACCCAGCTGCATTCACAGGGCTAGCTGAACCCCTTGAGGCTGAGCAATGGCTGGTGAACATGGAGAATTTATTGACAGCCGCCAGGGTTCTAGAGGAAGATAGGGTGGACGTGATAAAGATACAATTGGAAGACGAAGCCCGTACATGGTGGTCGGTGGAAGAAAGCAGACTTGACGAGCCGATTGAATGGAGCAAGTTTAAGGAGTGCTTCCTAGATCATTATTTTCCTTCCACAGCCAAGGCAGAAATGGAGGAAATGTTTATTCTTTTGAAGCAGAATGGTCGCCCAGTGGACGTATATGCGGCAAAGTTCAACCGTCTGAGCTGCTTTGCTCCTTACATGGTTAAATCAGAGGCCACCAGGGCCAGACGCTTCCTTCAGGGGTTAGATTTCGAGTTGCAGCAGTTGATTGCATCGTTGGATTTACAGACTTTCACACAGGTACTCAAAGCGGCGAGAGTTCAAGAGCAATTGATTAACAAGTTCAGGAGACCCCCGGTCGTTCCAGCACATACCCACGCGCCTTCTAGAGGAGCCATACCGGTTCACAGGCCAGGAACGACACAAATGAAGCGCCCGTTCGTACCACAACATCGCTCCCAGAGACAGGGCGTAGTTTGCGGCTATTGCGGTAGAGATGGGCATACCCAGAAAGACTGTCGCCGTGCCAAGGGACAATGCTTGATTTGCGGGTCCAATCAGCACAAGATTAACAGTTGCCCTGAGCGAGCAGAGATACAGGGAGGTTCTGGACCGCCACAGCAGAGGCCGCAGGAGCAGAGGCAACCCTTTACAGGTCGCGGTCAGGGACGGGCTTTCACCTTGACCGCCGAGCAGGCAGAGGCGTCAGGAGACGTGGTTACAGGTACTCTACTCGTACATTCCTTGCCAGCTAGAGTACTATTTGATTCGGGAGCATCGCATTGTTTCTTGTCTGAGCATTTCACTGATACACACTCAATACCACATGAACCACTAACCAAGGGATGGGAAATTCATACGGGTAATGGCATTATAATATCCAGTCGAGAATGTAGATTATGCCCAGTTGTAGTGTGTGGCAGGGAATTCTATGCGAATTTCCTTCTGATTGGGACAGGCAGTTACGACGCAATTCTCGGGATGGATTGGATGAGCACTTTCCATGCAGTTATCGACTGTCGTGCAAGGAATGTGATCTTCCGCATTCCCAATCACCCGGAGTTTATTTTCGAGGGCGGAAGCAAATCTTTGGAGCCTGCTAAGTACAGAGCAAAGCCTAAGGAACTGACAGCGATGGAGATTGATAAGAACCCAGTCCCAGAAATTGTTCGGGACTTTCTGGACGTATTTCCCGAAGATCTACCAGGTCTACCACCTCCTCGAATCTTGGAGTTCTCAATCGACTTGACTCCAGGTACAGCCTCAGTATCCAGAGCCCCATACAGAATGGCACCAGTTGAGTTGGCGGAATTGAAGAAGCAGGTTGAAGAACTATTGGAGAAGGGATTTATTCGGCCAAGCGCTTCACCGTGGGGTGCAACGGTTCTGTTAGTAAAGAAGAAGGATGGATCGCTGCGAATGTGTATAGATTATCGGGAGCTGAACAAGGTCACAATAAAGAACAAGTACCCAATCCCGCGCATTGACAACCTATTCGATCAGCTAAGTGGAGCCAAGGTATTCTCGAAGTTGGACCTCCGTTCTGGATATCATCAAATCAGAGTAGCAGCCGAGGATGTATGCAAGACGGCTTTCAGGACCCGATACGGTCATTACGAGTTCCTTGTGATGCCGTTCGGTGTTACCAATGCCCCATCTATATTCATGGACTTGATGAACAGGGTGTTCGCAAAGTACTTGGACACGTTTGTAGTGGTGTTTATCGACGACATACTTGTCTACTCGAAGACCCGGGAAGAGCATGCTGAACATTTGCGCACGGTCCTACAAATTCTTCGGGAAGAGAAGCTGTATGCGAAGCTAAGCAAGTATGAATTCTGGCTTGACAAGGTTCAGTTTTTGGGACATATTGTTTCGGGCGAAGGCATCTCGGTGGACCCGGCAAAGATAGAATCTGTCAGAGATTGGCCAACGCTGAGGTCAGTGGCCGAGATCAGGAGTTTTCTGGGATTGGCAGGTTATTATCGGAGATTCGTCCAAGAAGGACGTACCGTTTACGTGGACAGAGGAGTGCACTCAGGCATTCGACACACTAAAGCAGAAGTTAACCACGGCGCTCATTCTTACAGTACCAGATAATTCCAGTGGTTTGGTGATACACAGTGATGCCTCTGGGAAGGGATTAGGCCGTGTTCTAATGCAGCACGGCCGAGTGGTTGCTTACGCCTCTCGACAACTGAGAAATCACGAGAAGAACTACCCCACGCATGACTTGGAGTTAGCTGCGGTAGTCTTTGCGTTGAAGATTTGGAGGCACTATTTATTGGGTGAGAAAGTGGAGGCGTACACAGATCATAAAAGTTTGAAGTATGTTTTCACTCAGAAGGAACTGAACATGAGGCAGCGCCGATGGGTAGAGTTGATGGCAGATTATGACTTGGAGCTTCAGTATCACCCGGGGAAGGTGAACGTTGTACCAGATGCGCTCAGTCGCAAGCCAGCGGTCATGATGTTGACCGATCAGAGGAGCATTATTGAGGACTTTCAGAGACTTGAACTCAAAGTCGTTACGCCGAACGCACTCAGTCAACTTTGGCAACTACAGGTGCAATCTTCCCTGGTGGATCGCATCAAGATTGCACAAGCGGATGATCCCCGATTGCAAAAGTTCAGAGAGCAAGTGGAAGCTGGACTGAGAACGGATTTGATTATACATGAAGATGGCTCTCTGAGATTCGGTAGCAGACTCTGCGTACCTAAGGAAGATGTTCGAGAAGAAGTTTTGGCTGAAGCACACAGTTCAGCTTATTCTGTGCATCCAGGAGGTACAAAAATGTATCAGGACCTAAAGCAGCACTTTTGGTGGAACGGAATGAAGCGGGAAATTGCGAGGTTCGTATCCAGGTGCTTGGTATGTCAGCAGGTGAAGGCGGAACATCAGAGGACAGCAGGATTGTTACAACCATTGCCGATACCTGAATGGAAGTGGGAGCACATTACCATGGATTTTGTGACGGCCTTACCACGGAGCCCTAGGGGAAATAACGCCATTTGGGTTATCGTCGATCGCCTCACAAAAGCTGCACACTTCCTACCTTTCCGAGTGGGACAGTCGACAGAATCACTGGCAGAAAGATATATGCAGGAGATTGTACGACTTCACCGTGTTCCAGTCAGCATTGTGTCAGACCGGGATACCAGATTCTTGTCACACTTTTGGAAGAGCCTACAGGAGAGTTTGGGAACCCGCCTTAAATTTAGCACAGATTATCACCCACAGACGGATGGACAATCCGAGCGTACGATTCAGACGCTCGAGGATATGTTGAGAGCCTGTATGTTGGACTTCCAGGGTTCCTGGGAGGACCATCTGCATCTAGTCGAGTTCTCTTACAACAATAGTTATCAGGCTAGTATTCAGATGGCTCCTTTTGAAGCACTATATGGGCGGAAGTGTCGATCCCCAGTATGTTGGGATGATGTGGGAGAACGAAGATTACTGGGCCTCGAACTCATCGTTCAGACAGTTGACAAGGTCCAAATGATCAGGCAGCGTATTAAGACGGCTCAGGATCAATAAAAGAGTTGGGCAGATACCAGTAGGAGGGCACTAGAATTCAAAGTCGGAGATCATGTGTTCTTGAAGATTTCCTCTACTCGTGGAGTCATCAGGTTCGGAGGTCGGGGAAAGCTAAGTCCCCGTTTTATCGGACCTTTTGAGGTGCTAGAGCGAGTAGGAGAGGTGGCCTATCGACTTGCCTTGCCTCCATCGCTAGCTGGTGTGCACAACACCTTCCACGTGTCACAGTTGCGGCATTATGTTCAGGATGAAAGCCATGTCCTGGACCATTCAGAGCTAGTTTTGGGTACCGATTTATCGTACGAGTAGCAGCCTACTACCATCCTCGACCGCAGAGAGAAAGTGCTGAAGAATAAGATCATTCCTTTAGTCCGAGTGTCTTGGGGCGGTCGTTCCCCAGGAGAATCCACCTGGGAGCGGGAGGAAGATATCCGTGATCGTTATTCACATATCTTTGTTTAGTACATTGTCTCCTTGTATCCTTGTTAAATTTCGAGGACGAAATTTTTGTTAAGGGGGTATGATGTAAATCCCCGTTTCCATTTTAATAAATTTTTTTTTTCCTATTTTCTGAATTCCAGTGGTTTCCTTCCTTTTCCTGACGTATTTGAATTGGTTGTTAAGCTTAATATTTAAACCTTATTTTTTTTTCCAATGTTTTGAAATCATAGTCCAAACCCTTAAAGTCTAAACCCAAGATTTAAATCAAAGCCAAAGTAAACTAAAACCAAAATGTTGCTAATAAAATCTTAACCCAAACTATATTTAAACCCTAAGCCCAACAACTCAAAATCAAAATTTTAAACTATCAATTAGATTCCAACAGCGGCCCCTTTATTATTTCCTCAGCCCACTAAGTTTTTTAAGTAAACCCTTTAAATAATTTCAGCCGGCCTGTTTAATCCCAGCCCACTCACCAAATTTTCTAAATAAAATCCTTATTAAAGTACCCAACCTATTCCTCTCTTCAGCCCACACACTATTTTTATAAATCCTTTAATTAAACCTCGGCCCACTCTTTCCTCACTCAGCCCACACTTTTTAATGAGGGAATTATTTATTTTTCTCCCCAAGTCCATTTCTTCGGCCCGAGACCCACTCCTGTTTATCTTCTCCTCCAACGGTAACCTCCCCTTTTTCCCGCGCGCAATCCCATTTCCCCGCCGCGCCTCGCGCCCACGCCCACGCCCCCGCTCCTGCAACGTTCACCCATGACTCTCAACTCTCATTCATTCCTCACGCCCTCATCTATCTCTCATCTCCCTCATTTTTCAAAAAAATCCCTCATCTCTCTTCCTCTCGAAACTCACCGAGCACCCAACGCCGCCGTGTCCCTCACTCCACCGCCGGCGAACACCCATCACTTCGCTCGACCCCACGACGACGACAGCCCCTCATTCAGTTCCTTCTCTCTCTACGACTCCCCCGATCCAGTACACCCGAGCCCTGCACACAAATCCCCTGTACACCAAACCCAGTACACCCAAGCCGACCACCACCCTGCCCCTCGACGCCGGCGAGCCCCGCTGACCTGAAGCATCCGTCGACCTCTACACACTCAGCATCTCCTCCTCCAAACATCCAGAACCCGAGCCCCATTTCTCTCTCCTTTCAAAATTCCAAAACCCATTTTCCAAACATTTCACTGCGGCCATTGCCGGAGCGACGCCGTCAACCGTCGTCAACCCCAGCACCACTCAGGAGTTCCACAGAGCCTCCTTCACCCTTCCAGCGAGTACAAGAATTCTCCGGACAACTCCGACGCAAATTCCGCGTCTCAAGCCAAGCTCGCGCGATTCCGTTTCACGGCGTACATCACGCGTTCGTGGCGCCGCTGCTGCCGTATGATCTCTAGACGTTTCCAGGCAAGTGTTTACTTGCTTCATGCTAATATAGTTGTGGTACAAATTTAAATCATATAGTTTATAAATTTGCCGATTACAGATATATTGTGTGACCTAAGTGTTCGATGTTAGTCTCCAATGAATATAATTGTTTAATTTGACGGAAATAAATGTTTTCTGTTGGCCCTCATAATGATAAGTATCGTGTATGAATCTCACTGGAAAATACGATTGTTAGAGACTAAAATTGATACCCCCAATTACGCCGATAAAACTAGAATCTTCCCCGTATCTGAAAACGATTAAAATCACCGTAAATTATATACATACTGGAATGATGCGTTCGAGGGCTTAAATCTAAGCCGACTCGACGAGCTTTAACCCTAGGTAAAATTATAATGATTTCTGTTCTGTAACTGCGATAATAATTAAATCGGAGTGCGACTCTGGACTGCAGTCCAGAGCGACTCTGTGTATCGTGTACTGTACCAAAATGTGTGTCACTGTGTTTCCTGAAGTCGCATGTTACGGAACTCAGTAGTAGATTAAAGATAATTCTGTTGGCTAAACAAAACAAGTGGTTCCATTCCATTTCATTGCCGTTTGCTATTTTAAACTGTATTTAAAAGGGCAGAACGTATAACTATCCAGAACAGATTCAGAAGTGATATACTGATATTAAACTGTGTATAACTTTCGACGTACAGACGCGATTGGGAATCCGTCTATTGCGTTGAATACTCTCTCGAAAACCCTAGATTTCATTCAACTGTAGCATCGCTAATATCTGAACCCAACTGGGTGCAATTCGTGTCGCGAAACGGACGTTCAGTTCTGAAACTGAATTTCCAGCCGCGAGCACTTAAAATGAAACAGCTGTATCTTGAAAGCCGGGATTCCGATTGAACTGAAACAAATCTTGATGAATTGCTGACTGAGTGTTCTATTTATCTTACTTGTATCATTTTGCTGAATTCTTAACATAATAATTTATGTAATTTATGTAAGTTAATGACATACATGTTGATTCATAACATCCTTAGCTTATTGGCAGGATACATACATATATCATACCCCATTTGCCATATGCTTAGTGTTAGTGCGTGTTAGGATCAGTGGACATTGCATTATCGTGCGTGATAGATGTTGGTTTAGGAGTAAAGAGTACACCAATGGAAAGTGAATATTCGTGACAGTGATTGGTACAGTGAACAGTGATAAAACCGTGCCATTGGTATACTTGTACACGACTAAATCAAGAATCATAAATAGTGTAAACCTGGGGATAAAGGGGAAATCGAAGTGGAAAGAGAATCGTATTTAGCGGGACCGTGTTCTAGAGGATGATCATTTGAGCAGTGATATATATATATATATATATATATATATATATATATATATATATATATATATATATATATTAGGTAGGATCTAGCGATCCGGCTGACAGGGTTATGTCCCGAGCATGTGGGCCGTTGTCTCGGGTATGTACGAGACTCCTGTTAAACATGATCCTCCTTCTACTATGCGATTTCAAACACGACCTAGAGACCGATAGGGACACAGAACATATTCTGCATCATATAGTGACATAGTGATTACTTGCATTGTTTTTACACTAGTATTACCTCATATACCTGTTTCATCTTATTATGATAATATTGTTATTGTGTCGCTCTGACGACCTGAGTATGCATGCTCAGATTCCGCGGAAGGACCAGTACAGGAGACGGATCTACCCTTCGAGTTCACGGAGATATAGCTTGGTGTACTTTCTTCATTTACTGCTTTCCATTAAGTGATCGTGAGATTGAACTTGGTTAGTAATTATTCTTGTTATCTGTAATTTGTGAACAATGGATTATTAATGTAATAAATTAGTGATGTGAATCCTTTACTACTGTGCTTTATCTACTGATTACCATGTAATGCTAGAAACCGAAGTGTGACTACGGCGGGATGTTTCCCTGACCGTAGGAGCATGGCTGGTCTAGTCATCCCTCGTTTCCGTATTTTGGGAAGCGGGGCGTGACAACCAACTTCACCAAGTCATGAAACTTATGAAGAAAACACCCTATACTACTTGGCAAGTGGTAGAGAATGAAGAAATAGGAAGTGGGTTCAATTTAGAATTGGATATATCACTCTTTTTCTCAAGTTGCCATTAAAGGTTGCAAGCTTTCTTCTTTTGTTGAAGAAGAAGAAGAAGAAAAAGAATATGATAAGAATTATTGAAAATAGAAAATAAGTTGATTCTTATCATATAGCAACCATGGTTAAGTGTAGAGAATAAACTAGGATTAGGTTGAATGGTTAGGGTTAAGCATGAAATAAAAAAGGTAGACTTATTCAAAGCTTCATGAAGCTTCAACTAGCAAACAAAGAAAGCCACCATGATTTATTTATCTTTCAAAAATGAATAAATAAATAAATGAAAAGATAAGTAAATCAAAACCCTAACCATTAACATAACCATGGTTTAATTCATTACACAAACCCAAGTTTGCATGTATCATCAAACATGATACAAACAAGTGCACAAAAGTATATCACATATACAACTTGTGTATTTCAAGTGAGAAAATCCATTTAAAGTGAACAAATACTAGTTAATGCAAACTAATATATCAAATATATAATTATGCATTAAATCATTAAATCAATACATGATTTAACGATCCGGTCATATCGCATATAACCGACTAATATCCAATGTATCGGCTTATCGAATCAATCCTCGATTCGATAACTAGGTTATATCACATACAACCATTCGATACATTCATCGCGAGAATAGAATACGGTATCACATACACGCATTATTCTCGATCCCGCACATATCTCATATGCGCTCCTATTTCGTTTCGCTTGAGTCAGGAAACCTTTGTGTAGGACTCTAAAGACTCGTCAATACGCCGGCAGCAGGTGATGATCATATCAAACACCCACAAGCCGCAAGCGGTCTGCTAAACGTAACGGCCACCCGGGTATTGAGCGATCAGAAGATCGACGAGCAAGCCCGCTCACACTCCTGTGAATCCAACCAGTAACACTTACCGTACAGTCCGGTCTGTTCGTCTGATATGTCGCATATCTCGCCTAGGGGTGGTAAACGTCAGACCCCAGTAGCTTGATAAGTCATGCCGACGTAAGGTCCATAACATTCATGAAACTACTGATAACTCTTACCAGTATATCACTGCAACCCTGGCCAGGGATTTCTTGTTATGGCCAGTCGTGCATAGCGCAACATCAACCCCCAATACCGGGAGAGATGAATCCCCTCCTATCGCTCATTGCTTCCATGTGAATCGGGACTGTACCCAAAAACCACCTGTTTGCACGCCTCAGTAGAGCCGTGGTAGGGTGGAAATCAAAGCACAGTGGGAGACACACAAGACTCTATGACGATCTCGGGTCAACAGACTAAGCTGTACCAGTGTCACCAGAGAACTGCCATCTGACGTGAGGTATAATACCATCTGGGAGTTCTCGGCGAGTCCGTTCAGTGTACCCAGTCTCCACTGAACACCCGCATACCATCTCTGATGTCAAACACCAATGGATATGGGATCATCCATCGCCCATCACATGGGTCGAGAAGATATACGCTAGTCTATTCTGGAATATCGATGCCCCGTCTCGATATTCCCACGACTAGGAACATTGAAGGATGTACTCATGGACTATCCAGGCCCCACTAGTATGATCTGCATCATAGTCCTGGAAGTCGAGTACACATCCTAAGGGCTTTATCAACATGTAACAGAGAGACAGAAAGTATACATGTTAAGATAAAGAGCAACCAGATAGCGTACTATCATGTCGAGCAAGAAAGTCCTACCTATATATGTTCCAGCATCCACTGCAATATACATCCAATGTACAGTAATGGCCTCTAGGGCATACATATAACTAACAATCTCCCACTTGCACTAGGGCCATCTGTAGCAGTAGTTGTAGTATCTAATACTCAACCATCCCCTAAAAGTCTCTCTTTGGGAAAAGGCCTTCGTGAGTGGATCCGCCGTGTTGTCCTCTGAGTCTACTCTCCTAACCTCGATCACCCTGGAGATCAACTATCTCCATGATCAGGTGATGCTTCCTCAGAATATGTCTGGGTCACTGATGGGACCAGGGTTCACGGGCCAAAGCCACACTTCCATTGTCACACAATGGTAGGAACCTAGTTCATCTTATGAACCAATATACACCCAAACTGCCTCTTTGGTAGTATCTTTAATAGCAATGTTACCAGCCTTTATCGTCTAGTTTGCCACGGTATCTAGCTTGGAACTCTTCCAACATACCGTCCCTTTACTGAGGGTAAAGACAATGCCTGTGACTGACATTCAGTTGTCTTTATCACCCTGGAACGTTTCCAGTGATTCTCCCCAGGATCGATTGATACCATTTCACTACATCTAGTGAGAATCCTAGCATCCAATTACATCTATCTCATAGATGAAAACTCAAGATTTAGGAGGTATCACTTTGATCCTATTGGAGAATCCTTATGATAAGCGGAGATTGACCGAGCGTAGTATAGGAAACTCTTTTCCTATCAAGAGTATGTTGTCCACGTACAATACGAGGATAACCACCTTACTCTCTACTACCGTTTTGTATATACAAGGTTCATCTACCATTTTGATGAAGTCAAACACTTTGACTATCACATCAAAACAGACGTTCCAACTCCGCGATGCCTGCTTTATTATGTAAAGCAACTTGCACACGTTTCCGCTGCTCCCACTGTTTACGAAGCCCTCTGGCTGTGTTCTTATAGACGTTCTCTTCTAAATCATTATTTAGAAAAGTAGTCATGGCACCCAACCACCAGATATCATAGTCATGGTATGTAGCAATGGCAAGTAGGATCTGGATGGACTTGAGCATAGTCCTTAGAAAAGGTTTCATCATTATCCACACATGGTTGATGGCTAAAACCTTTAACAAGTATAGCTTTGAAAGTCTCAACTTTTCTATCTACACCAAGTAATCTTCTCAAGATATACTTGCTTCTGATGGGGATTTAACCCTTCAGATATAGCAAACAAAGTCCATACTTTGTTGGTGTATATGGATTCCATCTCAGATCGCTAAGCACCCAGCCATTCTTACAGAGTCCCTACTCTTGATGGCCTGCTCGAAACTAGTTAGGCCATCATCTCATGATGCAATCCTCGCTCCCACTGTCATCGAGAAACCGAAGTATCTCTCAGGCAGATGAGAAACCCTACCAGACCGGCGGAGAGACTGAGGTTTGTCGGAAACTATTGAATCCTTTGGTTCTGTCAAATCATCAGCTGCAATTTTGTATAGCTGGAACCTTTCCAGTTCTACAGAACTGACCTCGCCTCGATCTTGTTCGGATTTTGCTTTTGACATAGGCCGGACAATCCCAAATCTTAACTAACTTAAGATATGGGCTTTTCCCTTTCCATATCATATATGAAGTGGTAGGCAACTGATTTGATTTGAACCCTATTCAATAGGTATGCAGCTTCTCAAGCGCATAACTCCCAAAAGGAAATAGGAAACTCAGTAGTACTCATCATAGAGCACACCATATCTAATACGGTGCGATTGCTCCGCCCTGATACACCGTTGTGTTGTGGTGTATTCAGAGGAGTAATACGGAGAGAGAATCTCATTCTCCTTTAGAATAATCCAGGAATTCTATGCACAAGTATTCTCCTCCCTGATCTTATCATAGGACATGATACTTATACCCGGTTTTTGGTTCTCTATTTCTAACTTATATTCTGTGAATATCTCAAAAGGTTCGGACTTGTGTTTCAATAGGAACATATGTCTGAATCTTGAGAGATTATCAGAGAATGTAATGAAATACAAAGAACCGGTCCTGGCACGTGTAGACAGGAGACCTTACATACATCATCATGTATCAGTCCCAAGAGTTCATTAACTCTTTCTCTGTTTCCAATAAACAGAGCTATGGTCATCTAATCTTTGTGACATGACTGGCAAGTTTCACAAGATGTAAATTCAAACTGGTTTAAATATGCATCTAAAATGTAACTTCAGCCAGTCGGGTCGCATTGATATGATCTAGTCTACAATGCCTCAAGAAAGATTCGTTCATTTCTGAACTCTTCCTCTTGTGTGTGTTCTGTATACTAGGAACTGTAGTTTGATTTAGAACGTCAATGCTTTTAGATAACGTGCCTGAACCGATCAACTTTTGATATAGGAAATGTTCAAAACATTATCCATCAATACAAAATTTTATCATTACTTTAATAAATAAAGAGATTGATATGATTTTGTATATCAGGTTCGGTATCTAATAGCATTTGTTCAGAATCAATGTATTGGTAATACAGGGTGACAGTGACCAACAGACTTGGCTGCAACACTTGCCCCGTTTTCTGTCTCATGAAACTTATCACCCGTTCTCAGTTTTCTACCTTTTTGTAGCCCTATGTAACAGATTACATATCTGGGATCCTGATCCGGTATCAAATACCCAGGATTCAGAGGATACTGAGAAACAGTTCTTTATAATGAACACACCCGAAGGAGATGCATCATATGCACTTTCTTCGTTTGGGCGGCATAGGAATTCTGGTATTCCCCTATTTCCTGCTCTGTCTTATAACAATTATAAGTTGGAGTGGGACCAACGTTCCCCAGCTCAGTATAACAAGCGGGTTCGGTCAATACATCCATATTATTATCTTGATTAAGGCGTGATATGGTCGCTACCTGGAGAGAGAGAGAGAAGAAAACACTCTGCGTGCGCTCTTGCAAGATTAGATTGGTTATATATTTTATCTAATCGGGATGGCTCCCACTGTTTTTATCATATCTTCCTTCAAACCCTAAAAGGAAAGACTAGCCGGGATTAATTACACTCTACAAATTTGCCAATCTTTCAGTCAGGCCAGTGTCGGTACTTTGAGGGAGGTTCCCCGTACTTTCGCACGGACCTAATTACAGTAAACCTCGTTTTCCCAAAGGCGTAACCCCGTTGACACCTTTCTAGACACCTACTTGATCGGCTAATTGTAAAGTGCAAAACTCTCCCAGAAGTAACAATTACTCGCAGTGGGTATCGGGATCTAACTATCATATAGAAGGTATGCAATCTCATTGCAAATTTCAACACTTGAAACTCCCGATAATGGTTTTTACCCCTAGCATCTATGACCTTGGCTAAGGTCAACAAATCATAGGTACTAGTCAAGTTCTACCCGTCATTTCATGATTAATTAGACCCACCCACATGACCCTTGGCTAAGGTCAACAAAGCCAGATGACTGTCCTAACTAATCGCATCATATGCGGTATAGGAAGACATTACTTAGCTACCGCACACTATGCCTCGGCTATGGTCGACAAACGTAACACGAATACTAAGTACTCTACTTCCTAAAATGACGGAGGGTTGCGAATGGTTTTTAAGAAAACCTTTAACGCTTTGAACTTGATCTCGTTGCGGAATCAAATGGTTTTTAAATGGAATGTTTTTGAGGCTTTTCTAGTTTTGCTAAAGGGGTCACTCCCGGTGAAGGGATCGTCGGCCCTTTCCTCGTCGAATGAGGTGCGGGATATATCATATATATCACTGTACAAAGCAGAAACTATAGAAGCAATCAAAAGACAAACCGAGAGTTGTAGCATCTGCCAGTTATTGCTAAAGGAGTCACTCCCGGTGAAGGGATCTCGGTCCTTTCCTCATCGAATAAGGTGCAGGATGTTCTACAATGAACACCGCGATGCAAAGCAAGAACTGTAGCTACCTGTTTTATTTTTGAAATTCGATTCCACAACATCAATTAGGTTTATTTTCTTTCATTAATCTCATTAATGAATATCCCATCATTTAAGTCCACCTAAACATCACAGATAAATATAACGTACGCTTATGCCATCTGCATTCGCCTCGATGTCCCGTCTGCACCGTTAGGTTAGGTAACTAACGCCAGAGCGAGGCAGGGCTAGCGCGGGTGTAAAACATAAGCAACGTCTATATAATATATCATATATACTGTATGTAATATCTATCTGAACACATCACATGATCACATCACAGATAACGCAGCAGAAAATATCATATGAAATATTGGATATACTAGGACGTCCGTGTTTTCAATACGATACGAGCCAGTATTAAACACGGATTCCACGGTCGTGATGAATAGCCAATCCCACACCCCTAGACTCCTATGAGAGCGGCAAGCAACCCTACCAATTCTAGAGTTAGGAGACCCGAACTCGACTCCTCGAGATGGTCTCCCACTGGACCCTAGAACCCGGTTACTTGTGCTCCCCTCCTTGGGTCTATCCTAATGCGGAAAAGTAAATAATATACAAAAAAGGTGACATCTTCCGCAACCTGGAAGTGCCCCAATAAAAGAATATTACATACAAGTTTTTACATGAATGAAAATGAAAAACACTCATCTCACATAAAACCCCCTGGCTATTCGAACACGACGATCCAATATAACATATCCAGCAACACATAACATCACATGTCATCAACGCAAGTAAATATGCGCATCCCAATTGTCGTTGACATATAGCAACGAAACCGGCGATATCACATATTACACTTACGGTCACAGAAAAGAAAGTGTAAAACTACAACAGTTGGAATCCGCAAACTCTTTAGACATCGCATGCCTAACCAAATGAATTCCTTAGACATCGCATGCCTAACAATTATAAACCCCGCATTTTAGTCTCATTATCGAAAGCACTTTTCAATATCAAGTCGGGCAATTCAACAGGATTCCCGGCATTCAGATCGAATGCTCGTCGCAAACTTTAGTAGGCGGCCGCACCCCTGACACCGTCGACGAAGTGCACCAAGGCGGAACACCGCTGCCGCGAGCACCCGAACGGATGCTTTCGGCGACGGGGTTCTCCCACAGTCACTTGGTCGGGGCTATGGGGTGAGGCTGTCTATTAAGTTTACCGGCGAGTATCCGCGTACACTACGTGATTGCGACGGACTTTTGATCACATCAAAATCCCGTGGCAACCGATCAAATGAGACTAAACTGCTATGTTTATAACATTCATTCAGTTATCTCATAACAACTTGTGAATTCCAATTATTGTATCACATTCCGGATAAATAGAAAATGTTAAACTTTCCGATCGAAAATTCGAACACCCAAGTTTTCCCGAAACAGCTCAACACATGAAATAAGTTTAAAAACATTCACTTTTTGCCTCAGTACCAACGGTCCAGCCGTAGAAGGGTCAAGCCAACGCCTCACATGTGGCACGCCGTACTGCCCCAAACCCTAAGGTTCAAAGGGCAGTTCAAGACGGTCACATAATCGAGTTAAGGTTTGTTGTCTTCTAGAGGGATCATCGCGTTACTTGCACTACTTAGAACGTCATTAAACTACGGAAAAATCCAACAATTGGAATTTTCCCGGCAGGGGGAAAAAGCGGGTATTTATATCCGGTCGAACTTTCTAACATATTCTAAATTATCCGGAAAAACACAGACAAAGTTTGACAATCCGATCGAATCCTTGAACTCCCAATACAACCCAGAAAACTCAACTCTTGAGTGCAAATTAAAAATTCCCAGAAAACTCAGCACCTGAAGAAACAAGTTAATGTGCAAAAATTGAAGGCTGATCTCATCATATGGCCGCGGAACCGCCGCAGAAGCCAAGCTTCTGCCGCGGTTCCGCCGCACTTTAGCCGTAACTTTTGGTCATTTTTGCACCGTAATTCTTAGAACTTCTTGCTGAATTTTTAAAGAATTTTTAATCTGGAAAAAACCCAGTTTTGAAAAAATGTCCAGAGAGGGTTGAAATCTAGGGTTTCGGGGTTCGATCGGGTTTCTAACATCGTCTACGCATCGCCTAAGGTTCTAGCTAGGCTCTGATACCACTGTAGGGTTCCTGGGCACACTAATGAGGTCTCACAAGTGATCAAACATGCCCAATTCAAATTTTTATGTGCCTACAAACCCTAATACGGATCGTTAACTAGATGATAAGGCGATGCAATGCGAGTTAACTACTTTAACGCTAAAGGAAAGTGACTACAACCTTTGTAGATCCGGTCCTCCACTTCCTTAGCTTCGTGAAGATGTCCCCTCGCTGCGATCATCGGATCCCGGGCTCTAGCGTTGGCTTCATCGGAGAAATGGGCGGGCTAGGTCGTCGACTTCGATGCCGAAGATGATCTACGCCGAGGCAACTCAAGATCAAGCTCCAACTTCACCAAGTCATGAAACATGTGAAGAAAACACCCTATACTACTTGGCAAGTGGTAGAGAATGAAGAAATAGGAAGTGGGTTCACTTTAGAATTGGATTTCTCACTCTTTTTCTCAAGTTGCCATTAAAGGTTGCAAGCTTTCTTCTTTTGTTGAAGAAGAAGAAGAAGAAGAAGAAAAAGAATATGATAAGAATTATTGAAAATAGAAAATAAGTTGATTCTTATCATATAGCAACCATGGTTAAGTGTAGAGAATAAACTAGGGTTAGGTTGAATGGTTAGGGTTAAGCATGAAACAAAAAAGGTAGACTTATTCAAAGCTTCATGAAGCTTCAACTAGCAAACAAAGAAAGCCACCATGATTTATTTATCTTTCAAAAATGAATAAATAAATAAATGAAAAGATAAGTAAATCAAAACCCTAACCATTAACATAACCATGGTTTAATTCATTACACAAACCCAAGTTTGCATGTATCATCAAACATGATACAAACAAGTGCACAAAAGTATATCACATATACAACTTGTGTATTTCAAGTGAGAAAATCCATTTAAAGTGAACAAATACTAGTTAATGCAAACTAATATATCAAATATATAATTATGCATTAAATCATTAAATCAATACTTGATTTAACGATCCGGTCATATCGCATATAACCGACTAATATCCAATGTATCGGCTTATCGAATCAATCCTCGATTCGATAACTAGGTTATATCACATACAACCATTCGATACATTCATCGCGAGAATAGAATACGGTATCACATACACGCATTATTCTCGGTCCCGTACATATATCATATGCGCTCCTATTTCGTTTCGTTTGAGCCAGAAAACCTCTGTGTAGGACTCTAAAGACTCGTCAATACGCCGGCAGCAGGTGATGATCATATCAAACACCCACAAGCCGCAAGCGGTCTGCTAAACTTAACGGCCACCCGGGTATTGAGCGATCAGAAGATCGACGAGCAAGCCCGCTCACACTCCTGTGAATCCAACCAGTAACACTTACCGTACAGTCCGGTCTGTTCGTCTGATATGTCACATATCTCGTCTAGGGGTGGTAAACGTCAGACCCCAGTAGCTTGATAAGTCATGCCGACGTAAGGTCCATAACATTCGTGAAACTACTGATAACTCTTACCAGTATATCACTGCAGCCCTGGCCAGGGATTTCCTGTTATGGCCAGTCGTGCATAGCGCAACATCAACCCCCAATACCGGGAGAGACGAATCCCCTCCTATCGCTCATTGCCTCCATGTGAATCGGGACTGTACCCAAAAACCACCTGTTTGCATGACTCAGTAGAGCTGTGGTAGGGTGAAAATCAAAGCACAGTGGGAGACACACAAGACTCTATGACGATCTCGGGTCAACAGACTAAGCTGTACCAGTGTCACCAGAGAACTGCCATCTGACGTGAGGTATAATACCATCTGGGAGTTCTCGGCGAGTCCGTTCAGTGTACCCAGTCTCCACTGAGCACCCGCATACCATCTCTGATGTCAAACACCAATAGATATGGGATCATCCATCGCCCATCACATGGGTCGAGAAGATATACGCTAGTCTACTCTGGAATATCGATGCCCCGTCTCGATATTCCCACGACTAGGAACATTGAAGGATGTACTCATGGACTATCCAGGCCCCACTAGTATGATCTGCATCATAGTCCTAGAAGTCGAGTACACATCCTAAGGGCTTTATCAACATGTAACAGAGAGATAGAAAGTATACATGTTAAGATAAAGAGCAACCAGATAGCGTACTATCATGTCGAGCAAGAAAGTCCTACCTATATATGTTCCAGCATCCACTGCAATATACATCCAATGTACAGTAATGGCCTCTAGGGCATACATATAACTAACAACCACTTCTAAGAGGGCGTGCAAAACGGTGGCTTTTGGGTACAGTCCCGAATCAAATGGAGGCAATGAGCGATAGGAGGGGATTCGTCTCTCCCGGTATAGGGAGTTGATGTTGTGCTGTGTTCGATTGGCTATAACTGGAAGTCCCTGGCCAGGGCTGATATAGAAATTTGCTGGTAAGTGTTACCAGTAGTTTCTCGACTCGTTATGAGCCTCACATAGACACAACTTATCGGTTACTGGGGTCTGACGTATACAACCCCTAGACTAGATATGCAACATATCAGACGAAGAGACCGGACTGTACGGGAGTGTTACTGATTGGATTCACTGGAGAATGTAAAGGCTAGCTTGTTGATCTTCTGATCGCTCAATACCTGGGTGGCTGTTACGTTTAGCTGACCGCTTGCAGCTTGTGGGTGTTTGATATGATCATCACCTGCTACCGGCGTATTGACGATTCTTTAGAGTCCTACACAGAGCTTTCTTGACTCAGGCAAAACGGAGTAGAGGCACATATGTGATATGTGCAGGACCGAGGATAATACGATATGAGATACCATATTATATTCTCGCGATATTTTGATATGAGCCGGGTCATCGGATCAAGTGTTGATTCGATGAATCGGTACATGATATATTAGTCGGTTATATTCGATATAGCCGGATTGTCGGATCAAGTGTTGATTCGATAATTTAATGTATAATAATATATATGATATATTGCATTACATTATCTAATATTGGCTCGCTTTATTATTTCATTTTCTCACCGGGTAATACATTGATATATATGCGATATATGTTAATTGTATTATTTTCTTTTGTTACAAATATATAATATATATGTGATATATATTATTGTAACATAATATGATTACTAATGCAACATGTTTAGTGGAGATTAAACAAGGTTAGGGTTTGAATTGGGTTAGTTCTTTTATGAACCTTCTAGAAGGTTTTCTTTTGTCATGAGTTAAGATATTATGGTTGATATTTTCTAGTGACTCATTGTTTAACCCAACCTAAACCCTAGCCCTAGTTAATTCTCTACATGGGTTAGCCTTGTCATAGTTGACCATGGTTATATTATTAATCATATATCATTTCATTATTCATCACAAAAGGATTTAATTCATTTTTCTTCTTCTTCTTCAACCTTAAGCTTTGAGAAAGCTTGCTAGGTTTTCATTTTGTGACGATTAAGAGTGAGAATTTGATAAGAAAAGAGAGCACAAATACAACTCCATCATCCTCATCTAATCTAGCCCATTAGATTAGGGTGTTCACCTCATTAGAGAGAGAGAGAGCTTGAGTTATAGAAACTTCGAGGTAGATCATCGGAGAAAAGGAAGACTACAAGCTAGCATGGATCGTTCGAGTTGTGGAGCCTCTCTTGAGTCCGGGAGATCGTGGATCGCGGCGAAAGGACTTCTACTCGGAGCTTATGAAGCGAAGGAGCGGACTACAAAGGTTTTAATCCCTCACTTTTAGTTATAAAGATGTTTACTTGCATGTTAAACCCTAATAATCTAGCAAAGATCCCGGCTTTGGGTTGTTTCGGCACGTCTAAATTTTAAATCAGGCATGGTTGATGCCTTATAGACCCTTTAATGACTGCCTAGGAACCGTACTGTGGTATCAGAGCCTAGCTAGAGAATTAGGCGATGTGTATACGAAATTAAAACTCCGATCGAATCCCGAAACACCGATTTTGACCCCCTCTCTGGACAATTTTTAAAAATGTGATTTTTTCTGTATTAAAAATACTCAAAAAATTCAGCAGGGAATTATAAGTATTACTGTGGAAAACGAGCAGGTAATTCATACGGACCGCCGCGGAACCGCGGCAATACCTTGCTTGCGCCGCGGATCCGCGGCCGTACAGTCGAATTGTGCTTTGGTTTTGGCACAGTAATATCCGTAGCTGTTAGTGCATATTTCTGGGTATTTTTAATCTGACTCAAGTGTTGAGTGTTCTGGGGATTATTCTGAATTTGTTGATTCGATCGGAAAATTTAATTTCGTTCTGTTTTCCGGATAATTTAGAAACTGTTAAAATGTTTGAACGGATATCATTAACTCATTTTTTCCCGGCACGAAAAACTTTCAAGTGTTGAATTTTTCTTGAGTTTAAATCTTTCGGAAAAACGTGCTAGTAACTCGGTGGACCCTCTAGAAGAACACAAAGCTTAACTCGATTATGTGACCGTCTGAACCGCCTCTAAACTTTAGGGTTTAGGGCAGTACGGCGTTTCCACATGTGAGGCGTTGGCTTGACCCTTCTACGGCTGGACCATTGGTACTGTGACATATTCTGGGACTTTTTGAACTCCGCTCAAGTGTTGGGATATTTAGGAAATCTTGGATATTTGATTATTCGATCGGAAAGTTTAATACTGTCTATTTATCTGGAATGTGATACAATATGTGGAATTCATATAGTTAGGCATGAAATGCGAAGTATGTGATATTTCGGATTTAGGATGTCTAAAGAGATTGTGGATTCCAAATGTTGTAGTTTTACACTTTCTTTTCTGTGACCGTAAGTGTAGTATGTAGTTGTATTGCCGGTTTTCGTTGCTATACATCAACGACGATCGGTGTATGCATACTTACTTACGTTGATGATATGAGATATTATGTGTTGTTGTGATATGTTATATTGGATCGTCGTGTTCTGAATAGCCGGGGCTTTTATGTGAGATGAGGGTTTTTTATTTTCATTCATGTAAAATTCATTTGTATGTATTATTCTTTTATTGGGGCGCTTCCGGGATGAGGTTGATGTCACCAATGTATATTATTTACTTTTCCGCATTAGGTAGACCCAAGGAAGGGAGCACAAGTAACCAGGTTCTAGGGTCCAGTGGGAGGCCATCGCGAGGAGTCGAGACCGGGTCTCCTAACCCTAGAATTGGCAGTGTTACTTGCCGCTCTCGTAGGGGTCTAGGGATGTGGGTTTGGCTATTCATCGCGACCGTGGAATCCGTGTTTTATACAGGCTCGTATTAAAACACGGACATCCTAGTGTATCCAATATTTCATATATGTTCTTCTGCTGCAATGTTCTGTGATGAGATCATATTACTGCCTGAGACGAATGCTTATACTATATATATATGCTGATATATAAATATTACTACTTTCGTTTCTTCTGTGATACTTAGGAAGCATAAGCTGATGGGATATATTAATGAGATTAATAAAAGAAAAGAAATCTAAAAGATGTTGTAGAATCAAAACTTTATAAAAAAGGTAGCTACAGTTTTGCTTTGCATAGCGGTATATATGATATACCCTGCACCTTATTCAATGAGGAAAGAGCCGAGATCTCTTCACCGGGAGTGACCTCTTTAGCTAAACTGGCAGATGCTACAAACTCGCGGTTTAGTTTTTGACAGCTTATATAGTTCTTGCTTTGCACCGCGGTATATATGATATACCCTGCACCTTATTCGATGGGGAAAGAGCCGAGATCCCTTCACCGGGAGTGACCTCTTTAGCGAAGCTGGAAAAGCCTCAAAAACACTCCTTTTCAAAATCACTTGTTTCTACAACGATATCAAGTTCATTACGCTCATGGTTTTTTGAAAAACCTGCGTAGCCCTCCGTCATTTCAGATAAATACTACTTAGTATTCGTGCTACGTTTGTTGACTATGTTAATGCGTAGTGTGCGGTAGCTATTTAGTGCTTATCTGTTAAAACATGAGATGTGATTAGATTAGGGTAGTTGTACGACTTTGTTGATTATGTTAAGGGTCGTACAGGTGGGTTTAATTCAATCAGGAAATGACGGGTTGAACTTGGTTAGCAATTATGATTTGTTGACTATGTTAAGGTCATAAGTTACTAGGGGAAAAAGTATTATCGGGAATTTCAAGTGTTGAAATTTACAATGAGATTGCATACTTTCTATGAGATAGATGGATCCTAATACCCACTACGAGTAAGAGTTACTCCTGGGAGAGTTTTACACAGGACAATTAGTCGATCAAGTAGGTGTCTAGAAAGGTGTTAACGGGGTTATGCCTCTGGGAAGACGAGGTTTATTTTAATTAGGTCCATGCGAAAGCACGGGGAACCTCCCTCAAGCACCAACACTGATCTGGCTGAAAGACTGACGAAATTGTAGGGTGTAATTAATCCCGGCTAATCTTACCTTTTAGAGTTTGAAGGAAGATTTGATAAAAACAGTGGGAGACATTCTGATTAGATAAGATAATAACCAATCTAATCTTGCAAGAGCATACGCTAAAGTGTTTCCTTCTCTCTCTCTCCAGGTAGCGACCATGTCAGGACTTAATCAAGATAAAAATATGGATGTATTGACTGAACCCGCTTATTATACTGAGCAGGGGAACGTTGGTCCCGTTCTTTCTTATAAGAGTTATAAGACTGAACAGGGAATAGGAGAATATCTGGATTTTCATGCCGCCCAAACGGAGAACATGCATGTTGACGCACCTTCTTCGGGTGCGTTAGTTATTGAGAACTGTTTCTCAGTTCACTCTACGTCTTGGGTATTAGATACCGGATCGGGATCCCACATATGTAAATTGTTACATGGGCTACGTAAAGGTAGAGAACTAGAAAAAGGTGATCATTCCGTTCAAGTAGGGAATGGTGCAAGTATTGCAGTCAAAGCAGTTGGCGAATATCACCTTGTATTACCAAGTCGTAATCACTGATTCTGAATGAGTGCTATTATATACCGAACATGATGTGCAACATTATATCAGTTTCTTTATTAAGTAAAGAAGGATATAATTTTGTAGTAAAGTATAATGTTATGAACATATTCCTAGATCAAAAGTTGATTGGATCAGGCTCGTTACATAATGGCATATTCATTCTCAATCAAAATACAGTCCTTAATATACAAAACACACACAAGAGGAAGAGTTCAGAAATGAACGAATCCTTCTTGTGGTATTATAGACTCAGTCATATCAATGCGACACGACTGGCTAAGTTACATAAGGATGGATATTTGAATCCGTTCGAATTATCATCTTATGATACTTTCCATTCATGTCTCAAAGGAAAAATGACCAAAACTCCGTTTAATGGACACGGAGAAAGAGTTGCGGAACTCTTAGGACTGGTACATAGTGATCTATGCGGTCCTATGTCTACGCATGCCAGGAACGGTTCTTCCTACTTCATTAAATTCACTGACGATCTCTCTAGATACGGACATGTGTTCCTGATGAAACACAAGTCTGAAGCTTTTGAGAAATTCAGAGAATATAAGCACGAAGTAGAGAACCAAACGAGCAAAAGTATTAAGATCCTTCGATCTGATCGAGGAGGAGAATACTTGAGTAATGAGTTCCTAGATTATCTAAAAGAGAATGGGATTCTCTCTCAACTTACTCCTCCTTATACACCACAGCACAACGGTGTATCGGAGCGGAGGAATCGCACCCTATTAGATATGGTACGCTCTATGATGAGTACAGCTGAGTTACCTATTTCCTTCTGGGGTTATGCGCTTGAGACAGCGGCATACCTATTGAATCAAGTTCCGTCTAAATCTGTACCTACCACACCATATGAGATATGGAGTGGGAAGAGACCGTATCTTAAACGAGTTAAGATATGGGGTTGTCCGGCCTATGTCAAAAGGCAAAATCTGGACAAACTCGAGGCACGATCAGTTCTTTGTAAGTTTGTGGGATATCCTAAGAATTCCCAAGGATATTTTTTCTACCATGCTGAAGAACAAAAAGTGTTTGTTTCTCAATATGCCACCTTTTTAGAAAAGGAATTTCTTGCGAAAGAAATTAGTGGCGAAGAGGTAGAGCTAGAAGTGGTTCCAGCGACACAAACTGCAACTGAAGATTTAGTGAAACCAGATGATTCAGTAGTACCCGACGAAACCCAACCTCTCCGCCGATCTAGTAGGGTTTCTCATCCACCTGAGAGATACTATGGTTTTCTCATTAAATGTGGGAGCGAGGATTGCATCATGGAAGATGAAGACCCAACTAGTTTCGAGTAGGTCATCACGAGTGGTCACTCTGTGAAATGGCTGGATGCAATGCGATCTGAGATGGAATCCATGTACACCAAAAAAGTATGGACTTTGGAAAATGCTCCTGAAGGGGTAAAACCCATTGGGAGCAAGTGGATCTTTAAAAAGAAAATTGGTGTAGATGGAAAGGTTGAGACTTTCAAAGCTAGACTTGTTGCAAAGGGTTTTCGTCAACGACCAGGTGTGGATTATGACGAAACCTTTTCTCCAGTGGCTATGCTTAAGTCCATCCGGATCTTACTTGCCATTGCTGCATACCATGACTACGAAATCTGGCAAATGGATGTTAAGACCGTCTTTCTAAACGGTGATTTAGAAGAGTGCGTGTACATCACTCAGCTAGAGGGCTTCGTAGATAGTGGGAGCAGCGGAAAGGTATGCAAACTGCTTAAATCCATTTATGGGTTAAAGCAAGCATCGCGGAGTTGGAACATCTGCTTTGATGTTGTAGTCAAAGAGTTTGACTTCATCAAAAATATAGATGAACCTTGTATCTATAAGAAGGTTGCAGAGAGTAAGGTAGTCTTCCTCGTATTGTACGTCGATGACATACTCTTGATAGGAAATGATGTTCCTATGCTGCAGTCAGTCAAGCTCTTCTTATCACAAAGATTCTCAATGAAAGATCTAGGTGATGCCTCCTGCATACCGGGAATTATGATCTATAGAGATAGATCTAAACGGATACTGGGATTATCCCAATCCAGATACATTGACACCATACTAAAGAGATTTAGTATGGAAGAATCCAAGCGTGGGAACCTACCCACGATCTCTGGACTCACTCTCTCCAAAGAGATGTCTCCCAAGACTGATTTGGAAAGTGCTCGCATGCAAGGGATACCCTATACTTCGGCAGTAGGCTCTATCATGTATGCGATGCTATGCACCAGACCCGATGTAGCATACTCACTAAGTATAGTGAGTCGGTATCAAGTAGATCCTGGAGAGTCACTGGACAGCTGTGAAGAACATTCTCAAGTACTTACGAAGTACTAAGGAGATGTTCTTGGTGTATGGTAACGGAGAACTCCAGGTGGAGTCCTTTACCGATTCGAGCTTCCAAAGTGATAAGGACGACTCTAAGTCGCACTCAGGATTTGTCTTTACCCTCAATGGAGGGACGGTATGTTGGAAGAGTTCTAAACAGGATACCGTTGCAGACTCGACGATGGAGGCTGAATACATCGCTGCCAACGATGCTGCCAAAGAGGCTGTCTGGATAAAGAAGTTCATTAGTGAGGTTGGTGTAGTTCCATCCATTGAACATCTAATACCTCTGTATTGCGATAACAATGGAGCTGTGGCTTTGGCTAAGGAACCCAGGTCCCATCAGAAGTCCAGACATATTCTGAGGCGGTATTACCTGATCAGGGAGATAGTTGATCGCCGGGAGATCGAGGTCAGGAGAGTTGATACGAAGGACAACACTGCGGATCCACTCACAAAGGCCATTCCCCAGATACAGTTTGAGAGATTATTCGGGATGCTAGGTATGAGATACTACAGCAGCTGGCCTTAGTGCAAGTGGGAGATTGTTAGTTATGTATATGCCCTAGAGGCCATTGTTGTACATATGATGTATATTATAATGGATGCTTGGATATATATAGAGAGGAATTTCTTGCTCGTCATGATAGTATGCTATTTGGTTTCACTTTATCTTAACATGTTGACTTATATTAGTTTACTGTCTTACTCTCACATGTTGATAAAGCCCTTAGGATATATACTCGACTACTGGGACTATGATGAGATCATACTAGTGGGGTCACGGTAGTCGATGAGTACATCTTATAACTGTTCCTAGTCGAGGGTATGTCGGGACAGGGCATCGATACACCAGAGTAGACTAGCGTATACGCATCTTGACCCATATGATGGGCGATGGATGATCCCATATCCATCAGTGTTTGACATCAAGGATGGTGTACGGGTGCTCAGTGGAGACTGGGTACACTGGACGGAATCACCGAGAACTCCCAGATGGTGATATACCACACGTCAGATGGCAGTTCTCCGGTGACACTGGTACAGGTTAGTCTGTAGACCCGAGATCGTCATAGAGTCTTGTGTGATTCCCACTGTGCTTTGATTTCCACCTTACCAGGTCCAAGAGGGCATGCAAAACGGTGGCTTTTGGGTACAGTCCCGAATCACATGGAGGCAATGAGCGATAGGAGGGGATTCGTCTCTCCCGGTATAGGGAGTTGATGTTGTGCTGTGTTCGATTGGCTATAACTGGAAGTCCCTGGCCAGGGCTGATATAGAAATTTGCTGGTAAGTGTTACCAGTAGTTTCTCGACTCGTTATGAGCCTCACATCGACACAACTTATCGGTTACTGGGGTTTGACGTATACCACCCCTAGACTAGATATGCAACATATCAGACGAAGAGACCGGACTGTACGGGAGTGTTACTGATTGGATTCACAGGAGAATGTACAGGCTAGCTTGTTGATCTTCTAATCGCTCAATACCTGGGTGGCTGTTACGTTTAGCTGATCGCTTGCAGCTTGTGGGTGTTTGATATGATCATCACCTGCTACCGGCGTATTGACGATTCTTTAGAGTCCTACACAGAGCTTTCTTGACTCAGGCAAAACGGAGTAGAGGCACATATGTGATATGTGCAGGACCGAGGATAATACGATATGAGATACCGTATTATATTCTCGCGATATTTTGATATGAGCCGGGTCATCGGATCAAGTGTTGATTCGATGAATCGGTACATGATATATTAGTCAGTTATATTCGATATAGCCGGATTGTCGGATCAAGTGTTGATTCGATAATTTAATGTATAATAATATATATGATATATTGCATTAAATTATCTAATATTGGCTCGCTTTATTATTTCATTTTCTCACCGGGTAATACATTGATATATATGCGATATATGTTAATTGTATTATTTTCTTTTGTTATAAATATATAATATATATGTGATATATATTATTGTAACATAATATGATTACTAATGAAACATGTTTAGTGGAGATTAAACAAGGTTAGGGTTTGAATTGGGTTAGTTCTTTTATGAACCTTCTAGAAGATTTTCTTTTGTCATGAGTTAAGATATTATGGTTGATATTTTCTAGTGACTCATTGTTTAACCCAACCTAAACCCTAGCCCTAGTTAATTCTCTACATGGGTTAGCCTTATCATAGTTGACCATGGTTATATTATTAATCATATATCATTTCATTATTCATCACAAAAGGATTTAATTCATTTTTCTTCTTCTTCTTCAACCGTAAGCTTTGAGAAAGCTTGCTAGGTTTTCATTTTGTGACGATTAAGAGTGAGAATTTGATAAGAAAAGAGAGCACAAATACAACTCCATCATCCTCATCTAATCTAGCCAATTAGATTAGGGTGTTCACCTCATTAGAGAGAGAGAGCTTGAGTTATAGAAACTTCGAGGTAGATCATCGGAGAAAAGGAAGGCTACAAGCTAGCATGGATCGTTCGAGTTGTGGAGCCTCTCTTGAGTCCGGGAGATCGTGGATCGCGGCGAAGGGACTTCTACTTGGAGCTTATGAAGCGAAGGAGCGGACTACAAAGGTTGTAATCCCTCACTTTTAGTTATAAAGATGTTTACTTGCATGTTAAACCCTAATAATCTAGCAAAGATCCCGGCTTTGGGTTGTTTCGGCACGTCTAAATTTTAAATCGGGCATGGTTGATGCCTTATAGACCCTTGTATGACTGCCTAGGAACCCTACAGATCTCTCAAGATTCAGACATATGTTCCTGTTGAAACACAAGTCCGAAACTTTTGAGATAATCACAGAATATAAGTTAGAAGTAGAGAACCAAAAACGGGTATAAGTATTATGTCCTTTGATGAGATCAAGGAGGAGAATACTTGAGCACGGGATTCCTGGACTATTCTAAAGGAGAATGAGATTCTCTCTCAGCATTACTCCTCCGAAAACACCACAGCACGTCGGTGTATCGGGGCAGAGCAATCACACCCTATTTGATATGGTGCGCTCTATGATGAGTACTACTGAATTTCCTATTTCCTTTTGGGAGTTATGCACTTGTGAAGCTGCATACCTATTGAATAGGGTTCCAATCAAATCAGTTGCCTACCACTTCATATGTGATATAGAATGGGAAGAGCCCATATCTTAAGTAAGTTAAGATTTGGGGTTGTCCGGCCTATGTCTAAAAGCATAATCCGGACAAGCTCGAGGCAAAGTCAGATCTGTGAAAGTTTGTTGGATATCCCAAACATACGCAAGGGAATATCTTCTACCTAACTGAGGAACAAAATATGTTTTGTTTCTCAACATGCCACCTTTGTGAAAGGGAATTTCTTGTGGAAAAATTAGTGGCCATGAGGTAGAAATGGAAGGAGTTCCAGCTATACAAACTGCAGCTGATGATTTGGTAGAACCAAAGGATTCAATAGTAACCAATGAACCTCAGCCTCTCCGTCGATCTAGTAGGGTTCCTCACCCACCTGAGAAATACTTCGGTTTCTCTATGACAGTGGAAGCAAGGATTGTATCATGAGATGATGACCCAACTAGTTTCGAGAAGGCCATCAGGAGTGGGACTCTGTAAGAATGGCTGGATGCTTAGCGATCTGAGATGGAATCCTTATACACCAACAAAGTATGGACTTTGGTTGCTTTATCTGAAGGGTTATTAAATCCCCATCAGGAGCAAGTATATCTTGAGAAGATTACTTGGTGTACATGGAAAAGTTGAGACTTTCAAAGCTATGCTTAAGTCCATCCAGATCCTACTTGCCACGGCTATATACCATGACTACAATATCTGGTGGTTGGGTGTCATGACTGCTTTTCTAAATAATGATTTGGAAGAGTGCGTCTATAAGTACACAGCCAGAGGGCTTCATAGATAGTGGGAGCAGCAGAAACGTGAGCAAGATATTTTATGTGATAAATCAGGCATCGCGGAGTTGGAACGTCTGTTTTGATATGGTAGTTAAAGAGTTTGACTTCATCAAAATGGTAGATGAACCTTGTATATACAAAAAGATAGTAGAGAGTATGGTGGTGATCCTCATAGAGTACGTGGATGACATACTCTTGATAGGGAAGGAGTTTCCTATGCTACGCTCGGTCAATCTCTGCTTATCACAAGGATTCTCCGTATAGGATCAAGGTGATACCTCTTAAATCTTGGGTTTTGGATCTATGAGATAGATCTAATTGGATCTTAGGATTCTCACTAGTTGTAGTGAGATGGTATCAATCGATCCTGGGGAGAATCATTGGAAAAGTTCCAGGGTGATAAGGACGACTGAATGTCAGTCACAGGCATTGTCTTTACCCTCAGTGGAGGGACGGTATGTTGGAAGAGTTCCAAGCTAGATACCGTGACTTACTAGACGATTAAAGGCAAGATACATCGTTGTCGAGGATGCTACCAAAGAGGCAGTCTGGATATATATAAGTTCATGAGATGAACTTCGTTCCTACCATTGTGTGACAATGGAGTTGTGGCTTATGCCAAGGAACCCCCATCCCATCAGAAATCCAGATATAATTCTTAGGCAGTATCACCTGATCATGGAGATGGTTGATCTCCAGGGAGATCGAGGTTAGAAGAGTAGACACAGAGGACAACAGCGCGGATCCACTCACAAAGGCCTATTTCCCAGTAGAGACTTTTATGGGATGGTTGAGTATGAGATACTTCAACCACAGCTGATTGTTGGGTATGCGATACCACAACAGATGGCCCTAGTGCAAGTGGGAGATTGTTAGTTATATGTATACCCTAGAGGCCATTACTGTACATACGATGTATATTGTAGTGGATGCTTGGACATATATAGGGAGGACTTTCTTGCTCGACATGATAATATGCTATCTGGTTGCTCTTTATCTTAACATGTACTCTGATTGTCTTTATGTTACATGTTGATAAAGCCCTTAGGATATGTACTCGACTACTGGGACTATGATGAGATTATACTAGTGGGGCCACGGTAGTCGACGAGTACATCCTATAACTGTTCCTAGTCGAGGGTGTATCGAGACAGGGGATCGATACACCAGAGTAGACTAGCGTATACGCATCTTGACCCATATGATGGGCGATGGATGATCCCATATCCACCGGTGTTTGACATCAAGGATGGTGTACGGGTGCTCAGTGGAGACTGGGTACACTGTACGGACTCGCCGAGAACTCCCAGATGGTATTATACCTCACGTCAGATGGCAGTTCTCTGGTGACACTGGTACAGGTTAATCTGTAGACCCGAGATCGTCATAGAGTCTTGTGTGATTCCCACTGTGCTTTGATTTCCATCATACCACGTCCAAGAGGGCGTGCAAAAAGGTAGCTTTTAGGTACAGTCCCGAATCACATGGAGGCAATGAGCGATAGGAGGGGATTCGTCTCTCCCGGTATAGGGAGTTGATGTTGCGCTGTGTTCGATTGGCTATAACTGGAAATCCCTAGCCAGGGTTGCTGAGATTTACTGGTAAGTGTTATCAGTAGTTTCTCGATCTGTTATAGACCTTATATCGACACGACTTATCAAGCTACTGGGGTCTGACGTTTACCACCCCTAGGCGAGATATGCGACATATCAGACGAAGAGACCGGACTGTACGGGAGTGTTACTGATTGGATTCGCAGGAGAATGTACAGGCTTGCTTTTTGATCTTCTGATCGCTCAATACCTGGATGGCTGTTACGTTTAGTTGACCGCTTGCAGCTTGTGGGTGGTTGATATGATCATCACCTACTGCCGGCGTATTGCAGATTCTTTAGAGTCCTACACAGAGGTTTCTTGACTCAGGCAAAAAGGAGTAGGAGCACATATATGATATGTGCGGGACCGAGAACAATACGTGTATGTGATACCGTATTAGATTCTCGCGATATGAGATATCGGCCGGATATATGTGATATAGCCGGGTCATCGGATCAAGTGTTGATTCGATGAATTGATACAGATAATATTAGTCGGTTATTTGTGAAATAGCCGGATTATCGGATCAAGTGTTGATTCGATAATTTAATGTATAATTATATATTTGATATATTAAATTACATTAACTGATATAAGCTCACTAAAAGATTCTTTTTCTCAATCGGGTAATACATTGATATATATGCGATATATGTTAATTGTATTATTTTATTTTGTTACAATAAATATTGTATATGTGATATATAATATTGTAACATGTTAGGGTTATTAATGCAACTTGTTTAGTGGAGATTAAACATGTTTAGGGTTTGATTTGGGTTAAGCTTTTCTAGAAGTTTCTAGAAGCCTTTTCTTTTGTTTTTGCAAAGATATTTTCTAAAGATATTTTGTTATGATATTTGTTAACCCAACCCAACCCTTCACTATGGTTCATTCTCTACAAGGGTTAAGTTATCATACTTAACCCATGGTTGCATTTCTAACCACACATGGATTCATTATTCATCAGAAAAGAAATGGTTCTTCTTCTTCCTTCTCTTTTTCAATGGAAAAGCTTTCTACCTTTTTCATTAGTGATGATTTTGAGTGAGACTGAGAAAATAAACGAGAGCTAAATTCCTACTTCATCATCTTAATCTATCCTAGCTATTTAGATTAGGGTGTTCACTTCATTAGTGAGTGAGAGCTTGTGTTAAAGAAACTTCAAGGTAGATCATCTTTGTTTTCGAAGATCGGAAGCAAGCTTGCATCTTTCTCTTCGTGGAGCCTCTCTAGAGTCCGGGCACTCGATGATCGCAGCGAAGGGACCTCAACACGGAGCTTTAGAAGTGAAGGACCGGACTACAAAGGTTGTAATCCCAAACTCTTAGATGTTAAAGTGTTTAACATGTTTTGTTTCGCCTAATCTCTAGTTTAAAGATCTTGGTTAGGGTTGTTCGGCACGTCTAAATTTTAAATCGGGCATGGTTGATGCCTTATAGACCCTTGTGAGAGTGCCTAGCAACCCTACAAAAGCAACCCAAACCAAGGATCTAACTAGAGAATTAGGAGGAAAATAAGCAAGTAAACAACTTTACTCTAAGTGAACAAGGAATACAACCTTTGTAGACTGGTCCTTCACTTCTAAAACTCCGTGTAGTAGTCCCTTAGCCCTAAGTAGGGGTCTCCCGGACTCTCGTTGGGCTCCACTAGGCGAAAGGAACAAGTTTGCTCAAGGATCTTCAAGGCCGAAGATGATCTACATCGAAGAATCTCTAACTCAAGCTACCTCTTCACTAATTGATGAACTAGTGATGAAACAACCTATACTTGTCACGACCCAAAGTTCGGCCCGTGACCGGCACTTAACCAAGTAACGTCTACAGGCGAAACGCGACCAAGTAAGCCGAAACCCAGAAATCAAAAACCATTAAAAGTAGTGAGTGTGAAAGCATTGGTTTAAAACATTTAGAAAACTCGAGTAAAAATCATTAAAGTTTGAGTTATTTTTTTAAAAATTTCGGCAGCACCTCCTTTGTAAAAACTGGCCCCGAAAACGGGTACAAAACATGATATAAGTAAAATGACATACAATAAGAAATAAGCATCCCCAAACGGGAGCAATCACGCCCAACGGCCACAATAATAATATACGACGCCGTAGCGAAGAAATGGATAATATAAGCAAAACAACATAAAAGATAAAACTGCATAAATAAAGTCGGCTCACACAAGCTCGACACCAGAGTACAAAATAATATACATCGTCCTCACAACTGGTCTCTAAGTCAATACATGAAATGGTAGATGGAGAGTACTAGATACAATAGAGTGTATAAATGGAAAATAAACGGATACCGCAAAAACCCACCTATAAGCAAACGGCTCACACGCCAACTGCAGTGGTATCCGTAGCAAAAGATACAAGGAAGTAGCCCTGCCGCAACTAATCTGAGGGTCGACCTGCAAACACTGCGGCACAACGGGGGTGAGTTGCCAACTCGTGAATAGTAAATAACATATAAAGGTAATCGCGAGTATGCACGTACTGCGATACTCTAACATGTGCAATCAGATAACATTTATATGATGAGCTGGGTATGAAATAATCATGCATAACAAGTGCAATCTAATAACATCTATATGATGAGCTGGGTATGCAATAATCATGCAAAGTACTTTATCGGTTACTAAGACTACATGATGCAACGCATATCAATGAATGCTGAGCATGGGATAAAAATATCATCTACACGGATCATCAACGTGGAAAAAATACCCGGTGTCCATCAAATACACCCTAAATCCCAGTAAAACTCAGGCGCCGTCAATTTAATCGGCCCTCAAATCCTGTAAATCTCGTGGAAACATGAGTGTCCAACATCAGCACTCGAAAATATCATAAAAACACTCGTGTCTATCATCGACATGCAAATCCTCATATATCGGGCTCCGTCAGTCCGGATCGGCCCACGGGCTCCGTCTGCGGAATCTCGGCCCCGGCAGTACGGGTCGGCCCGTATCCATCTCTCAACTCTGGTCAGTATCCTCCGGATAACCTCCAGATCCAGCCAATCACCGGTAGGTAGTAGTCCCTCTACGAGGCTCACCGTCTGTATACACAGCATCTCTTTCTTGCCCCGGGGTACCATACCGGGTCCACCATGTACCCGCAATCGGCCTCATCCAGCTCCTCGAATCGGGTTCACATGTCACACGTCTCAGAACCGAGAAAACGCATGGTGGACGCACTGAAATATCATATCAAGAGAAACCGGGTTTTCAAAACAGTGCACATTTTCTTAAAATAATACCACGGTTCTCAAATCCAGAAATCAGAGGAAATCCAAAACTAAATGCGCAAATCTATGCAATGTGTCGTATGCCACTAAGAGTAAAAAAGGAAAACCGCTCTTTTAAATTGATCCAGTTTGAAAATATCTCATGCGGTCCCCATTTTCTAGAAATCAAAGCCAGTATCATCCATGTATGTGAAGTATGTATGTAGGTATGGATATGCAAGTGGATATATACGTAAATATGAGTGTACCAATGTATATGTGCACCAATATAGATATACAGTGTGTATATGCGCAATATGGATATATCAATGTATATGTGTACCAATATGGATATACAGTATGTATGTGCGCAAGTATGGATATATCAATGTATATGTGCACCAATATGGATATACAATGTGTATGTACGCAATATGGATATATCAATGTATGTGTGCACCAATATGGATATACAATGTGTATGTGCACAATATGGATATATCAATGTATGTGTGCACCAATATGGGTATACAATGTGTACGTATGCGCAATATGGATATATCAATGTATGTGTGCACCAATATTGGTATATAATGTGTATGTGCGCAATATGGATATATCAATGTATGTGTGCACCAATATGGGTATACAATGTGTATGTGTGCAATATGGATATATCAATGTATATGTGTACAATATGTATATGCGCCAATATGCGACAAAATCATGTCTAATCATCAATGATGCAGTAATCAAAATGATGTATGGTTCGTAGCAATCCTATAGTGCGAGTGTCATGGCAATCACTAACGGTATGGGTGTAACATACAAATAGTGCTCGTGCAGCTTGAACCGTTAGTGACAGTGCGGTGTTACATAACTACTATTTCTATATGCAACAAAAGATGGGTATGCTACAATAGTACATATGCACAAGCAATATACATAAAAATATATACGCGACTACAATATCCTATCAAGCCCTGACGCTTAACGCCATACGGGAGATTTCCCCATAGATGTTAAATCTACTTGCCGTGGTCTCGTGCTAAGTATAGCCGACTACTTGCTTTCCCTTCTTTGCGGCGTCCGACGTACCCGCCTGCGAACCTAGAAATTAAACAAAGAATACACATAAGCTAAAATCCTGCAAAAACGCGATATTAAAACCAAATAAGAAACTCGTGTCGCGAACTAAACGCGTGTGTATACGTAACATGTGTGGATATGCCAAAAACCACCGTGACACGCTGTGACACACAGCAAACCAACTCAACTTGTATCGTACGTGTCGGGTAAGTCCCGTTGCGCAAATGATAGGTAAACGGTCTCAGATTTAATCTGGAGCAAAAACAAGAAAATCAAACAAGACCAAACCTCTCACAATACCTATAGCAAGCTAACTGCAAAAATTCAACAAGTTCCAAGAAAAATGGGCCGGCCACCATAGGGTTGATATCGGCCAAATTCAGGTAAAAGTGGTCCAGGTTTCTACATTACATTCCTAGCACAATTCCTAGCCTAATGTATATGTTTGCTCATCAAGGAAATAACCCTAGATATAGCAGAATCTACGTATCCTAAAGTTTAGTTTTAAAAACACTAAATTGCAACATTAAGGTATTTTTATGAAATCCGGTGAAATTACAAGACTTAAGTGATACCAACAGCACATATTAGAGCTAATCTAACCATAATCACCCTGAATCATCCTATTTTCCACCTAATTCATCAATTGACACCAAAGCCCACAAATCAACCAAAACTAACTAACCTATCGTAGATTTCTACCTGCAACAAATAAGGAAAATAAATAATACCAAATACTGTAAAACACACAGACATCACTCTACCCAGAACAAATCTCTAAAGTCCACAGGGGGGCCGGCGACGTCGGAATATATGGGTAAGTCGCCGGATTTCAGATGGTGGAACGGGCTCGAACTTCACCCCAAAACCCTAGCTACCCTGCACACTTTCTGTATATGTTTGCTAAGAAAGAAAAAGATCACAGATAAAGCAGGTCACTCGTATCATAAAACTTGATAAAACCGTAATTAAAACTCATGTTTGGGACTTTAAGGTGTTTTAGCAAAATCCAGTGATACAACTAGGTTTACACAGCACACATAACGCCTAATTAAGTTAATTAAACCATAATAATCCCAAAAATCCTCTCAAAACACAAAGTTATGCCCAAAACACTACTTAAGCGAGATATTAAGCTAAATAAACTATAAGTTTAGCAAAAGGAAGTTGGGGTGAGTTTTTATACCACCAAGAGTTAGTGGTGGCTCAAACTGAAGATTTTGCCATATGGAAGTGTTTGCAAGGGATTTGGTGAAGAAAATGGACTTTGGTGAAGAATGTTTGAGCTTGGATGCAAGAAGAACAGAAGAGAAGAAGAGAAGAAGAGAATGTGCTTGGTGCTGCTGCTGCTTGCTACTGCTGCTGCTGTGTGCTGCTGCCTGCTTGCTGCTGCTGCTTAGTACTACTACTGCTTGGTGCTACTGCTGCTGTGTGCTGCTGCTGCCTGCTAGGGGTGTGTGGGTGAATGAGAGGGAGAGATGTGATGATGTAAGGAAATGAGTGTTTGAAAAAGAAATGAGAGCTATGAGAGTCAACCCCCTCTCTCTCCTCATTAATTACTAGCATTGCTCAAGCCATCATGCTCCCTCTCTCTCTCTCTCTCCAAAGTCCCAAGTCAACCTACAAAACTAATTATATAAAAAAAGAACTAAGACACTTAGTTAATCCATATTAGCCTAATAAGAATGGGTTAGTCCACCATGGTTGTCTAAACACGGTTTAACCCTACACTTAACCCTAGTTAACATGCACATGTGTGTGCAAGCCTAGTTAAATTCTAATAAAATATTCATTAATTTTGATAAAATATTTGAAAATCGTTTTGGTAAACTTTTTACTAAAAACCACACATTAAGGTATAATTAGCCATTAATCACAATCTAAGGTGTTACAATCTTCCCCCCTTAAAGAAATTCGTCCCCGAATTTAAAAATATAGCTACGCGTACCTTCAAAAAGATGAGGGAATTTCTTCCGCATCTCGCCCTTGGCCTCCTAAGTGATCTCTTCACCATTTGGGCTGCGCCAAAGTACCTTCACAGATGGCAAGACCTTTGATCGAAGTTTTTTCACCTGCCGGACCAATATCACTACTAGCTGCTCGGTTAATGAAAGATTGCGCTCGAGATGAACGGTCTGATACTGAATCATGTGAGAAGGCTCATGAAGATATCTGCGAAGCATCGAAACATGGAATACGGGGTGAACGTCCGGAAAGTCGGGTGGAAGAGCCAAACGATATGCAACTGCACCCACACGCTCTAGGATCTCGAAGGGACCTATAAATCTAGGACTAAGCTTCCCTTTCCGTCCAAATCTCATCATGCCCTTCATCGGAGAGACCCTCAGAAAAATCTGATCGCAAACTGCGAACTCTAATCTGCGCCGGCGTCTGTCAGCATATGATTTCTGCCTGCTCTGGGCCGCTCTCATCCGATCTCGAATCGACTGGATCTTCACGGTCGTCTCCTCAACAATCCGCGGCCCCAAAATGCTGCTCTTGCTGAGCTCTGTCCAACAGACGGGCGATCTACATCTCCTCCCATACAAGGCCGCGAAAGGTGCCATCTAAATAGTATCCTGGAAACTATTGTTGTGGGAGAACTCCACCAAGGGTAAATGATGATCCTAGCTACCACCAAAGTCTAAAACGCATGCTCGGAGCATGTCCTCGAGAGTCTGAATAGTCCACTCTGACTGGCCGTCGGTCTGCGGATGAAATACTGTGCTGAAACTCAAGCGGGTGCCCAAAGCCTCCTGAAGCCTCTGCCATAGTCGGCTGGTAAACTGGGTGCCTCGGTCGGACACGATACATGTCGGGACTCCATGCAGTTGTATGATCTCGTCGATATATATTTGGGCATACTGAGCAAATCCGAAAGTGGTATTCACCGGCAGGAAGTGAGCCGTTTTCGTCAATCAATCCACGATCACCCAAATGGAGTCATACCCTCGACTAGTCCTGGGTAGACCCACAATGAAGTCTATAGAAATCTGCTCCCATTTCCACTCCCGAATAGGTAACGGTTGTAGCTCTCCAGCGGGCCTCTGGTGCTCGGCCTTGACTTGCTGACAAGTCAGGCATCTCGACACGAAGTCTGTGACGTCCCTCTTCATCCCGTCCCACCAGTAAACATCTCTCATATCATGGTACATCTTGGTGGAACCTGGATGAACGCTGTACACTGATCGATGCGCCTCCTCGAGAATCTCACGCCTCAGTCCCTCAGAATCTGGTACGCATAGTCGAGTCCCAAATCGCAGTATCCCCTGATCATCGATCACGAACTCGGAGTCTCTGCCCTGTCTAATCTGCTCCCTGATCTCTGAAAGACGGTCGTCACTGGGACGCGCCTTATGGATACGGTCAAGCAACTGTGGACATGCACGGACATGCGCAAGCTGTCCCCCGATCGGAGTGAACTCGAACTGCACTCAGCTGTAGCATAGAATTTGCCAATCTGCCGATGACTGCCTCTGCACTACGCTTAAACAAGATAGACTGCCCCCGGGCCTCCGACTCAAAGCGTCTGCCACTACGTTCGCCTTGTCCCGGTGATACAAGATCTCGCAATTGTAGTCCTTCACTAGTTCCATCCAACGTCGCTGTCTCAGATTTAGGTCACGCTGCTGAAATATGTACTTCAAACTCTTGTGACCCGTGAATATCTGGCATGACTCGCCGTATAGGTAATGTCGCCAGATCTTGAGTGCAAAGACCACTGCAGCCATCTCCAAATCGTGAGTGGGGTAGTTCTGTTCGTGTTTCTTCAGCTGCCGAGAAGCATACGCGATCACCCTGTCATGCTGCATCAATACGCACCCTATCCCCACTCGAGAAGCGTCACAATAGACCACAAATCCGCCCGATCCCGAAGGTAATGATAACACCGGCGCCGTAGTTAAACGAGTCTGCAACTGCTGAAAGCTATGCTTGCATACCTCCGTCCAATCAAAAGGTACTCCCTTCCGGGTCAACCCGGTTAACGGTACAGCGATGCGGAAGAAGTCCTGTACAAATCGTCGGTAGTAGCCAGCCAGACCTAAGAAATTGCGGATCTCTATAACTGATGTCGGTCTGGGCCAATGCTGAACGGCCTCGATCTTCTTCGGGTCCACACATATACCATCTCGCGTAATCACGTGACCCAAGAAATCTACGCTGTCAAGCCAAAACACGCACTTGGAGAATTTCGCGAACAGCTGATGCTCCCTCAAAGTATGCAATGTGATCCGCAGGTGCTGCTCGTGCTCCTCTCGGCTCCGGGAATACACCAAAATGTTTTCAATGAATACGATGATGAACAAATCAAGATACGGCCTGAAAATACGGTTCATCAAGTCCATAAACGCCCTTGGGGAATTGGTGAGTCCGAACGACATCACCAAAAACTCATAGTGCCCGTAACGCGTGCGAAAAGCCATCCTCGGAATATCCTCCCACCGAACCCGCAACTGATGGTAGCTTGATCGCAAGTCGATCCTCGAAAAGTATTCTACACCCTGAAGCTGGTCGAACAAGTCGTCGATGCGTGTTAAGGATATCTGTTTCGTACGGTAACCCTGTTCAGCTGGCGGTAGTCAATACACAAGCGCAAACCGCCGTCCTTCTTCTTGACAAACAGGACTGGTGCATCCCAAGGAGACACACTAGGTCGAATAAGCCCCTTATCCAACAAATCTTACAACTGACCTTTCAACTCTCTAAGCTTCGCCGGGGCCATCCGATAAGGCGGTATGGAAATAGGCCCCGTGCCGGGAATCAAGTCAATGCAGAAAACAATATTGCGCTCAGGCGGTAGCCCAGGAAGCTCGTCAGGGAAAACATCAGGGAACTCACTAACAATCGGAAACTGGTCCAACGGAACCTCTATAGCTCTAGTATCGCAAACATAGGCTAGAAATCCCTGACATCCCCTCCTCAAAAGCTGTCCAGCGCGAAGAGACGAAATCAAACTTTGAGGGGTGGCACCATGGTCCCCCTGCACAACAAAAGCCGACTCGCCGGGAAAATAAAACCTAGCTGTCTTCTCGCGGCAGTCCACAGACGCATAGCACGTGGCTAACCAATCCATGCCCAGAAGAACGTCGAAATCCAACATCTCAAGATGGATCAAGTCGACAGGCAACTCTCTCGCCAATACGGACAACACACGATCGGAACACGTGTCTAGCAATAAACGACTCACCTACAGGGGTGGTCACAGCAAGCGGCTGATCAAGCAAACCAGACTCTCTACCCAAACTCGGCACGAAGTGTGTAGAAATGTACGAGTGCGTGGATCCCGGATCAAACAACACGTGTGCGTCAACCGAACATACTGAAAGAGTACCTGAGACCACTGCATTGGATGCCTGCGCGTCCTAATGCGTCAAAGAGAATACCCGTGCCTGTCCTTTACCTGCGACTGGCGGTCCCCTACTAGCAACTGGCTGTCCTTTACCGGCAGCTGCCTGTCCTTTGCCTCGGCCACCTCGTCCTCTATGAGCAAACCCTCCGCGACTACGACCTCTCTGTGCATGAGTCTGACGTGGAGCAACAGTAGGTACAATAGGCAACGCCCTCTGGGGTGGAGAAGGTGGAAATGTGACATGTGGTACGGCTGTCTCGCCCTCACGTGGCTCCAGACAATCTCGCACACGATGATAAGTACTCCCGCATCGGAAACATCTAGATGGTGCCGGCTGACCCTCCTAGGGATAAGAGCTGAATAGCTGATCTCGTCTTGAGCCTCCGCTACCCCCCATACCTGAACGGAACCTGTCGCGGCACCTAAATGGCTGTCTCAGTGCTGACGTACCTGTACGAACCCTCTTCGGCCCTGGAACTACCGAAGTCTCAGCAAGGCGCTCCTCGACTAATAGGGCTGCGTCTATAGCTGCTGCATAAGTCTCGCAATGCTGTACACTGATAGCAAGAAACAGTAGGGTAAGCAAGCCTCGAACAAACGTCTTGACTCGCATCTCCTCAGTAGCCACTAAATACGGGGCATAAACAGATAGCTCGGTGAACTGCACATCATACTCCGCCACCGTCATATCCGGCGTCTGGCGTAATGACTCGAACCTGCACGCTCGAGCATCCCTGACACTCTGGGGAAGGAAACGGGCAAGGAACACCATCACGAACTCAGTCCAGGTCATAGGAGGAAGACCTGCTGCTCTGCCCTTCTCTACCGACTCACACCACTTCTGTGAAAGACCTTCCAGGCGAAAGCTCGCAAACTTCACCCATCTCACATCTGAGCATCTGAGTGAACGACATATCCGGGCCATCCTATCGATAAATGAATGTGGGTCCTCAGCTGCATCAGTGCCTGTGAAGATCGAAGGCTTCAGCCTCATAAACTCTGATAGCGATACTGTGATAACCTCTGTGGCTGCAGGTGCAATTGCCTGCACCGTAGGTACCATCGCGGTCCCCGCAACGGGTGGAACTACCTCTAGTCGCTGTGCTCGAAGTGCCTCAACTAACGACCCCATCATCTGGCGTATCTCCTGCATACCGGCCCCTAACATAGCGATATGGTCTGTCGGAGGAGGAACAGTCTGCTCTAGTACAACGGGTGTACTGCCCGGGTCAGTCCTCGTCTCAAACAAGTCAACTCTAATCTCGGCTCTGTCGACCGCTCTCTGTGCCCTCATAGTCTTTGGCGGCATAATGGCTGAAAATAAAGTAGGATTCGATAAGGATACGGAAATCGAATCACAAGAATGTATATACTCATGAAGGAATTTCAATCAAAAAGTCCTAAGGTCACTTAGGCGGAGTACCGTGTCGTGAGTATGCCGCGGAACAAACACACGCTACGCCACTCTGCTTCAGCTACCTACTCCATCATACCAGGGTCATCTTACACTCCGAAAGGTAAAACCTATGCTCTGATACCAACTTTGTCACGACCCAAAGTTCGGCCCGTGACCGGCACTTAACCACGTAACGTCTACAGACGTAACGCGACTAAGTAAGCCGAAACCCAGAAATCAAAAACCATTAAAAGTAGTTAGTGTGAAAGCATTGGTTTAAAACATTTAGAAAACTCGAGTAAAAATCATTAAAGTTTGAGTTATTTTCTTAAAAATTTCGGCAGCACCTTCTTTGTAAAAACTGGCCCCAAAAACGGGTACAAAACATGATATAAGTAAAATGACATACAATAAGAAATAAGTATCTCCAAACGAGAGCAATCACGCCCAACGGCGGAAACAACCACCACAATAATAATATACGACGCCGTAGCGAAGAAATGGACAATATAAGCAAAACAACATAAAAGATAAAACTGCATAAATAAAGTCGGCTCATACAAGCTCGACACCAGGGTACAAAATAATATACATCCTCCTCACAACTGGTCTCTAAGTCAATACATGAAATGGTAGATAGAGAGTACTAGAAACAATAAAGTGTACAAATGGAAAATAAACGGATACCGCGAAAACCCACCTATAAGCAAACGACTCACACGCCAACTGCAGTGGTATCCGTAGCAAAAGATAGAAGGAAGTATCCCTGCCGCAACTACTCTGAGGGTCGACCTGCAAACACTATGACACAACGGGGGTGAGTTGCCAACTCGTGAATAGTAAATAACATATAAAGGTAATCGCGGGTATGCACGTACTGCGATACTCTAACATGTTCAATCAGATAACATTTATATGATGAGCTGGGCATGTAATAATCATGCATAACAAGTGCAATCTAATAACATCTATATGATGAGCTGGGTATGCAATAATCATGCAAAGAACTCTATCGGGTACTACGACTACATGATGCAATGCATATCAATGAATGCTGAGCATGGGATAAAAATATCATCTACACGGATCATCAACGTGGAAAAAATACCCGGTGTCCATCAAATACACCCCAAATCCCAGTAAAACTGAGGCACCGTCAATCTAATCGGCCCTCAAATCCTGTAAATCTCATGGAACATGAGTGTCCAACATCGGCACTCGAAAATATCATAAAAACACTCGTGTCTATCATCGACATGCAAATCCTCATGTATCGGGCTCCGTCAGTCCGGATCGGCCCACGGGCTCGGTCTGCGGAATCGGCCCTCGGCCCCGGCAGTACGGGTCGGCCCGTATCCATCTTTCAACTCTGGTCAGTATCCTCCGGATAACCGCCAGATCCAGCCAATCACCGGTAGGTAGTAGTCCCTCTGCGAGGCTCACAGTCTGTATACACAACATCCCTTTCTTGCCCCGGGGCACCCTACCGGGTCCACCATGTACCCGCAATCGGCCTCATCCAGCTCCTCGAATCGGGTTCACATGTCACACGTCTCAGAACCGAGAAAACACATGGTGGACGCACTGAAATATCATATCAAGAGAAACCGGGTTTTCAAAACAGTGCACATTTTCTTAAAATAATACCATGGTTCTCAAATCCAGAAATCAGAGGAAATCCAAAACCAAATGCGTAAATCCATGCAATGTGTCGTATGCCACTAAGACTAAAAAGGGAAAACCGCTCTTTTAAATGGATCCAGTTTGAAAATATCTCATGCGGTCCCCATTTTCTAGAAATCAAAGCCAGTATCATCCATGTATGTGAAATATGTATGTATGTAGGTATGGATGTGCAAGTGGATATATACACAAGTATGATTGTACCAATATATATGTGCACCAATATGGATATACAGTATGTATGTGCGCAATATGGATATATCAATGTATGTGTGCACCAATATGGATATACAGTGTGTATGTGCGCAAGTATGGATATATCAATGTATGTGTGCACCAATATGGATATACAATGTGTATGTGCGCAATATGGATATATCAATGTATGTGTGCACCAATATAGGTATACAATGTGTATGTGCGCAATATGGATATATCAATGTATGTGTGCACCAATACGGGTATACAATGTGTATGATATATCAATATATGTGTGTACAATATGTATATGCGCCAATATGCGACAGAATCATGTCTAATCATCAATGATGCGGTAATCAAAATGATGTATGGTTCGTAGCAATCCTATAGTGCGAGTGTCATGGCAATCACTAACGGTGTGAGTGTAACATACAAATAGTGCTCGTGCAGCTTGAACCGTTAGTGACAGTGCGGTGTTATATAACTACTATTTCTATATGCAACAAAAGATGGGTACGCTACAATAGTACATATGCATAAGCAATATACATATAAATATATACACGACTACAATATCCTATCAAGCCCTGACGCTTAACGCCATACAGGCGATTTCCCCATAGATGTTAAATCTACTCACCGTGGTCTCGTGCTAAGTGTAGCCGACTACTTGCTTCCCCTTTTTTGCGGCGTCCGACGTACCCGCCTGCGAACCTAGAAATTACACAAAGAATACACATAAGCTAAAATCCTACAAAAATGCGATATTAAAACCAAACGAGAAACTCGCGTCGCGAACTAAACCCGTGTGTATACGTAACGTGTGTGCATACGCCAAAAACCACCGCGACACACTGTGACACACAGCAAACCAACTCAACTCGTATCGTACGTGTCGCCCAAGTCCCGCTACGCAAATGATAGGTAAACGGTCCCGGATTTAATCTGGAGCAAAAACAAGAAAATCAAACAAGACCAAATCTCTCACAATACCTATAGCAAGCTAACAACAAAAATTCAACAAGTTCCAAGAAAAATGGGCCGGCCACCATAGGGTTGATATCGGCTAAATTCAGGTAAAAGTGGTCCACGTTTCTACATTACATTCCTAGCACAATTCATAGCCTAATGTATATGTTTGCTCATCAAGGAAATAACCCTAGATATAGCAGAATCTATGTATCCTAAAGTTTAGTTTTAAAAACACAAAATTGCAACATTAAGGTATTTTTATTAAATCAGGTGAAATTACAAGACTTAAGTGATACCAACAGCACATATTAGATCTAATCTAACCATAATCACCCTGAATCATCCTATTTTCCACCTAATTTATCAATTGACACCAAAGCCCACAAATCAACCAAAACTAACTAACCTATCCTAGATTTCTATTGCAACAAACAAGGAAAATAAATAATACCAAACACTGTAAAACACACACAGACATCACTCTACCCAGAACAAATCTCCAAAGTCCACAGGGGGGCCGGTGACGCCGGAATACATGGGTAAGTCACCGGATTTCAGATGGTGGAACGGGTTCGAACTTCACCCCAAAACCCTAGCTACCCTGCACACTATTCTGTATATGTTTGCTAAGCAAGAAAAAGATCACAGATAAAGCGGGTCACTCGTATCATAAAACTTCATAAAACCTTAATTAAAACTCAAGTTTGGGACTTTAAGGTGTTTTAGCAAAATCCAGTGATACAACTAGGTTTACACAGCACACATAACGCCTAATTAAGTTAATTAAACCATAATAATCCCATTTTACCCAAAAATCCTCTCAAAACACAAAGTTATGCCCAAAACACTACTTAAGCGAGATATTAAGCTAAATAAACTATAAGTTTAGCAAAAGGAAGTTAGGGTGAGTTTTTATACCTCCAAGAGTTAGTGGTGGCTCAAACTGAAGACTTTGCCATATGGAAGTGTTTGCAAGGGATTTGGTGAAGAAAATGGACATTGGTGAAGAATGTTTGAGCTTGGATGCAATAAGAAGAGAAGAGGAGAAGAGAAGAAGAGAATGTGCTTGCTGTTGCTGCTGCTGCTGCTTGCTACTGCTGCTGCTGTGTGCTGCTGCTGCCTGCTGATGCTGCTGCTTGGTGCTGCTGCTGCTTGCTGCTGCTTCTGCTTGCTCCTGCTGCTGCTGTGGGCTGCTACTGCCTGCTGGGTGTTTGTGTGGGTGAATGAGAGGGAGAGATGTGATGATGTGAGGAAATGAGTGTTTGAAAAAGAAATGAGAGCTATGAGTGTCAACCCCCCTCTCTCCTCATTAATTACAGGCATGGCTCAAGCCATCATGCTTCCTCCCTCCCTCTCTCTCCCCAAGGTCCTAAGTCAACCCACAAAACTAATTATATAAAAAAAGAACTAAGACACTTAGTTAACCAATATTAGCCTAATAAGAATGGGTTAGTCCACCATGGTTGTCTAAACACGGTTTAACCTTACACTTAACCCTAGTTAACATGCACATGTGTGTGTAAGCCTAATTAAATTCTAATAAAATATTCAATAATTTTGATAAAATATTTGAAAATCATTTTGGTAAACTTTTTACTAAAAACCACATATTGAGGTATAATTAGCCACTAATCACAATCTTAGGTGTTACAATACTAAATGGCTAGTTTGGTATAGATTGGTGAAGTAGGATTTTTTCTCACTTTAGAATTATTTTTCTCACTCTCTTTCTTCACCTCAAGAAAACCTAGTAAGCTCAAAGGAGATGAAGAAGAAGATGAAGTCAAGAATAATGGCAACCATGGGTGAGAAAATATCTTAGATAATATTTGTAGAGACTTAACCATGACTAAAGATAATGGTTGGGTTAATAAATATTTAGAGTAAAACAAAATTAGTGGACTAAATCAATAGTTTCCACAAGCTTCTACAAGCCCCCAACACATGACAATTTCCACCTAGTTTTGTTTATTCCCTAAATAAATAATCACCCTTATTATCTTAAGTATGGTATGAGTCTCATACACCCATGTACAATGTATCATCAAGCATGACACAAAAAAAGAATACATTAACATATATCACACATATATTAAATGTATAAGTAGAAAAGAAATTCTTAAGTGAGCTAATATTAGTTAATATAATATATTAAAATATCAAATATATAATTATATATTAAATTATTAAATCAACACTTGATATAATAATCCGGCTATATCACATATAACCGACTAATATCATTTATATCATCTTATCGAATCAACACTTGATTCAATAACCTACCGATATCATATATCGCGAGATTAGAATACAATATCATATACACATATTAATCTCGGTCCCGCATATATCACATATGTGCCCTACTTCCTTTCGCTTGAGCCAGAAAACCTTTGTGTAGGACTCTAAAGGCTCGTCAATATGCCAGCAGTAGGTAACGATCATATTAGTTACCTACAAGCCGTCAGCGGTACTAGCTGGACGTAACGGCTACCCGGGTATTGAGCGATCGGAAGATCAACAAGCAAGCTTGTCCATACTCCCGTGAATCCAATAAGTAACACTACTGTATAGTCCAGTCTGTTCGTCTGATATGTCGCATACCTAGCCTGGGGGTGGTAAACGTCAGACCCCAATAGCTTGATAAGTCATGCCGATGTGAGGCTCATAACGGTTTGAGAAACTACTGATAACACTTACCAGTAAATCTCAGCAACCCTGACCAGGGATTTTCTATTATGACCAATCAAGCACAGCGCAACATCAACCCCTAATACTGGGAGAGATGAAACCCCTCCTATCGCTCATTGCCTCCATGTGACTCGGGACTATACCCAAAAACCACCTGTTTGCACGCTCTTTTGAACATGGTAGGGTGGAAATCAAAGCACAGTGGGAATCACACAAGACTCTATGACGATCTCGGGTCTACAGACTAACCTGTACCAGTGTCACCAGAGAACTGTTATCTAACGATAGGTATAATACCATCTTGGAGTTCTCGGTAGGTCCTGTTCAGTGTACCCAGTCTCCACTGAGCACCCGTATACAATCTTTGATGTCAAACACCAATGGATGTGGGATCATCCATCGCCCATCAAATGGGTCAAGAAACGTATACGCTAGTCTACTCTAGAATATCGATGCCCTGTCTCGATACTCCCACGACTAAGAACAATTAAAGGATGGACTTATAGACTACCCTGACCCCACTAGTATGATCTCCATCATAGTCCTGGTAATCAAGTCCACATCCTAAGGGCTTTATCAACATGTAACAGAGAGACAGTACAAGTGTACATGTTAAGATAAAGAGTAACCAGATAGCATACTATGTCGAAAGTCCTCCCTATATATGTCCAAGCATCCACTATAATATACAATCATGTGCAATAATGGCATTTAGGGCATACATACAACTAACACTTGCTTTAATCCATAAATGGATTTAAGCAACTTGCACACTTTCCCGCTGCTCCCACTCTGAATGAAACTTTCTGGTTGATCTATATAGACGCACTTTTCCAAATGTCCATTCAGAAAAGCGGTCTTTACGTCCATCTGCCAAATCTTATAATCGTAGAAGGTAGCAATGGTAAGAAGAATCCGAATGGATTTGAGCATAGCCACCGGAGAAAAGGTTTCACCATAGTCCAAACTAGGTCTTTGACGAAAATCTTTTGCAACAAGTCTAGCCTTATAGGTTTCCACCTGTCCATCTACACCAATCTTCTTTATGAAGATCCATTTGCAGCCTACGGGTTTTACCCCTTCTCGAGCAATGTCCAAAGTCCGTATTTTGTTGGTGTGCATGGACTCCATCTCGGTCCTCATTGCATCCAGCCATTTTACCAATTCACCACTGTGAATAGCTTGCTGGAAGGTAGTTTGCTCATCATTGTCAATGATGCAATCCTCTCTATCCCCGTCTATGAGAAAACCATAGTATCTCTCGGGCGGATGAGATTGCCTACTAGTCCTGCGGAGTGGCGCGAGGATGTCCTGTTCTTTTGAAACCTCTGGTTCTACCATGCTTTCAGTAATAGCTTGTAGTTCTGTAATTTCTTCCAGTTCTATTGCGCTCCCACTAGTTTCTTTTTCCAAAAATTAGCATGACGAGAAACAAAAACCTTTTGTTTCTCTGCGTAATAGCAAAGATACCCCTTGGAGTTCTTTGGGTATCCCACAAACTTAAATAGTACTAGCGTGCTTCGAGCTTGTCCGCATGCTGCTTTTTTACAAAAGCTGGACATTCCTATATCTTCAGATATTGAAGATAGGGTTTCTTCTCACTCCACATATGATATGGTGTGGTAGGCACAGTCTTGGTAGGAAACTTGTTCAAAAGATATGCAGCTGATTCTAGTGCATAACCGTAGAAGGGTCGCGGTAACTCAGCGTTACTCATCATGGAACGTACCATATCCAATAGGGTTCTGTTTCGCCTTTCCGATACACCGTTGTGTTGAGGTGTGTATGGAGGAGTAAGCTAAGAGAGAATTCCATTCTCTTTTAAGTGACCCAGGAACTCAGCACTTAAGTATTCACCACCTCGATCAGATCTCAGTGTCTTGATACTTTTGCCTGTTTGTTTTTCTATTTCATTCTTATATTCCCGGAATTTCTCAACGGCTTCGGATTTATGTTTCATTATGAAGACATGTCCATACCTAGAGAAATCATCCGTAAAAGTAATGAAATAGGAATAACCACTTCGTGCATATGTAGAAATTGGACCACACACATCGCTGTGTATGAGTCCTAAAAGCTCGCTCGCTCTTACTCCGTGTCCAGTGAACGGAGTCTTTGCCATCTTTCCTATAAGACAAGATTGACAAGTTGCATAAGACTGATGTTCGAACGGATCCAAATATCCCTCTCTATATAATTTCGTCAATCGTGTTTCATTGATATGACCCAGTCTACAATACCATAAGAAAGCCTGATTTAATTCTGGAGACTTTCTTTTGTGTGTGTTCTGGACGTTGAAAACCTGAGCTTGATTTAATACGTCTATACCGTTATCTAGTGTACCTGATCCAATCAAACCATGATTAAGGTGGATGTGGACCACATTGCTTACAAATGTAAAATCATATCTTTCTTTAGAAAGTAAAGATACAGATATGATGTTACAAGCTAGACTAGGTACACACAAACAGTTACGTAAAATCAATATCTGCCCACTTGTTAATCCTAGGTGATATTCTCTTACTGATACAACGTCCACGCTCATTCCGTTATCAACACTGAGAGTCATATCACCTGCTCTGATAACTCTACGGTTTCTCAAAACCTGTAATGAATTAAAGATATGAGATCTTGATCCGGTATCTAGTACCCAGGAAGTAGAGTTAATTAACAGACAATTTTCATCACAAACACACCCAAAGCCGAAACCATAACGTGCTTTGGATCCTGGATTCTGGCTTTCCAAGCCCTGCAGTCCTCCTGCCAATGCCATTTACCATGACAATAGGAATAACCCTCCTTCTCTACTTTTAGCCCCGAAACTTTTGCCCTGCCCTTTCTTTCTAACTTACTGACACCGCCTATCGGCTTGGTGAAGGCCTTCTTCTTCTTTCCCTTGGTTTTCGCCTTAGATCTAAAAGAGGAAGATTCCCCAATAAGCAGAGCGGGTGTCTCCCTAGATTCCTTCAGGGTGTAAGTAGAAGGTAAGGACTGTAGAATCAAGTTAGTACATAATTCTTTCTCCAACGTGGTCCCTAGGTCCGTGAGCTTTTCAATATAGCTGATCATTGTAAGGACGTAGTCCCCTACAGATGACTCGACAGCCAACCTCGCTTGAACCAATTCCTTCGAGATCTCATGTCTTATGATACGAGATTGCTCTCCATATAAATCTTTGTTATGGAGGAAGATGGAAGCTAAGTCCATCTTCTCGTGCTGCCTCTGGTATTCACTACCCATTGAGGCCAACACGAGGCACTTGGTATTCGCACTGTCTTTTTCCCTTGTCTTACGGATATCAACATCCGCGATGGTAGAAACTGGACCTGGGACGGCGGGGGCTTTAGTAGTAAGTGTAGGGTTGCTAGGCACGTGCGCAAGGGTCTACGAGGCATCAACCATGCCCGATTAAAATTTTAGCCATGCCGAACAACCCGAAGCCGGATCTTTAAACTAGGGTTTAGGCGAAAACAAGCATGTTAAACACTTTAACACTAAGTGAGAGGGATTACAACCTTTGTAGATCCAGTCCTTTACTTCAATAGCTCCGTGTAGATGTCCCCTTCGCTGCGACCGTGAACTCCAGACTCCAGAGAAGCTCCACAAGAAGAATGAACGTGCTTGCTTCGATGACTTCGAGGCCGAAGATGATCTACGTCGGGGAGACACTAACTCAAGCTATTCCTTCACTAGGTCAAGAACTTTGTGAAGAGAACACACTCTACTACAAGGCAAGTGGTAAAGGATGAAGAAGTAGGAAGTGGGCTCACTTTAGAATTGATTTTCTCACACTTTTTCTCATGGCACCATTAGAGCTAGCAAGCTTTTCATGGAGCTTGATGAAGAAGAAGAAGTGAATAATTCATCCAAATGAAAACTTATCCAATGAATTATTGCACCATGGTTGAGTTAAGCCCTCATGCTTAACTCATGTAGAGAATTAACCATAGTATGAGGTTAAGGGTTGGGTTAACTAATATCCTAAGGAATGACAAAAGAGTTGACTTTGTCAATATTGCATACAAGCTTCTACAAGCTTGATAACATTGACTAAAGTCTCCTCTCTTTTGTTATTCTTAAGGAAATAAGTAAACCCTAATTTAACCTAAACTTGATATAAGTCTCATACACCCATCTTGTATGTATCATCAAGCATGATACAAACTTGTACACTTGCATATATCACATATAAACAATGTGCACAAACTTGTGAGAAAATAAATCATAAGTGAGCTAATACTAGTTAATGTAATGTAATATATCAAATATATAATTATACATTAAATTATTAAATCAACTCTTGATTTAATAATCCGGCTATAACCGACTAATATCATGTGTAACAACTTATCGAATCAACACTTGATCCGATAACCCGGCTATATCGCATACAATCGATCAATGTCACGAATCGCGAGAATAGAATACGGTATCTCATATCGTATTAATCTCGATCCCGCACATATCACATATGTGCTCCTACTCCGTTTCGCTTAAGCCAGGAAACCCCTGTGTAGGACTTTAAAGACTCGTCAATACGCCGGCAGTAGGTGATGATCATATCAAACACCCACAAGCCGCAAGCGGTCTGCTAAACGTAACGTCCACCCGGATATTGAGCGATCAGAAGATCAACAAGCAAGCCCGCTAGTACTCCTGCGAATCCAATCAGTAACACTCCCGTACAGTCCGGTCTCGTCGTCTGATATGTCGCATATCTCGCCTAGGGGTGGTAAACGTCAGACCCCAGTAGCTTGATAAGTCGTGTCGATATGAGGTCTATAATAGTTCGAGAAACTACTGATAACACTTACCAGTAAATCTCAGCAATCCTGGCCAGGGATTTCTGGTTATAGCCAATCGAACACAGCGCAACATCAACTCCCTATACCGGGAGAGACGAATCCCCTCCTATTGCTCATTGCCTCCATGTGATTCGGGACTGTACCCAAAAGCCACCTTTTTGCACGCCCTCTTGGACGTGGTATGATGGAAATCAAAGCATAGTGGGAATCACACAAGACTCTATGACGATCTCGGGTCAACAGACTATTCTGTACCAGTGTCACCGGAGAACTGCCATCTGACGTAAGGTATAATACCATCTGGGAGTTCTCGGCGAGTCCGTCTAGTGTACCCAGTCTCCACTGAGCACCCGTACACCATCCTTGATGTCAAACACCGATGGATATAGGATCATCCATCGCCCATCATATGGGTCAAGATGCGTATACGCTAGTCTACTCTGGTGCATCGATGCCCTGTCTCGATACACCCTCGACTAGTAACAATTATAGGATGTACTCGTCGACTACCGTGGCCCCACTAGTATATCTCATCATAGCCCCAGTAGTCGAGTACATATCCTAAGGGCTTTATCAACATGTAACATAGAGACAATCAGAGTACATGTTAAGATAAAGTACAACCAGATAGCATACTATCATGTCGAGCAAGAAAGTCCTCCCTATATATATCCTAGCATCCACTACAATATACATCGTATGTACAGTAATGGCCTCTAGGGTATACATATAACTAACAATCTCCAACTTGCACTAGGGCCATCTGTTGTGGTATCACATACCGAACAATTAGCTGCTGTTGAAGTATCTCATACTCAACCATCCCATAAAAGTCTCTACTGGGAAAAAGGCCTTTGTGAGTGGATCCGCGCTTTGTCCTCTATGTCTACTCTCCTAACCTCGATCTTCCTGGAGATCAACCATCTCCATGATCAGGTGATACTGCCTAATAATTATATCTGGATTTCTGATGGGACGGGGGTTCCTTGGCATAAGCCACAACTCCATTGTCACACAATGGTAGGAACGAAGTTCATCTCATGAACTTATATATATCCAGACTGTCTCTTTGGTAGCATCCTTGGTAACGATGTATCTTGCCTTTAATCGTCTAGTAAGTCACGGTATCTAACTTGGAACTCTTCCAACATACCGTCCCTCTACTGAGGGTAAAGACAATGCCTGCGACTGATATTCAGTCGTCCTTATCACCATGGAACCTTTCCAGTGATTCTCCCCAGGATCGATTGATACCATCTCACTACAACTAGTGAGAATCCTAACATCCAATTAGATCTATCTCATAGATCCAAAACCCAGAATTTAGTAGGTATCACTTTGATCCTATATGGAGAATTCTTGTGATAAGCGGAGATTGACCGAGCGTAGCATAGGAAACTTCTTCCCCATCATGAGTATGTCATCCACGTACTCTACGAGGATCACCACCATACTCCCTACTACCTTTTTGTATATACAAGGTTCATCTACCATTTTGATGAAGTCAAACTCTTTGACTACCACATCAAAACAGATGTTCCAACTCTGCGATGTCTGCTTCATCAATATAAAACATCTTGCACGCGTTTCCACTGTTCCCACTGTCTACGAAGCCCTCTGGCTGTGTACTTATAGACGCTCTCTTCTAAAACATCATTTTAGAAAAGCAGTCATGACACCCAACCGCCAGATATCGTAGTCATGGTATGTAGCCGTGGCAAGTAGGATCTGGATGGACTTAAGCATAGCTTTGAAAGTCTCAACTTTTCCATGTACACCAAGTAATCTTCTCAAGATATACTTGCTCCTGATGGGGATTTAACCCTTCAGATAAAGCAACCAAAGTCCATACTTTGTTGGTGTATAAGGATTCCATCTCAGATCGATAAGCATCCAGTCAATTTTACAGAGTCCTACTCCTGATGGCCAGCTCGAAATAAGTTGGGTCATCATCTCATGATGCAATCCTCGCTCCCACTGTCATAGAGAAAACAAAGTATCTCTCAGGTGGGTGAGGAACCCTACTAGATCGGCGGAGAGGCTGAGGTTCGTTGGAAACTATTGAATCCTTTGGTTCTACCAAATCATTAGCTGCAGTTTGTATAGCTGGAACCTTTCCAGTTCTACATAATAGACCTTGCCTCGAGCTTGTCCGGATTTTGCTTTTAGACATAGGCCGGACAACCCCAAATCTTAAAAAGCTTAAGCTATGGGCTCTTCCCTTTACATATCACATATGAAGCGGTAGGCAACTGATTTGATTTGAACCCTATTCAATAGGTATGCAGCTTCTCAAGTGAATAACTCCCAAAAGGAAATAGGAAACTCAGTAGTACTCATCATAGAGCACACCATATCACATAGGGTGCTATTGCTCTGCCCCGATATAACATCGTGCTATGGTGTATACGAAGGAGTAATGCTGAGAGAGAATCTCATTCTCCTTTAGAATAGTCCAGGAATCTCCGTGTTTAAGTATTCTCCTCCTTGATCTCATCAAAGGACATAATACTTATACCCGTATTTGGTTCTCTACTTCTAACTTATATTCTGTGAATATCTCAAAAGTTTCGGACTTATGTTTCAACAGGAACACATTTCTGAATCTTGAGAGATTACCAGAGAATGTAATGAAGTACAAAGAACCGGTCTTGGCATGTGTAGACAGGGGACCTTCATACATCTGTATGTATCAATCCCAAGAGTTCACTAACTCTTTCTCTGTTTCCAATAAACAGAGCTGTTGTCATCTTATCTTTGTGACATGACCAGCAAGTTTCACAAGATGTAAATTCAAACAGATTTAAATATGCATCTAAATGTAACTTAGCTAGTCGGGTCGCATTGATATGACCTAGTCTATAATGCCTCAAGAAGGATTCGTTCATTTCTGAACTCTTCCTCTTGTGTGTATTCTGTATACTAAGAACTGTAGTTTGATTTAGAACGTAAATACTTTTAGATAACGTGCCTGAACCGATCAACTCTTGATATAGGAAATGTTCAAAACATTATCCAACAATACAAAATTATATCCTTTCTTTACTAATAAAGAGACTGATATGATGTTGTATATCAGGTTCGGTATCTAATAACATTTGTTCAGAATCAATGTATTCTGGTAATACAGGGTGATAGTGACCAACAGACTTGGTTGCAGCACTTGCACCGTTTTCTGTCTCATGAAACTTATCACCCGTTCTCAGTTCTCTACCTATCTGTAGCCCATGTAACAGATTACATATGCGGGATCCTGATCCGGTATTTCATACCGAGGACGTAAAGGATACTGAGAAACAGTTCTATGTAAGGAACACACCCAAAGATGATGCATCGGCATGCACTTTCTTCGTTTGGGCGGCACGAGAAATTTGGTATTCCCCAATTTCCTGCTCTGTCTTATAACAATTATAAGTTGGAGCGGGACTAACGTTCCGCAGCTCAGTATAACAAGCGGGTTCGGTCAATATATCCGTTTTATTATCTTGATTAAGGCGTGATATGGTCGCTACCTGGAGAGAGAGAGAGGAGAAAACACTCAGCGTATGCTCTTGCAAGATTAGATTGGATATCTAATATATCTAATAAGGATGTCTCCCACTGTTTTAATCAAATCTTCCTTCAAACCCTAAAAGGAAAGACTAGCCGGGATTAATTACACGCTACAAGTTCGCCAATCTTTCAGCCAGGCCAGTGTCGGTACTTTAAGGGAGGTCCCCCGTGCGTTCGCACAAACCTAATTAAAGTAAACCTCGTTTTCCCAGAGGCGTAACCTCGTTAACACCTTTCTAGACACCTACTTGATCGACTAATTGTAATGTGTAAAACTCTCCCAGGAGTAACTCTTACTCGCAGCGGGTATCGGGATCCAACTATCTCATAGAAGGTATGCAATCTCATTGCAAATTTCAACACTTGAAATTCCCGATTATATTTTGCCCCAAACGATCTATGACCTTGACAAGGTCAACAAACCATAGACCATAAGTCAAGTTCAACCCGTCATTTCTTGATTGAATTAAACCCACCCGCACGACCCTTGTGTTAGTTATATGTATGCCCTAGAGGCCATTACTGTACATTGGATGTATATTGTAGTGGATGCTGGGATATATATAGGGAGGACTTTCTTGCTCGACATGATAGTATGCTATCTGGTTAATCTTTACCTTAACGTGTACACTGATTGTCTCTCCGATACATGTTGGTAAGGCCCTTAGGATGTGTACTTGACTACCTGGACTATGATGCGGATCATACTAGTGGGGACATGGTAGTCCATAAGTACATCCTTCAAAGTCCCTAGTCGTGGGTATATCGAGACGGGGCATCGATATACCAGAGTAGACTAGCGTATACCTTCTCGACCCATACAGATGGGCGATGGATGATCCCATATCCATTGGTGTTTGACATCAGAGATGATATACGGGTGCTCAGTGGAGACTGGGTACACTGGACGGACTCGCCGAGAACTCCCATATGGTATTATACCTTACGTCAGATGGCAGTTCTCTGGTGACACTGGTACAGAGTAGTCTGTTGACCCGAGATCGTCATAAAGTCTTGTGTGGTTCCCACTGTGCTTTGATTTCCACCTTACCACGTCCAAGAGGGCGTGCAAAACGGTGATTTTTGGGTACAGTCCCGAATCACATGGAGGCAATGAGCGATAGGAGGGGATTCGTCTCTCCCGGTATAGGGAGTTGATGTTGCGCAGTGTTCGATTGGCTATAACCGGAAATCCCTGGCCAGGGTTGCTGAGATTTACTGGTAAGTGTTACCAGTAGTTTCTCGAACTGTTATAGGCCTCATATCGACACGACTTATCAAGCTATTGGGGTTTGACGTTTACCACCCCTAGGCAAGATATGCGACATATCAGACGATCAGACCGGACTGTACGGTAAGTGTTACTGGTTGGATTCACAGGAGTGTGAGCGGGCTTGCTCGTCGATCTTCTGATCGCTCAATACCCGGGTGGCCGTTACGTTTAGCAGACCGCTTGCGGCTTGTGGGTGTTTGATATGATCATCACCTGCTGCCGGCGTATTGACGAGTCTTTAGAGTCCTACACAGAGGTTTCCTGGCTCAAGCGAAACGAAATAGGAGCGCATATGAGATATGTGCGGGACCGAGAATAATGCGTGTATGTGATACCGTATTTCATTCTCACGATGAATGTATCGATATGGTTGTATGCGATATAACCTAGTTATCGAATCAAGGATTGATTCGATAAATCGATACATTGTATATTAGTCGGTTATATGCGATATGACCGGATCGTTAAATCAAGTGTTGATTTAATGATTTAATGCATAATTATATATTTGATATATTACTTTGCATTGACTAGTATTGGTTCACTTTAAATGGTTTTTATCACTTGTTTGTGCACATTGTATATGTGATATACTTTTGTACACAAGTTTGTATCATGTTTGATGATACATGCTCATTAGGGTTTGTGTAAAGATTAAACCATGGTTGTATATTGTATAGGGTTTTCATTTTCTTATTCATTTATTTTATTTTGGAAATGATGAAGAGAAAATGGTGGCTTTCTTTGTTCTTTGCTTGAAGCTTCTTGAAGCTTCAAAGCATCTTTGACTAAGTGACCATTTTGTCTTCATGCTTAACCCTAACCCTTTAACTAACCTTAGTTTATTCTCTACACTTGATCATGGTTGCCATATGATAAGTATTCACATTATTTTCTATTTTTGATATATACTTATCATAACATTTTTCATCATCTTCTTCTTCTTCTTCAAGAAGAAGCTTGCCTCCATCAATGGCAACTTGAGAAAATGAGTGAGAAATCCAATTCTAAAGTGAACCCACTTCCTATTTCTTCATCCTCTACCACTTGCCAAGTAGTATAGGGTGTTTTCTTTACAAGTTTCATGACTTGGTGAAGTGGGAGCTTGATCTTGTGATGCCTCGACTTAGATCATCTTCGGCATCGTAGTCGATGACCTAGCCCGCCCATTTCTCCGATGAAGCCGACGCTAGATCCCGGGATCCGACTTGGACAGTGGGAGGACATCTACGTGGAGCTAGGGAAGTGGAGAACCGGATCTACAAAGGTTGTAGCTTCTCACTTTTAGTTAAGATGTTAACTAGTCTCATATTTCGCCTAAAATTCTAGTTAACGATCCGTATTAGGGTTTCTCGGCACTTGTAAAATTTGAAATTGGCATGGTTGATGCCTTGTGAGACCTCTTGAGAGTGCCCAGGAACCCTACAGTGGTATCAGAGACTAGCTAGATCCTTAGGCGATGCGTAGACGATGTTAGAAACCCGATCGAACCCCGAAACCCTAACTTTTAACCCTCTATGGACTTTTTCTAAAAAAGTTGTTTTTTCAAAATTAAAAATGCTTAAAAAATTCAGCAGGAATTCTAAGAATTGCGGTGCAAAAATTACCTAATGATCTGTCTAAAGCGCGGCGGATCCACGGCATTAGCCGCCTATTGCGGCGGTTCCGCGCCCATTTAGTCTCTTCAGTCAACCATTTTTGCACAGTAACTTCTTTATTTAAATGCTGAGTTTTATGGGAATTTTTAATATTTATTCAAGAGTTGAATATTCTGGGTTGTATTGGGAGTTCGTAGATTTGATCGGATTGTCTAATCTTGTCTATGTGTTTTCCGGATAATTTTTGAATATGTTAAAAAGTTCGACCGGATATAAATACCCAATTTTTCCCCTGCCGGAAAATTTCCAAGTGTTGGATTTTTCCGAGGTTTAAAGACGTTCTAAGTAGTGCAAGTAACGCGATGGTCCCTCTAGAAGACAACAAACCTTAACTCGATTATGTGACCGTCTTGAACTGCCCTTTGAACCTTCGGGTTTGGGGCAGTACGGCGTGCCACATGTGAGGCGTTGGCTTGACCCTTCTACGGCTGGACCGTTGGTACTGAGGCATGAACTGGATGTTTTTAAACTTGTTTCATGTGTTGATTTGCTTTGGGAAAACTTGGGTGTTCGATTGCTCGATCGGAAAGTTTAACATTTTCTATTTATCCGGAATGTGATACAATAATTGGAATTCACAATAAGTTATGAGATAACTGAATGAATGTTATAAATCTAGCGGTTTAGTCTCACTTGATCGGTTGCCACGGAATTTTGATGTGATCAAAAGTCCGTCGCAATCACGTAGCGTACGCGGATACTCGCCGGGTAAACTTAATAGACAGCCTCACTCCATAGCCCCGACCAAGTGACTGTAGGAGAACCCCGTCGCCGAAAGCATCCATTCGGGTGCTCGCGGCAGCGGTGTTCCGCCTTGGTGCACTTCGTCGACGGCATCGGGGGTGCGGCCGTCTAGTAAAGTTTGCGACGAGCATTCGATCAGAACATCAGGAATCCTGTTGAATTCCCGACTTGATATTGAAAAGTGTTTTCGATTTTGAGACTAAAATGCGGGGTTTATAATTGTTAGGCATGTGATGTCTAAGGTATTCATTTGATTAGGCATGCGATGTCTATGGAGATTGCGGATTCCAACTATTGTAGTTTTACACTTTCTTTTCTGTGACCGTAAGTGTAATATGTGATATCGCCGGTTTCGTTGCTATATGTCAACGACAATTGGGATGCGCATATTTACTTACGTTGATGACATGTGATGTTATGTGTTGCTGGATATGTTATATTGGATCGTCGTGTTTGAATAGCCGGGGGTTTTTATGTGAGATGAGTGTTTTTCATTTTCATTCATGTAAAAACTTGTATGTAATATTCTTTTATTGGGGCACTTCCAGGTTGCGGAAGATGTCACCTTTTGTATATTATTTACATTTCCGCACTAGGATAGACCCAAGGAGGAGGGCACAAGTAACCGGGTTCTGGAGTCCAGTGGGAGACCAACTCGAGGAGTCGAGTCCGGGTCTCCTAACTCTAGAATTGGTAGGGTTGCTTGCCGCTCTCGCAAGGGTCTAGGGGTGTGGGTTTGGCTATTCATCACGACCGTGGAATCCGTGTTTTATACTGGCTCGTATTGAAAACACGGACGTCCTAGTATATCCAATATTTCATATGATTCTTCTGCTGCGATATCTGTGATGTGATCATGTGATGTTCTGTGATGGATACTTTATATAGTATATATGATATATTATATAGACGTTACTTATGTTTTACACCCGCGCTAGCCCTACCCCGCTCTGCCGTTAGTTACCTAACCTAACGGTGCACGAGGGGACATCGAGGCGAATGCGGATGGCATAAGTGTACGTCGTATTTATCTGTGATGTTTAGGTATTTTAAATGATGGGACTTCATTAATGTGATTAATGAAAATAAAAGAAACCTAAAGATATTGTAGAATCGAATTTCAAAAATAAAACAGGTAGCAACAGTTCTTGCTTTGCACAGCGGTATATGTGATATATCCTGCACCTTATTCGATAAGGAAAGGACCGAGATCCCTTCACCGGGAGTGACTCCTTTAGCAATAACTGGCAGATGCTACACACTCGGTTTGTCTTTTGATTGCTTTTAAGAGTTCTGCTTTGCACAGTGATATATATGATATATCCCGCACCTCATTCGACGAGGAAAGGACCGACGATCCCTTCACCGGGAGTGACTCCTTTAGCAAAACTGGAAAAGCCTCAAAAACACTCCATTTCAAAATTCATTCGATCCTACAACGATATCAAGTTCATTACGCAATAGGTTTTCAGAAAAACCTGTCGTAGCCCTCCGTCATTTCAGATAAGTTGTATATAGTATTCGTGCTGCATTTGTTGGCTTTCGTCAAGGTGCAGTGTGCGGTAGCTATATGCTGCTTATCTGCTGCATACGATGCGATTGGATTAGGGTAGTCGTGCGGCTTTGTTGGCTTTCGTCAAGGGTTGTGCGGGTGGGTTTAATTCAATCAAGAAATGTACGGGTTGAACTTGACTAGCGGGCTATGGTTTGTTGGCTTTCGTCAAGGTCATAGCATGTTAGGGGCAAAATATTATCGGGAATTTCAAGTGTTGAAATTTGCAATGAGATTGCATACCTTCTATGAGATAGTTGGTTCCCGATACCCGCTGCGAGTAAGAGTTACTCCTGGGAGAGTTTTATACATTACAATTAGCCGATCAAGTAGGTGTCCAGAAAGGTGTTAACGAGGTTACGCCTCTGGGAAAACGAGGTTTACATTAATTAGGTTCGTGTGAAAGCACAGGGGACCTCCCTCAAAGTACCGACACTGGCCTGGCTGAAAGATTGGCGAACTTGTAGCATGTAATTAATCCCGGCTAGTCTTTCCTTTTAGGGTTTGAAGGAAGATTTGATAAAAAGCAGTGGGAGCCATCCTGATTAGATAAAATAATAACCAATCTATTCTTGCAAGAGCGCACACTGAGTGTTTTCTTCTCTCTCTCTCCTGGTAGCGACCATATCACGCCTTAATCAAGATAATAATACGGAATATTGACCGAACCCGCTTGTTATTCTGAGCTGGGGAACGTTGGTCCCGCTCCAACTTATAATTGTTATAAGACAGAGCAGGAAATTGGGGATTACCAGAATTCCCGTGCCGCCCAAACGAAGAGAGTGCATGCTGATGCATCATCTTCGGGTGTGTTCATTACAAAGAACTGTTTCTCAGTATCCTCCGCATCCTGGGTATATGATACCGGATCAGGATCCCAGATATGTAATCTGTTACATAGGGCTGCAAAAAGATAGAAAAACTGAGAACGGGTGATAAGTTTCATGAGACAGAAAACGGGGCAAGTGTTGCAGCCAAGTCTGTTGGTCACTGTCACCCTGTATTCCAAATACATTGATTATGAACGAATGTTATTAGATACCGAACCTGATATACAAAATCATACCTATCTCTTTATTAGTAAAGAAATGATAAAATTTTGTATAGTTGGATAATGTTTTGAACATTTCCTATATCTTGATCGGTTCAGGCACGTTATCTAAAAGCATTGATGTTCTAAATCAAACTACAGTTCTTAAGTATACGGAACACACACAAGAGGAAAAGTTCAGAAATGAACGAATTTTTCTTGAGGTATTGTAGACTAGGTCATATCAATGCGACCCGACTAGCTGAAGTTACATATAGATGCATATTTAAATCAGTTTGAATTTACATTTTATGAAACTTGCCAGTCATGTCACAGAGATAAGATGACCACAGCTCTGTTTATTGGTAACAGAGAAAGAGTTGGTAAACTCTTGGGATGATACATGTTGATGTATGTAAGGTCCCCTGTCTACACATGTCAGGACCGGTTCTTTATACTTCATTACATTCTCTGATGATCTTTCGAGATTCAGACCTATGTTCCTGTTGAAACACAAGTCCGAACCTTTTGAGAAACTCACAGAATATAAGTTAGAAGTAGAGATCCAAAATACGGGTATAAGTATTATGTCCTTTGATGAGATCAAGGAGGAGAATACTTGAGCACGGAAATCCTGGACTTTTCTAAAGGAGAATGAGATTCTCTCTCAGCATTACTCCTCCGTATACACCATAGCACGATGGTATATCGGGGCGGAGCAATAGCACCATATGTGATATGGTGTGCTCTATGATGAGTACTACTGAGTTACCTATTTCCTTTTTGGGAGTTATGCACTTGATAAGCTGCATACCTATTGAATAGGGTTCGAATCAAATCGGTTGCCTACCACTTCATATGTGATATGATAAGGGAAGAGCCCATATCTTAAGTTAGTTAAGATTTGGGGTTGTCCGGGCTATGTCTAAAAGCAAAATCCGGACAAGCTCGAGGCAAGGTCTGTAATGCAGAACTGGAAATGTTCCAGCTATACAAATTGCAGCTGATGATTTGATAGAACCAAAGGATTCAGTAGATACCAACGAACCTCAGCCTCTCCGCCGATCTAGTAAGGTTCCTCACCCACCTGAGAGATACTTCGGTTACTCTATGATAGTGGGAGCGAGGATTGCATCATGAGATGATGACCCAACTAGTTTCGAGTTGGCCATCAGGAGTGGGACTCTGTAAGAATGGCTGGATGCTTAGCGATCTGAGATGGAATCCATGTACACCAACAAAGTATGGACTTTGGTTGCTATATCTGAAGGGTTAAATCCCCATCAGGAGCAAGTATATCTTGAGAAGATTACTTGGTGTAGATGGAAAAGTTGAGACTTTCAAAGCTAGACTTGTTAAAGCTTTTCGTCATCGACCAGGCGTGGATAATGATGAAACATTTTCAAGTGGCTATGCTTAAGTCCATCCAGATCCTACTTGCCACGGCTACATACCATGACTACGATATCTGGCGGTTGGGTGTCATGACTGCTTTTCTAAATAATGTTTTAGAAGAGAGAGTCTATAAGTACACAGCCATAGGGCTTCGTAGACAGTGGGAGCAGCGGAAACGTGTACAAGATGCTTTATAGGATAAAGCAGGTATCGCGGAGTTGGAACATCTGTTTTGATGTGGTAGTCAAACAGTTTGACATCATCAAAATGGTAGATGAACCTTGTATATACAAAAAGGTAGTAGGGAGTATGGTGATGATCCTCGTAGAGTACGTGGATGACATACTCTTGATAGGGAAGGAGTTTCCTATGCTACACTCGATCAATCTCCGCTTATCACAATGATTCTCCATATAGGATCAAAGTGATACCTCCTAAATCCTGGGTTTTGGATCTATGAGATAGATCTAATTGGATGTTAGGATTCTCACTAGTTGTAGTGAGATGGTATCAATCGATCCTGGGGAGAATCACTGGAAGGGTTCCAGGGTGATAAGGACGACTGAAAGTCAGTCACAGGCATTGTCTTTACCCTCAGTAAAGGGACAGTATGTTGGAAGAGTTCCAAGCTACATACCGTGGCAAACTAGACGATAAAGGCTAGATACATCGCTACTCAAGATTCTACCAAAGAGGATGTTTGGGTGTATATTGGTTCATGAGATGAACTACGTTCCAACCATTGTGAGACAATGGAGTTGTGGCTTATGCCAAGGAACGCCGGTCCCATCAGTGATCCAGACATATTCTTAGGCAGTGTCACCTGATCATGGAGATGGTTGATCTCCAGGGTGATCGAGGTTAGGAGAGTAGACTCAGAGGAAAACACGGCGGATCCAATCACAAAGGCCTTTTCCCAGAGAGAGACTTTTATGGGATGGTTGAGTATGAGATACTACAACCACTGCTATCAGATGGCCCTAGTGCAAGTGGGAGATTGTTAGTTATATGTATGCCCTAGAGGCCATTACTGTACATTGGATGTATATTGTAGTGGATGCTGGGACATATATAGGGAGGACTTTCTTGCTCGACATGATAGTATGCTATCTGGTTAATCTTTACCTTAACGTGTACACTGATTGTCTCTCCGATACATGTTGGTAAGGCCCTTAGGATGTGTACTTGACCACCTAGACTATGATGCGGATCATACTAGTGGGGACATGGTAGTCCATAAGTACATCCTTCAAAGTCCCTAGTCGTGGGTATATCGAGACGGGGCATCGATATACCAGAGTAGACTAGCGTATACCTTCTCGACCCATACAGATGGGCGATGGATGATCCCATATCCATTGGTGTTTGACATCAGAGATGATATACGGGTGCTCAATGGAGACTGGGTACACTGGACGGACTCGCCGAGAACTCCCAGATGGTATTATACCTTACGTCAGATGGCAGTTCTCTGGTGACACTGGTACAGAGTAGTCTGTTGACCCGAGATCGTCATAGAGTCTTGTGTGGTTCCCACTGTGCTTTGATTTCCACCTTACCACGTCCAAGAGGGCGTGCAAAATGGTGGTTTTTGGGTACAGTCCCGAATTACATGGAGGCAATGAGCGATAGGAGGGGATTCGTCTCTCCCGGTATAGGGAGTTGATGTTGCGCAGTGTTCGATTGGCTATAACCGGAAATCCCTGGCCAGGGTTGCTGAGATTTACTGGTAAGTGTTACCAGTAGTTTCTCGAACTGTTATAGGCCTCATATCGACACGACTTATCAAGCTATTGGGGTCTGACGTTTACCACCCCTAGGCGAGATATGCGACATATCAGACGATCAGACCGGACTGTACGGTAAGTGTTACTGGTTGGATTCACAGGAGTGTGAGCGGGCTTGCTCGTCGATCTTCTGATCGCTCAATACCCGGGTGGCCGTTACGTTTAGCAGACCGCTTGCGGCTTGTGGGTGTTTGATATGATCATCACCTGCTGCCGGCGTATTGACGAGTCTTTAGAGTCCTACACAGAGGTTTCCTGGCTCAAGCGAAACGAAATAGGAGCGCATATGAGATATGTGCGGGACCGAGAATAATGCGTGTATGTGATACCGTTTTTCATTCTCACGATGAATGTATCGATATGGTTGTATGCGATATAACCTAGTTATCGAATCAAGGATTGATTCGATAAATCGATACATTGTATATTAGTCGGTTATATGCGATATGACCGGATCGTTAAATCAAGTGTTGATTTAATGATTTAATGCATAATTATATATTTGATATATTACTTTGCATTGACTAGTATTGGTTCACTTTAAATGGTTTTTCTCACTTGTTTGTGCACATTGTATATGTGATATACTTTTGTACACAAGTTTGTATCATGTTTGATGATACATGCTCATTAGGGTTTGTGTAAAGATTAAACCATGGTTGTATATTGGTTAGGGTTTTCATTTTCTTATTCATTTATTTTATTTTGGAAATGATGAAGAGAAAATGGTGGCTTTCTTTATTCTTTGCTTGAAGCTTCTTGAAGCTTCAAAGCATCTTTGACTAAGTGACCATTTTGTCTTCATGCTTAACCCTAACCCTTTAACTAACCTTAGTTTATTCTCTACACTTGACCATGGTTGCCATATGATAAGTATTCACATTATTTTCTATTTTTGATATATACTTATCATAACATTTTTCATCATCTTCTTCTTCTTCTTCAAGAAGAAGCTTGCCTCCATCAATGGCAACTTGAGAAAATGAGTGAGAAATCCAATTCTAAAGTGAACCCACTTCCTATTTCTTCATCCTCTACCACTTGCCAAGTAGTATAGGGTGTTTTCTTCACAAGTTTCATGACTTGGTGAAGTGGGAGCTTGATCTTGTGATGCCTCGACGTAGATCATCTTCGGCATCGTAGTCGATGACCTAGCCCGCCCATTTCTCCGATGAAGCCGACGCTAGAGCCCGGGATCCGACTTGGACAGCGGGAGGACATCTACGTGGAGCTAGGGAAGTGGAGAACCGGATCTACAAAGGTTGTAGCTTCTCACTTTTAGTTAAGATGTTAACTAGTTTCATATTTCGCTTAAAATTCTAGTTAACGATCCGTATTAGGGTTTCTCGGCACTTGTAAAATTTGAAATTGGCATGGTTGATGCCTTGTGAGACCTCTTGAGAGTGCCCAGGAACCCTACACCTTGACAAGGTCAACAAGGCCGTACGACTACCCTAATCCAATCTGCATCATATGCATAAGCAGATAAATACTGGTCAGCTACCGCACACTGCGCCTTGACAAGGTCAACAAACGCAGCACGAATACTTAGCAGGACTTATCAGAAATGACGGAGGGCTACGACAGGTTTTTCAGAAAACCTATTGCGTAATGAACTTGATATCGTTGTAGAATCAAATGATTTTAAAATGGAGTTTTTTTTAGGCTTTTGCTAGTTTCGCTTAAGAGGTCACTCCCGGTGAAGGGATCTCGGCTCTTTCCTTATGGAATAAGGTGCAGGATATATCATATATATCACTGTGCAAAGCAAGAACTAGAAAAGCAATCAAAAGACAAACCGATGGGTGTAGCATCTGCCAGTCATTGCTAAAGGGATCACTCCCGGTGAAGGGATCTCGACCCTTTCCTTATCGAATAAGGTGCATGATGTTCTACAAGGAACACCGCGATGCAAAGCAAGAACCGTAGCTACCTGTTTTTGAAAATTCGATTCCACAATATCTTTTAGGTTTCTTTTCTTTCATTAATCATTTTAATGAATTCAAATCATATAAATCACCTAAACATCACAGATAAATACGACGTACACTTATGCCATCCGCATTCGCCTCGATGTCCCCTCGTGCACCGTTAGGTTAGGTAACTAACGGCAGAGCGGGGCAGGGCTAGCGCGGGTGTAAAACATAAGTAACGTCTATATAATATATCGTATATACTATATACAGTATCTATCACAACATATCAATTGATCACATCACAGATATCGCAGCAGAAGAAACATATATGAAATATTGGATATACTAGGACGTCCGTGTTTTCAATACGAGCCTGTATAAAACACGGATTCCACGGTCGCGATGAATAAGCAAACCCACATCCCTAGACCCCTACGAGAGCGGCAAGCAACACTGCCAATTCTAGGGTTAGGAGACCCGGTCTCGACTCCTCGAGATGGTCTCCCACTGGACCCTAGAACCCGGTTACTTGTGCTCCCCGTCTTGGGTCTACCTAATGCGGAAAAGTAAATAATATACAAGGGTGACATCATCCTCATCCCGGAAGTGCCCCAATAAAAGAATATTACATACAAATGAATTTTACATGAATGAAAAAGAAAAACTCTCATCTCACATAAAACCCCCGGCTATTCAAAACGCGACGATCCAATATAACATATCACAACAACACATAATATCTCATATCATCAACGTAAGTAAGTATGCGTATCCCGATTGTTGTTGATGTATAGCAACGAAGCCGGCGATACACCACATACTACGCTTACGGTCACAGAAAAAAGTGTAAAACTACAACAGTTGGAATCCGCAACCTCCTTAGACATCGCATGCCTAACCAAATGAATTCCTTAGACATCGCATGCCTAACAATTATAAACCCTGCATTTTAGTCTCTATATCGAAAACACTTTTCAATATCTAGTCGGGCAATTCAACAAGATTCCCGATATTTTGATCGAATGCTCGTCGCAAACTTTAGTAGACGGCCGCACCCCCGGATGCCGTCGATGAAGTGCACTAAGGCGGAACACCGCTGCCGCGAGCACCCAAACGGATGCTTTTGGCGACGGGGTTCTCCTACAGTCACTTGGTCGGGGCTATGGGGTGTGGCTGTCTATTAAGTTTACCCGGCGAGTATCCGCGTACGCTACGTGATTGCGACGGACTTTTGATTACATCAAAATCCCATGGCAACCGATCAATTGATACTAAACTGCTATGTTTATAACATTCAAATTAGTTATCTCATAACTGTATGTGGTTCCAAATATTGTATCATATTCCAGATAAATAGACAATGTTAAACTTTCCGACCGAATGATCAAACACCCAAGTTTTCCTAAATAGCTCAACACTTGAGCGGAGTTCAAAAATATCCATCACATGCCACAGTACCGATGGTCCAGCCGTAGAAGGGTCATGCCAACGCCTCACATGTGGCACGCCGTACGGCCCCAAACCCTAAGGTTCAAAAGGCAGTTCAAGACGGTCACATAATCGAGTTAAGGTTTGTTGTCTTCTAGAGGGTCCATCGCGTTACTTGCACGACTTAGAACGTTCTTAAACTCGAGAAAAAATCCAACTTTTGAAAAAAATTCCGGGTCGGGAAAAAGTGAGTTATTGATATCCGGTCGAACATTTTAACACTTTCTAAAATTACCCGGACAAAAAGAACAGAGTTAAATTATCCGATCAAATCATTAAGTCCCCAATACAACCCAGAAAACTCAACACTTTAGTGAACAATAAAAATTCCTAGAAGAATCAGCAAGTACCAACGGTTATAACTGTGCAAAAACTAACCATTAATCCCCAAGTATGGCCGCGGAACCGCCGCCAATACCCTAGTTTGGCCGCGGTTCCGCGGCTCTTTGAGCGATTCAGAGTGTCGTTTTGCACACGTGTCCATAGAATTCCCTGCTTATTTTTTAAGGACTTTTAATTTGGAAAAAATCACATTTTCAGAAAATGTCCAGAGAAGGGTTTGGATTAGGGTTTCGTGTTTCGATCGGACTTTAAACTTCGCTCAAACTTTGCCTAAAGCTCTAGCTTGGCTCTGATACCACTATAAGGTTGCTAGGCACACGCACAAGGGTCTATGAGGCATCAACCATGCCCGATTAAAATTTTAGCCGTGCCGAACAACCCGAAGCCGGATCTTTAAACTAGGGTTTAGGCGAAAACAAGCATGTTAAACACTTTAACACTAAGTGAGAGGGATTACAACCTTTGTAGATCCAGTCCTTTACTTCAATAGCTCCGTGTAGATGTCCCCTTCGCTACGATCGTGAACTCCGGACTCTAGAGAAGCTCCACAAGAAGAATGAACGTGCTTGCTTCGATGACTTCGAAGCCGAAGATGATCTACGTCGGGGAGACACTAACTCAAGCTATTACTTCACTAGGTCAAGAACTTTGTGAAGAGAACACACTCTACTACATGGAAAGTGGTAGAGGATGAAGAAGTAGGAAGTGGGCTCACTTTAGAATTGATTTTCTCACACTTTTTCTCATGGCACCATTAGAGCTAGCAAGCTTTTCATGGAGCTTGATGAAGAAGAAGAAGAAGTGAATAATTCATCCAAATGAAAACTTATCCAATGAATTATTGCACCATGGTTGAGTTAAGCCCTCATGCTTAACTCATGTAGAGAATTAACCATAGTATGAGGTTAAGGGTTGGGTTAACTAATATCCTAAGGAATGACAAAAGAGTTGACTTTGTCAATGTTGCATACAAGCTTCTACAAGCTTGATAACATTGACTAAAGTCTCCTCTCTTTTGTTATTCTTAAGGAAATAAGTAAACCCTAATTTAACCTAAACTTGATATAAGTCTCATACACCCATCTTGTATGTATCATCAAGCATGATACAAACTTGTACACTTGCATATATCACATATAAACAATGTGCACAAACTTGTGAGAAAATAAATCATAAGTGAGCTAATACTAGTTAATGTAATGTAATATATCAAATATATAATTATACATTAAATTATTAAATCAACTCTTGATTTAATAATCCGGCTATAACCGACTAATATCATGTGTAACAACTTATCGAATCAACACTTGATCCGATAACCCGGCTATATCGCATACAATCGATCAATGTCACGAATCGCGAGAATAGAATACGGTATCTCATATCGTATTAATCTCGGTCCCGCACATATCACATATGTGCTCCTACTCCGTTTCGCTTGAGCCAGGAAACCCCTGTGTAGGACTCTAAAGACTCGTCAATACGCCGGCAGTAGGTGATGATCATATCAAACACCCACAAGCCGCAAGCGGTCTGCTAAACGTAACGGCCACCCGGATATTGAGCGATCAGAAGATCAACAAGCAAGCCCGCTAGTACTCCTGCGAATCCAATCAGTAACACTCCCGTACAGTCCGGTCTCGTCGTCTGATATGTCGCATATCTCGCCTATGGGTGGTAAACGTCAGACCCCAGTAGCTTGATAAGCCGTGTCGATATGAGGTCTATAACAGTTCGAGAAACTACTGATAACACTTACCAGTAAATCTCAGCAACCCTGGCCAGGGATTTCTGGTTATAGCCAATCGAACACAGCGCAACATCAACTCCCTATACCAGGAGAGACGAATCCCCTCCTATCGCTCATTGCCTCCATGTGATTCGGGACTGTACCCAAAAGCCACCTTTTTGCACGCCCTCTTGGACGTGGTATGATGGAAATCAAAGCACAGTGGGAATCACACAAGACTCTATGACGATCTCGGGTCAACAGATTACTCTGTACCAGTGTCACCGGAGAACTGCCATCTGACGTAAGGTATAATACCATCTGGGAGTTCTCGGCGAGTCCGTCTAGTGTACCCAGTCTCCACTGAGCACCCGTACACCATCCTTGATGTCAAACACCGATGGATATGGGATCATCCATTGCCCATTATATGGGTCAAGATGCGTATACGCTTGTCTACTCTGGTGCATCGATGCCCTATCTCGATACACCCTCGATTAGGAACAATTATAGGATGTACTCGTCGACTACCGTAGCCCCACTAGTATGATCTCATCATAGTCCCAGTAGTCGAGTACATATCCTAAGGGCTTTATCAACATGTTACATAGAGACAATCAGAGTACATGTTAAGATAAAGTACAACCATATAGCATACTATCATGTCGAGCAAGAAAGTCCTCCCTATATATGTCCTAGCATCCACTACAATATACATCGTATGTACAGTAATATCCTCTAGGGCATACATATAACTAACAGTAAGGAGGTGGCCCAGCTTGTTATAGGTAATGGACATTGGACAAACCCTTGCCAATCAATATAGTCTGGCTCAGTCAATTTATTATCTAGCTGTAACCTATGTCTGGTCACCTGGTCGCTGCAATTAAGAGAGAGAGAGAGAACACTTAGCATGATGCTCTTGCAAGTTTAGATTGGTTTTTAGTTTATCTAAACAGGATGACTCCCACTGTATCTCGAATCCTTCCTCAAACCATTAAAGAAGAATTAGTCATGATTAATCTTACTCTTACAATACTTGCTTAACCTTTCGGCCAGGCTGGTGTTGGTACTTTGAAGGAGGTTTTCCAACGCTTTCGTGATTTTCCTTAATTACATAACCTCTTTTCCCTGAAGGTGTAGCCCCGCTAACACAGTTCTAGACACCTACTTAGTTTATAGCATTGATTGTTTAGTGAAAAATCTCCCGAGAAGCAGTGGATACTCACAGTAGGATCGGGATCCAAATATCATTGTGTGATAATCCTGAAGGAATCCTACCAAAATTATCACACTCCAAATGGTATGCAACACCAGCAAGTTTCAGTTTCTTTAGAAACTCCCGATGTGTATTTTTACCCCAAGCTCTTATGACCTTGACGAAGGCCAACATATCATAAGTTGCAAGTCAAGTTCTACACGTCATTGTTCAGATTAATTTGAACCCACCCGTACATACCCTTGACGAATGCCAAAATAGTAGTATGACTTTCCCAAACCAACGCATCTATCTATACTACAGATAAATATTCAGCAGCTACCAATCAATATGCCTTGGCGAAGGTCAAAATACATAGCTTGAATACTATTGAATACCCAACTGAAATGACGATGGGCTATGAATGGTTTTGGCGAAACCGTGAACGTAATGAACTTGATTTAATCAAAGGAACCTGATAGCTTTTAAAGGAGTGGTTTAAGCTACGCATTTAAAAGTTTGCTTTTTGAAAAAATCGAGTGGTTTTGAAATTGTTCCAACAATTCATTTTTGGTTTGTTTGCTTTGCATTAATCATATAATGCGGTCCCATCATTTACACCTACCATTGCAGAAAGAAACGAAAATACCACGTACGCTTATGCCATCCGCATTCACCACTGGTCCCCGTCTAACACCATCAGGTTACTTAACTAACACCAGAGCGGGGTTGGACCAGCGTGGGTGCAAAACATAAGCAACGTCTACTAAATAGCATATATATAATATCCATTCGTCTTACGCAATAATAGGCATTCCAGATCATAGATGAACATATTAGTGTAGGGTTCCTAGGCACTCACAAGAGGTCTCACAAGGCATCAACCATGCCAATTTCAAAATTCCGGTGCCGAGAAACCCTAGACTACGGATCGTTGGCTAGAATTATAGGCGAAAAACAAACTAGCTAACAACTTAGCTAAAGAGAAAACGGAAATACAACCTTTGTAGATCCGGTTGTCCACCTCCATGACTCCGCGATGAAGTCTCCTCGCTGTACAAATCGGATCTTGGGCTCTAACGTCGGCTTCATCGGAGAAAAAGCGGGCTAGGTCATCGACGACGATGCCGAAGATGATCTACGTCGAGGCATCGCTAGATCAAGCTCCAACTTCACCAAGTCTAGAAAACTTGTGAAGCAAACACACTCTACTACTTGGCAAGAGGTAGAGGATGAAGAAATAGGAAGTGGGTTCACTTTAGAATTGGATTTCTCACTCATTTTCATCAATCACCATTGATGAGTGAAGCTTTCTTCATTGAAGAAGATGAAGAAGAAGAAGAAAGAATATCATAAGTTAATTCTAAAATGAAAAGAATAATGAATTCTTATCATAATAGAACCATGGTTAGGTGTAGAGAATTGATTAGGGTTAAGTGGAATGGTTAGGGTTAAGGATGAGACAAAGTGGTCACAAAGTCAAAGTATTCATGAAGCTTCATGAAAGAACAAAGAATGCCACCATTTTATCATTTCCTTTTCTTTTTCCAAAAGAATAAATAAATGAATAAAATGAATAAGCAAATTAATAAACCCTAACCATTTCATTAACCAAGGTTTAATTCTTTATACTTAACCAATTTTACATGCACCATCAAACATGATACAAGCATGTGCACAAAATCATATCACATATATAATGCGCACATCCGACCGAGAAAATCCATTTAAAGTGAACCGATACTAGTTAATGCAAAGTAATATATCAAATATATAATTATACATTAAATCATTAAATCAACACTTGATTTAACGATCCGGTCATATCGCATATAACCGACTAGTATCAAATGTATCGGCTTATCGAATCAATCTTCGATTCGATAACTAGGTTATATCACATACAACCATTCGACACATTGTTCGCGAGAATGAAATACGGTATCACATACACGCATTATTCTCGGTTCCGCACATATCTCATATACGCTCCTATTTCGTTTCGCTTGAGCCAGGAAACCTCTGTGTAGGACTCTAAAGACTCGTCAATACGCCGGCAGCAGATGATGATCATATCAAGCACCCACAAGCCGCAAGCGGTCTGCTAAACGTAACGGCCACCCGGGTATTGAGCGATCAGAAGATCGACGAGCAAGCCCTCTCACACTCCTGTGAATCCAACCAGTAACACTTACCGTACAGTCCGGTCTGTCCGTCTGATATGTCGCATATCTCGCCTAGGGGTGGTAAACGTCAGACCCCAATAGCTCGATAAGTCGTGTCGATATGAGGTCTATAACAATTCGAGAAACTACTGGTAACACTTACCAGTAAATCTCAGCAACCCTGGCCAGGGATTTCCTGTTATATCCAATCGAACACAGCGCAACATCTACTCCCTATACCGGGAGAGACGAATCCCCTCCTATCGCTCATTGCCTCCATGTGACTCGGGACTGTACCCAAAAGCCACCGTTTTGCATGCCCTCTTGGACGTGGTAAGATGGAAATCAAAGCACAGTGGGAACCACACAAGACTCTATGACGATCTCGGGTCAACAGACTACTCTGTACCAGTGTCACCAGAGAACTGCCATCTGACGTAAGGTATAATACCATCTGGGAGTTCTCGGCGAGTCCGTCCAGTGTACCCAGTCTCCACTGAGCACCCGTATATCATCTCTGATGTCAAACACCAATGGATATGGGATCATCCATCGCCCATCTGTATGGGTCGAGAAGGTATACGCTAGTCTACTCTGGTATATCGATGCCCCGTCTCGATACACCCACGACTAGGGACTTTGAAGGATGTACTTATGGACTACCCTGTCCCCACTAGTATGATCCGCATCATAGTCTAGGTAGTCAAGTACACATCCTAAGGGCTTTACCAACATGTAACAGAGAGACAAACAGTGTATACATTAAGGTAAAGATCAACCAGATAGCATACTATCATGTCGAGCAAGAAAGTCCTCCCTATATATGTCCCAGCATCCACTACAATATACATCCTATGTATAGTAATGGCCTCTAGGGCATACATATAACTAACAATCTCCCACTTGCACTAGGGCCATCTGATAGCAGTGGTTATAGTATCTCATACTCAACCATCCCATAAAAGTCTCTCTCTGGGAATAGGCCTTCGTGAATGGATCCGCTGTGTTGTCCTCTGAGTCTACTCTCCTAACCTTGATCACCTTGGAGATCAGTCATCTCCATGATCAGGTGATACTGCCTTAGAATATGTCTGGATCACTGATGGGACCTGCGTTCCTTGGCATAAGCCACAACTCCATTGTCACACAATGGGAGGAACATAGTTCATCTCATGAACCAATATACACCCAAACAGCCTCTTTGGTAGCATCTTAAGTAGCGATGTATCCAGACTTTATCGTCTAGTATGCCACGGTATCTAGCTTGGAACTCTTCCAACATACCGTCCCTTTACTGAGGGTATAGACAATGCCTGTGACTGACATTCAGTCGTCTTTATCACCCTGGAACACTTCCAGTGATTTTCCCCAGGATCAACTGATACCATCTCACTACAACTAGTGAGTATCCTAACATCTATTTAGATCTATCTCATAGATCCAAAACCCAGGATTTAGTAGGTATCACTTTGATCCTATGTGGAGAATCATTGTGGTAAGCGGAGATTGATCGAGCGTAGCATAGAAAACTCCTTCCCTATCAAGAGTATGTCATCCACGTACTCTACGAGGATCCTCACCATACTCCCTACTACCTTTTTGTTTATACAAGGTTCATCTACCATTTTGATGATGTCAACTTCTTTGACTAATCCATCAAAACAGATGTTCCAACTCCGCAATGCCTGCTTTATCCTATAAAGCATCTTGCACACGTTTCCGCTGCTCCCACTGTCTACGAGGCCCTCTGGCTGTGTACTTATAGACGCACTCTTCTAAAATATCATTTAGAAAAGCAGTCATGACACCCAACCACCAGATATCGTAGTCATGGTATGTAGCCGTGGCAAGTAGTATCTGGATGGACTTAAGCATAGGTACTGGAAAAGGTTTCATCATTATCCACGCCTGGTCGATGACGAAAACCTTTAACAAGTCCAGCTTTGAAAGTCTCAACCTTTCCAAGTACACCAAGTAATCTTCTCAAGATATACTTGCTCCTGATGGGAATTTAACCCTTCAGATATAGCAACCAAAGTCCATACTTTGTTGGTGTATAAGGATTCCATCTCAGATCGCTTAGCATCCAGCCATTCTTACAGAGTCACACTCCTGATGGCCAGCTCGAAACTAGTTGGGTCATCATCTCATGATGCAATCCTCGCTCCCACTGTCATAGAGAAACCGAAATATCTCTCAGGTGGGTGAGGAACCCTACTAGATCGGCGGAGAGGCTGAGGTTCATTGGAATCTACTGAATCCTCTGGTTCTTTCAAATCATCAGCTGCAGTTTGCATAGCTGGAACCTTTCCAGTTCTACATAACAGACCTTGCCTCGAGCTTGTCCGGATTTTGCTTTTAGACATAGGCCAGACAACCCCAAATCTTAACCAACTTAAGATATGGGCTCTTCCCTTTCCATATCACATATGAAGTGGTAGGCATTGATTTGATTCGAACCTAATTCAATACGTATGCATCTTCTCAAGTGCATAACTCCCAAAAGGAAAAAGGTAACTCAGTAGTACTCATCATAGAGCACACCATATCACATAGGGTGCTATTGCTCCGCCCCGATATACCATCGTGCTATGGTGTATACGGAGGAGTAATGCTGATAGAGAATCTCATTCTCCTTTAGAATAATCCAGGATTTCCGTGCTCAAGTATTCTCCTCCTCGATCTCATCAAAGGACATAATACTTATACTTGTTATTGGTTCTCTACTTCTAACTTATATTCTGTGAATATCTCAAAAGGTTCGGACTTGTGTTTCAACAGGAACATATGTCTGAATCAGAAGAGATCATCAGAGAATTTAATGAAGTACAAAGAACCGGTCTTGGCATGTGCAGACAGGGGACCTACATACATCAACATGTATCATCCCAAGAGTTTACTTAACTCTTTCTCTGCTTCCAATAAACAGAGCTGGTGTCATTATATCTTTGTGACATGACTGGCAAGTTTCACAAGATGTAGATTCAAACTGATTTAAATATGCATCTACATGTAACTTCAGCTAGTCGGGTCACATTGATATGACCTAGTCTACAATGCCTCAAGAAGGATTCGTTCATTTCTGAACTCTTCCTCTTGTGTGTATTCCGTATACTAAAGAACTGTAGTTTGATTTAGAACATCAATGCTTTTAGATAACGTGCCTGAACCGATCAACTTTTGATATAGGAAATGTTCAAAACATTATCCAACAATACAAAATTTTATCATTTCTTTACTAATAAAGAGACTGATATGATTTTGTATATCAGGTTTGGTATCTAATAACATTTGTTCAGAATCAATGTATTGGTAATACAGGGTGACAGTGACCAACAGACTTGGCTGCAACTCTTGCCCCGTTTTCTGCCTCATGAAACTTATCACCCGTTCTCAGTTCTCTACCTTTCTGTAGCCCTATGTAACAGATTACATATCTGGGATCCTGATTTGGTATCAAATACCCAGGACGCAGAGGATACTGAGAAACAGTTCTTTGTAATGAACACACCCGAAGATGATGCATCAGCATGCACTCTCTTCGTTTGGGCGGCACGGGAAATCTGGTATTCCCCAATTTCCTGCTCTGTCTTATAACAATTATAAGTTGGAGCGGGACCAACGTTCCCCAGCTCAGTATAACAAGCGGGTTCAGTCAATACATCCATTTTATTATCTTGATTAAGGCGTGATATGGTCGCTACCAGGAGAGAGAGAGAAGAAAACACTCAGCGTGCGCTCTTGCAAGAATAGATTGGTTATTATTTTATCTAATCAGGATGGCTCCCACTGCTTTTTATCAAATCTTCCTTCAAACCCTAAAAGGAAAGACTAGCCGGGATTAATTACACACTACAAGTTCGCCAATCTTTCAGCCAGGCCAGTGTCGGTACTTTGAGGGAGGTCCCCCATGCTTTCGCACGAACCTAATTAATGTAAACCTCGTTTTCCCAGAGGCTTAACCTCGTTAACACCTTTCTAGACACCTACTTGATCGACTAATTGTAATGTGTAAAACTCTCCCAGGAGTAACTCTTACTCGCAGCGGGTATCGGGATCTAACTATCTCATAGAAGGTATGCAATCTCATTGCAAATTTCAACACTTGAAATTCCCGATAATTTTGCCCCTAGCGTCCTATGACCTTGACGGAGGCCAAACTACCCATAGTCCGCTAGTCAAGTTCAACCCGTCATTTCCTGATTGAATTAAACCCACCCGCACGACCCTTGACGGAGGCCAAACAACGCCGTACGAATACCCTAATCCAATCGCATCATATGCTAGCGGATAAGCACTAGTTAGCTACCGTACACTACGCCTTGACGGAGGCCAAACTACCGCAGCATGAATACTAACTAGTACTTATCTGAAATGATGGAGGGCTACGACAGGTTTTTCTGAAAACCTATTGCGTAATGAACTTGATATCGTTGTAGGATCGAATGATTTTGAAATGGAGTGCTTTTGAGGCTTTTCTAGTTTTGCTAAAGGAGTCACTCCCGGTGAAGGGATCGTCGGTCCTTTCCTCGTCGAATGAGGTGCGGGATATATCATATATATCACCGTGCAAAGCAAAAAACTCTTAAAAGCAATCAAAAGACAAACCGAGTGTGTAGCATCTGCCAGTTTTTGCTAAAGGAGTCACTCCCGGTGAAGGGATCTCGGTCCTTTCCTTATCGAATAAGGTGCAGGATATATCATATATACCGCTATGCAAAGCAAGAACTGTAGCTACCTGTTTTATTTTGAAATTCGATTCTACAACATCTTAGGTTTCTTTTATTTCATTAATCACATTAATGAAGTCCCATCATTTAAATACCTAATCATCACAGATAAATACGACGTACACTTATGCCATCCGCATTCGCCTTGATGTCCTCTCGTGCACCGTTAGGTTAGGTAACTAACGGCAGAGCGGGACAGGGCTAGCGCGGGTGTAAAACATAAGTAACGCTTATATAATATATCATATATACTATATACTGTATCTATCACAGAACATCACATGATCACATCACAGATATCGCAGCAGAAGAAACATATGAAATATTGGATATACTAGGACGTCCGTGTTTTCAATACGAGCCAGTATAAAACACGGATTCCACGGTCGTGATGAATAGCCAAACCCACACCCTTAGACCCCTACGAGAGCGGCAAGCAACCCTACCAATTCTAGAGTTAGGAGACCCGGACTCGACTCCTCGAGTTGGTCTCCCACTGGACTCCAGAACCCGGTTACTTGTGCCCTCCTCCTTGGGTCTATCCTAGTGCGGAAAAGTAAATAATATACAAACGGTGACATCTTCCGCAACCTGGAAGGGCCCCAATAAAAGAATATTACATACAAGTTTTTACATGAATGAAAATGAAAAACACTCATCTCACATAAAAACCCCCGGCTATTCAAACACGACGATCCAATATAACATATCCAGCAACACATAACATCACATGTCATCAACGTAAGTAAATATGCGCATCCCAATTGTCGTTGACATATAGCAACGAAACCGGCGATATCACATATTACACTTACGGTCACAGAAAAGAAAGTGTAAAACTACAACAGTTGGAATCCGCAACCACCTCAGACATCGCATGCCTGACCAAATGAATTTCTTAGACATCGCATGCCTAACAATTATAAACCCCGCATTTTAGTCTCATTATCGAAAACACTTTTCAATATCAAGTCGGGCAATTCAACAAGATTCCCGACATCATGATCGAATGCTCGTCGCAAACTTCAGTAGACGGCCGCACCCCCGATACCGTCGACGAAGTGCACCAAGGAGGAACACCGCTACCGCGAGCACCCTGACGGATGCTTTCGGCGACGGGGTTCTCCTACAGTCACTTGGTCGGGGCTATGGAGTGAGGCTGTCTATTAAGTTTACCCGGCGAGTATCCGCGTACGCTACGTGATTGCGACGGACTTTTGATCACATCAAAATTCCGTGGCAACCGATCAAGTGAGACTGAACTGCTATGTTTATAACATTCATTCAGTTATCTCATAACTTCTTGTGAATTCCAATTATTGTATCCCATTCCGGATAAATAGAAAATGTTAAACTTTCCGATCGAACAGTCAAACACCCAAGTTTTCCCGAAACAGATCAACTCTTGAAATAAGTCTAAAAACATTCAGTTCGTGCCTCAGTACCAACGGTCCAGCCATAGAAGGGTCAATCCAACGCCTCATATGTGGCACGCCGTACTGCCCCAAACCCGAAGGTTCAAAGGGCAGTTCAAGACGGTCACATAATCGAGTTAAGGTTTGTTGTCTTCTAGAGGGTCCATCGCGTTACTTGCACTACTTAGAACGTCGTTAAACTACGAAAAAATCCAACACTTGGAAATTTCCCGACAGGGGAAAAATTGGGTATTTATATCCGGTTGAACTTTTTAACATATTCTAAAATTATCCGGAAAGCCACATAGACAAAATCTGATACTCCGATCGAAACACCGAATTCCCAAAACAACCCCAGAAAATTCAACTCTTGAATAAAATATAAAAAATTTCCAGAAGACTCAGCACTTTGACACAAGAATTACTGTGCAAGAAACGTGGTCTAAATCACCAACATGGCCGCGGAACCGCCGCGAAACCCAGGGTGGGGCCGCGGTTCCGCGGCTCTTTGGTCGATTTAGAGTCACGTGCTTCACAGTAACTCATAGGATTCCCTGCTGAATTTTTTGGCAATTTTTAATTCACAAAAATCCCTGTTTTTGAAAAAAGTCCAGAGAGCCGTTTTGGAAATGGGTTTCGGGTTCGTTCGGATTTCAAACTCCGTCTAGACTTCACCTAAGGCTCTAGCTAGGCTCTGATACCACTGTAGGGTTCCTAGGCACTCACAAGAGGTCTCACAAGGCATCAACCATGCCAATTTCAAAATTCCGGTGCCGAGAAACCCTAGACTACGGATCGTTGGCTAGAATTCTAGGCGAAAAACAAACTAGCTAACAACTTAGCTAAAGAGAAAACGGAAATACAACCTTTGTAGATCCGGTTGTCCACCTCCATGACTCCGCGATGAAGTCTCCTCGCTGTACAAATCGGATCTTGGGCTCTAGCGTCGGCTTCATCGGAGAAAAAGCGGGCTAGGTCATCGACGACGATGCCGAAGATGATCTACGTCGAGGCATCGCTAGATCAAGCTCCAACTTCACCAAGTCTAGAAAACTTGTGAAGCAAACACACTCTACTACTTGGCAAGAGGTAGAGGATGAAGAAATAGGAAGTGGGTTCACTTTAGAATTGAATTTCTCACTCATTTTCATCAATCACCATTGATGAAGTGAAGCTTTCTTCATTGAAGAAGATGAAGAAGAAGAAGAAAGAATATCATAAGTTAATTCTAAAATGAAAAGAATAATGAATTCTTATCATAATAGAACCATGGTTAGGTGTAGAGAATTGATTAGGGTTAAGTGGAATGGTTAGGGTTAAGGATGAGACAAAGTGGTCACAAAGTCAAAGTATTCATGAAGCTTCATGAAAGAACAAAGAATGCCACCATTTTATCATTTCCTTTTCTTTTTCCAAAAGAATAAATAAATGAATAAAATGAATAAGCAAATTAATAAACCCTAACCATTTCATTAACCAAGGTTTAATTCTTTATACTTAACCAATTTTACATGCACCATCAAACATGATACAAGCATGTGCACAAAATCATATCACATATATAATGCGCACATCCGAGCGAGAAAATCCATTTAAAGTGAACCGATACTAGTTAATGCAAAGTAATATATCAAATATATAATTATACATTAAATCATTAAATCAACACTTGATTTAACGATCCGGTCATATCGCATATAACCGACTAGTATCAAATGTATCGGCTTATCGAATCAATCTTCGATTCGATAACTAGGTTATATCGCATACAACCATTCGACACATTGTTCGCGAGAATGAAATACGGTATCACATACACGCATTATTCTCGGTCCCGCACATATCTCATATGCGCTCCTATTTCGTTTCGCTTGAGCCAGGAAACCTCTGTGTAGGACTCTAAAGACTCGTCAATACGCCAGCAGCAGATGATGATCATATCAAGCACCCACAAGCCGCAAGCGGTCTGCTAAACGTAACGGCCACCCGGGTATTGAGCGATCAGAAGATCGACGAGCAAGCCCGCTCACACTCCTGTGAATCCAACCAGTAACACTTACCGTACAGTCCGGTCTGTCCGTCTGATATGTCGCATATCTCGCCTAGGGGTGGTAAACGTCAGACCCCAATAGCTCGATAAGTCGTGTCGATATGAGGTCTATAACAATTCGAGAAACTACTGGTAACACTTACCAGTAAATCTCAGCAACCCTGGCCAGGGATTTCCTGTTATATCCAATCGAACACAGCGCAACATCTACTCCCTATACCGGGAGAGACGAATCCCCTCCTATCGCTCATTGCCTCCATGTGACTCGGGACTGTACCCAAAAGCCACCATTTTGCACGCCCTCTTGGATGTGGTAAGATGGAAATCAAAGCACAGTGGGAACCACACAAGACTCTATGACGATCTCGGGTCAACAGACTACTCTGTACCAGTGTCACCAGAGAACTGCCATCTGACGTAAGGTATAATACCATCTGGGAGTTCTCGGCGAGTCCGTCCAGTGTACCCAGTCTCCACTGAGCACCCGTATATCATCTCTGATGTCAAACACCAATGGATATGGGATCATCCATCGCCCATCTGTATGGGTCGAGAAGGTACACGCTAGTCTACTCTGGTATATCGATGCCCCGTCTCGATACACCCACGACTAGGGACTTTGAAGGATGTACTTATGGACTACCCTGTCCCCACTAGTATGATCCGTATCATAGTCCAGGTAGTCAAGTACACATCCTAAGGGCTTTACCAACATGTAACAGAGAGACAAACAGTGTACACGTTAAGGTAAAGATCAACCAGATAGCATACTATCATGTCGAGCAAGAAAGTCCTCCCTATATATGTCCCAGCATCCACTACAATATACATCCTATGTATAGTAATGGCCTATAGGGCATACATATAACTAACAATTAGATATACTGGGAATTCCGTGTTTCGTTTAAGCCTGTAACGAAAGACGGATTCCACGGTCGTGATGAATAGCCAAACCCCACCCTAGACCACTACGGGTGTGGCAAACTACCCGCCAAATTTCCGAAGTGAAGCAGCCTCCCTTAGTAAAATGAGTAGGTCACTCGGCACTTCAAGAACCCGGTAGTTTGTGCACCCCATCTTGGGTCTATCCTAGGAGCAGAAAACAGTAAAAGAAATAATACAACGGCGGCTACAACCTCAACTCGGATGTGCCCCGCAAAATAATATTACATCACTTTACAATTTACATCGAATGAATGAAAGAAAATTCTCTTCTCACATCCCCGGCTATTCATCCACGACGATCCAATGTTCCATATCCACAAACCACAATAGCAGCAACACAGATATGTGCAACCCCCACTAATCGACGCATAGCGATTAGCGGACGTTTCAAAACACATATAACAAACTGAAACATGTAAATGACATTAAAACCGCGACTTCAAAAAACACCATATTGCCACAATAGAAAGATAACAGTACATGAAATCTTGGCAAAAACAAATAACACCTGAAACCCTAATCCAATAGAATAGAACAACACCAAAAAAATCAAGACCCAGTTCCCAATACAAACTGGCAAGGCTGGGAAAAATGGCTCTGTGGCTAGCCAAAACTTGGAATCTATGCTTCGTTTTTAGGTGGTGTTCATGTTATAAGGAGAGGAGCACTCTGCAATTGTTTAAAAATTTTTTAGAGGCTCTGAAAATTTCGACAGAAACTTGGATTCTAGGTTTCGTGTTTCGGAGTTATTTCGGTTTCGTAGTTTTATACTTCGTCTAATTTGTTAGTTAAGGTTTAGTAGGCTTTGATACCACTGTAATTCAATGCCGCGCACTGTGCGGGTTCGCGGGGAGGCGGAATACGCAAAAAATGATTTTTAAGGGCTTCGCAACACCGACTTGAACTCCAGGATCGATAATAAACCCTAGCTAGCAAAATTGTATGAGGTTAACTACTCGGATAGAAAGTTATACCTTACAGAACCATGTCCTTCGGGTCTTCTTGCTGTCCTCCTCCTTGTCATAGGCTCCTTGGATCGTACACGGATCGGGCCTCCTTGTCGGTCCTCTCAAGTCAAAGACGATCCACCCGAGAGTCTATAGTCCGAGCTCCAACCTCAAATCCGAGGTAACTAAGGCACCTAGTTCGCTAAACTAGATGTCGTAGATGATGTAGAGAGTGAAGATGGATTAGTTTGCCTCTAAATACCCTAGGTTTCTCAACACATGAGACATTTAGGGTTAAAGGAAGAAAAAGTAGCTTTGGAGGAAAGAGAGTGTTCAAGAGATAATGAGTGAAGTTGGCTAAGTCTTGTGATGACTATGAGGCAAATAATTCACCACAAAATATCTCACAAAAATATCTCACAAAATATCTGTTGGGTTTTGCCGGCGTCCCGGCCATCAAACCATGGCCAAATGCGGAACAAAAATTTTCAAAACTTTGGCGCAAACAAAACCCGCACAAGATCGAACCTTAACCCTAAACTAGCAAGCATATGAAGAGGAGTTAGATGGTTATACCGAACGGATCGTGTCCTTCGGTCTTCTACCATTTCCAAGCTTCTTGAGGTGTTACGGATTGGATTTGGTTGCCGGTCTTCCTCCATCCATGATGATCCACCCGAGGAAACAGTGCAAGCTCCAGCCTCGCCTAGCAAGACAACCGACGCTCTAAGATTGCTAGCAAAGGAGAATGGAGGTGTAGGATTATCTCACTATTGTTCTTCTCTCATCACAAATGCTCAAAGAGCAACCATAGAAGATGAAGAAGAGGTCAGGAAAACAAGTGGCATGAGCAACTCAAGAAATGGCTAAGTCTCCAAGTGAGTGAGAATTAATCAAGTGAAGAAAAAATGAGCAAGGCATGTTAAGAATATGGTGGCTGCCCCTTCTCTTTCCAATCATGCACACACTAAAAAAAATCTCCTCTCATTTTACAATAAAATAAACAAGACCCATACCTCTCTACATGCTAAGCCCATCCTCATGCCAACTCACCCTCCACCTCATTTCTAAAATGATTTTCTAAAAAGAAAATCTAATAATGAGGTGGTCATCTTCTAGAAGCAATTTTGTATAAATACGGAATGCAACCCGACACATATATCGAAATACATATACACGTATTCGTAAAAAAATACGAATAGCCAAGAGAGAAAATGAATAGTGAACAATAATACCAAAATACATATATATAAATACATATATAAATTATTAAATCAAAACCTGATTTAATAATCCGGCTTAATCCTAAGCCGCTAGTATTATCAACCGTTCGATTAAAGTCCGTGCAGCCTGTACACATATTTAATCGGACACCTGTATGTACCAACATACGTCATCTACACCATATCGCCTAAACCGTGAAAACCCTCTGTATGGGACTCTAAAGACTCGTCAATACGCTGGCAGTGTGTTTAACCACAAGCACGTCAGCGGCACTAGCTGTACGTAACGGCTACCCAGGTATTGAGAGAAAGGAAGGCTGACGAGCAAACACATTCGTACCCCTACTGAGCCTGACGGTGACAATCTCCGTACAGTCCGGTCCGTTCTTCTATGAGTATAGGATATCGAGTCTAGGGGATGGATAAAGTCAGACCCCTAATAACGCGACATTTAGTGTGGTATGAAGCCTATCACCACCTGAGAAACTACCGATCCTAGATCAGTAATTCTCGACTACCTTGATCAAGGATTTCTGGTGATGGTCGGGAGAGACGAATCCCCTGAGAATCCGCTCACTGCATCCATATAGCTCAGGACTGTACCCAACTAAAACCTGTTTGCACTACTCCTTTGAGCTATGGTAGGGTAGTAATCAAAGCATAGTGGGAACTCACACGAGACAAATGACGATCTCAGGTCGATAGACTAACCTGTACATATGTCACCTGGGAACTGCTATCTGAAAATAGGTATAATACCAACTAGCGTGTTCCCGGCGAGTCCGTCTGGTGTACTCATAACCCAATGAGCACTTGTATACCTCTTAGGTGAACCAACTGACACCAATGGCTTGTGAGACCGGCCACTGCCCCTCGTCGGGGTCTCGATCAGTATACACTAGTCTACTCTTGGAGTATCGATGCCCAGTCTCGAAACTCCAACGACAAGGGATATTTTAAGGATGTACTTATAGACCGCCTTACTCCTACGTATATGATCTGTAATGTCACCTGAAAGAATCCTATGGGCTCAAGAAAGAATCCTATGGGCTCTATCAACATGTAATAGTGATCTGTAATGTCACCTGAAGCATGTACATGAGGATAAAGACAAACCAGATAGCATACTATCATCTCAAGTAAGACTGTTGTACCGGTATAGGTCCTCCTTCTATCATTGCAATCATGTGCTTGCGATCCAATAATTGACTTGAGGGCACTATAGCCAACAATCTCCCACTTGCCCTTAAGGCTAATTATTGCGGTGTCGCATATTTACAGCCCGTGTGATACCGAACACCCAACTTTTCTACTTATCAGTTTCACAAAGTTCATTTGTAAAACTATTGCATTTGAGAAATAGCCTCAGTGAGTGGGTCCGCTCCAATGTTTCTTTGTATGTCTCTCTTTATCTCAAGTTCGCGTAGAAAGCCATCTCCCGAAATGAGCAATACCTGTCTTAGAATATGTTTAGATGTCTGATGGGACCCAGTTCACAAATGAACTCTAAATCAAGCAAACTTCTTAGACTGTATCGTCAACTGAATTTAGTCAGTATTCTGCTCCATGCCTCCCTCAGTATCCTCTTGGACCACCAGTCCAAACTACTGCCCCTCAAAAGACAGAAAACTACAACTCTGACAGTCACTTTGTCATCCAGGTCACCTTGAAGCCTGGAATGATAACCGTCTCCCGAAGGAGGTTGCCGTTACCATATCCCTAGAACATCCACTTATGTTCATAAACTGCTTCTGAACGTTTCTCCAAGATTGGATTAATATATAAACTTATTCCAGCTAGTGCAAAAACAATATCTGGTGTGGTACTTGACATCTCATGATTGACTAAATTGCTTAAGCAAGTGATATGTTAATCATGCACATCCATCTCCCCTTTAGTCTGTAAGACACCATTAGAGAGGGTGACTCCATCACCTGCAGGTTCACCACCATGCCAGGAGTCGTCTATTCTAAAACACCTTTAGAATAGTGTCAAAGTACCCAGATTTGGAAACTACCTAAATCTAGATCTAGTAACCAGAATGCCTGATATAATATCCATATCCTATGTGGAGAAAACACTGTGTGACAACCAAAGTATAACCGATCGTAGTATAGGAATTTCACTTCTTACAAAGTGTATGCCATCCAAATACCAGGACATCACACCCTACTACTTTCTTACTAGATCCATCTCCTATTCTGATGAAGTCAAATCCTATGACTGTCACATCAAAAATAGATGATCTATCTCCGCTACACTTGCTTTAGTCTAAAAACAGACATAAGCTACTTGTCCACTATACTTCCGCTGCTCCCACTAACAACAACAACCCTCTGGCAGAGTCATATACACGTGCACTTCTAAAGCTAGTTTAGAACGGCGCTATACTCATCCTCATGCTGGGTCTCATAGTCTAGAACAACAGTAATAGCAAGTCTGGGTAAACAAGAACCTACCTGTCACCGTCTTTGAGGGTACCGAAGTACCTTTCGGGCGCCTGAGGTTACCCACCATATCTGCAGAGTGGATAATGGAATGTCAAACCCAATTGAATCTTTAGGTTCTATTAAATTTTCAGTAATCGTTTGTGGTTCTGGAATCACTTCCAGTTCTACCATACTCCTACTACTGTTTTCTAAAAAAGTCCATTTTATTAAAACTGTGGCGAGTCAAGAACAATATCACTATTGATCTTCCAGATGATAGAAAGTTAACCCTCGTCATAGCCCGGGATAACCTACAAACTACCATTACAGAAACGTGCCTATAGTTATCCAAAGTTTGGTTTTAAGCATAAGCTGGACAACTCTATATACCTTAACATCGTTAAGATATGAACTATTCTATATACAATATAGAAACAGAGGCACTGATTTAATTGGAACCAGATTCAAATCATGCAGCTGTCTCCAGTATATGTCAACCAAATGGAAGGAGGCCGATCGGCATTACTCAACTAGGAGTGCATTTAGATATGAGTAACCTGAAAGAGAAGCAAGTTCTCAAAACCCATTACTATCAACTGAATATCAAACAAAAGTATCTATATTTTCTATCACCTCGAAGAATACTGATACTTGTGTTCATATCGGAATTTTGCATTATTATATTCCCCATTCTTAATCATATTACAAATAAATAGGTTCTTTTGATCCATGTCTGCTAAATAGTTGCAGGTTACAGGTTCTCAGAACAATCCAGTGAAATTCATGAAAAGATGTTACAAAAGTGAGACTACAACCAACAATAGATGAATCTATATGATGCCGCCTAACAGTTCAAAGAACAAATGAAGATCAGCAAACAGTTCAATTGCACAAAGCACAAGGGCAGCACAAGATTCAAGATTTCAACGCGAAGCTTACGGTAAAAGTCCACAAATTCTGCACTGTTGGAAATTTGGAAGAGAATTGAAGAGATTCTGAGAGACCAAGTGAAGAAAACAGAAGATAAAAGCAACTTGAAGAAACCTTAAAGAATTGGGCCCATGAGCCCACCAAATGGCCGCGGATCCGTGGCCAAACTGGCTATTCTGCCGCGGTTCCGCGGCCGTGCAATGCACGTGTCGATGGGGTGTCGGTGCTTTGACTCGGTCTTTGGGGTTGTTTTGTAATTTCATGTATAGATCAGATGTATACCCTAGGGTTTCTCCTATCTATAAATAGGAAAGCCTACAACCTCTTTTGGGGCATGCCTCTTTTTAATTCTAGGTTAATCTTTCAATTCCATTGTAATCGTCATGAGGTGTCAATAAAAGTATGTTTTTTATCTTGAAATTTTCTTATCTGCAATTTTATTTCTTTGCAATTTTTACCTGTCTTTATTTATCTGCAAGTTCATTAGTTAATTAAAAAGAAAATTTATAAAAATGAATTTTGTCATAATTTCCCTAATGAGTGAGTAGTTCCTCACTTGTTAGGGTTAGGATTGGGTAGGTTTGAGAGATGGAAATCTCTCACTCCTTTCTTGCCCTCATAATTTTATAAATTAGAACTCTATATAAAACAAACACCCACCACTCACTACGGCACCCTATCCTACGAGATAGCGGTGATTCCCTAGTTAGACCGGTAGTGGTTGATTTATATAGAGCTCAGGGATAAGAGTTAAGAAAGGACGGATAAGGACCAAAAGGAAGAAACTATGTTTCTTCCTAGTCGTGCTAATCCCCTTTGTTAATTATTACCCTAACACCTATGTTTTTAATTAGGGCAAAGGAAGCAGTGAGTAGAATTAACTTTCCAAACTAACCTAATCCTAACCCTAGCAAGGTTTTAATCCAAATTAAATTCAATCTTAGTTTTTATAAAGTTCAAAACCTACCAAAACTAGGAATTGACTCGTTAGAACAATTAGAAAAGAACACGTTTTTCCTGTGGACCGACCCGTACTCAATCGGCTAGCTACCAAGCGACACCGTCTTGATTGCGGTATTCTTAACTTTGATTTTAAAACGTAGCAGTGCCCTCACTGCTCAGGCCCTCGGCGTCCTCTTGAACGTGAACGGGAATGCTCCTCTCGCGCTAGCAGCGTAGATACGCCATGTTTAACACGCAACACATGGTTCTCTACTTTATTCTTGTGCTTATAACTTCTCAAAACTTGGACCTTGTATTTCTATGAAATACTTGTCTAAAACTGGAGAAGTTACAAGTAAACAGAATATAGTACGAGCACCAATCCCTTTGTCCTAATGGACACTGGACAACATACAATACTTTGTATAAGTCCCCTGAGTTGAATAACTCAAACCTTTTGCGTCGTAGGTTGAAAACTGTACTATAGTTAAGAAGAATTACACTGTTGTTGAATACTCCTTAACTAACCAACAACTGATATAGGTAAATGTTACAGACATAATTTCAAAAAGTTATATCTCACTTTATAAAATAAACGTACAGATATATCAGTTTAAAACTGGTGCATAACTACGGATATTCAAAACCAAATATTTGTCGTTCGGCAAAAACCCAGGTAATTTCCTCAAATATCACCAATTACAACGAATTCCGATATAATGAGGATATAATCACTTAATTCCCAATATCTTACTCCCACTCATCATCTGTAATACCATACAGATGTGAGAATCAAACCTGGTAAATACATACCCTAGAGTAAGAATCTAATTGGGAAATCAGTTTTCAATTAACAACTCACAGTGAAACTGGAACATGAAAATGTTTTTAAGGGGTAGCCGGGTATTCATAGTAATGCCTCTTCCATTATCCAGATTCATGACTGTAACCGTATATTTCCTTTGCCATCTCTCCAATCCCTTTATTTGTCTTTACTTATTACCTTCTGTATACCGTACTTAGGCTAAATGGTTTTCTGCCTTCCCTATCTTTTTGCACCAGCCTAAGGTTTGGAAGAAAACTATCCAATAAGCATAATAGGTGTACCTTCCTAATCCTAAGAGCCCTCGCAACCAGAGAGAAGGTAAAAGGAAAGGACAACTGAATAATCCTTATTCTATTTTTCCTGAACCAGAAACCATTCTTGAACTGGAAAAAGTTCCTTCAAGTTCGTATGTAACTACACGATGGCTTATCCAATAAATGTGGATCTTCGTAGTGACATGGAATGTTCAGAAGAAATGCAAATGTGAAGTAGGTGTGGCGATGATATACGTGGTTTCGTCGTGAATGATAGCAGTCGCATTTTACTTTGCCTTCTTTCTAATCCTTTTATTTGTCTTTGCTTATTACCTTCTGTACACCACACTTAGGCTAATTGGTTTTCTTCCTTCCCTACCTTTCGACACCAACCTATGGATTGGAAGAAGATTATCCAATAAGCATAATAAGTGTACCCTCTTCTAATCCTAGGAGCCCTCACAACCTGAGAGAAGGTAAAAGGAAAGGATAACCGAATAATCCTATTCAATTTCTCCAGAACCAGAATCTATCCTCGAACTGGAACGAGTTCCTTCGAGTTCGTATGTAACTATACGATGGAATATCTAAGGAATGTGATTCTTCGTAGTGATACGGGGTGTTCTGGAGAAACGCAAAGGTGATATAGAAGTGGCAATGATATATGCGACTAAGTGACAATCCAAAAGCCAAAGTGTTTTAAGAAGGTTCGGTTAACTTGGTTCATGAGTTTTAGTCTAGGGTTGGGCCATGGTCGTTGCCAAAGTGAGAGAGAAAAGAAACACTCAACGTGCACTCTAATCTAGATCAGAATAGTTAATCACTTTATCTAATCAGGATGTCTCCCGCTGTATCATCAAATTCTCCTCCAAACCCTAAAAGAAGAATTAGTCGGGATCATCTAAAATCACCCGAGGAGTAAACCAACTCATCAGTGGCAATTGGGATCTAACTATCATCGCATGCTAACTTGATGGAATCCACTCAAGTTATCACACTCCAGAAGGTATGCGTATTCCTGGAAAATTTCCTGTATGTTTGAAACTCCCGATATAATTTTTGCCCCATGCTCTTATGACCTTGATGAAGGCCAACATATCATAAGTCACATGTCAAGTTCTACCCGTCATTGTCCAGGTTAATTTGAACCCACCCGTACATACCCTTGACGAAGGCCAACATAGTAGTACGACTGTCCCAAACCAGCGCATCTATCTATGCAACAGAAAAGTAACAAATAGCTACCATACACTATGCCATGATGAAAGCCAACAAATATAGCATGAATACTAAGTGCTACCCGTCTGAAATGACGGAGGGCTACAAATTGTTTTTGGCAAAAAACCTTTAACGTAATGAACTTGATATCGTTGAAGGAACCGTATAGCTTTTCAAATATATAGTGGCACAAACTTTTGCTAAAGAGGCCACTCCCTGTGAAGGGATTTCGGCTCTTTCCTCGTCGAATGAGGTGCAGGATATTCCTAACCGAATACCACGATGCAAAGCAAAAGAAACGACTATAGTGAAGTTATTACGCTCACGCAAACTTTTGCTCAAGAGGTCACTCCCGGTGAAGGGATCTCGGCTCTTACATCATCGAATGTGGTGCTAGATATTCATAACCGAATGCCGCTGTGCAAAGCAAAAGAAAACGTTTGTAATATCATTTTTAAAATTGGTTCCAACAACATCAAATAGGTTTATTTTCCTTGGATTGATCAGAATCAACGCAGTCCCATCAATTAATCACACCAGAAAAGAACGAAAATAAAATGAACGTATATGCCATCCGTATTCGCCACTGGGCCCCGTCATTACCCGTTAGGTTACTTAACTAACGACAGAGCGGGGGATGAACTACCGCGGGTGCAAAACATATACAACATCTACTGGTGTGTGTGTGTGTGTGTATAACATTCGTCCCAGGAATGATATAAGCAACATCACAGAATAGCGATAAGCATCACAGAACAAATGGATAATCTGGGAGCCCCGGGTTTCCTTTGAGCCGCAAGTGAAACCCGACGTTCACCTGGTCATGTGGATAGCCTATGCAATGAAAACCTAGACTCCTACGAGTGCGGAAAATCACCCGTAAGAACCAGAAGTGAGGCAACCCCCTTCATCAAAGTGAATGTGCCACCCGACACTTCAAGGAATCCGGTAACTTGAGCACCCCTCCATGGGTCAACCTTTACCCCCTACGAGTGTGGCGAATAACCCGCCAATTCTAGAGTAAGGCCCCCTCTGTCTCAACACCATGAGATGCAGGCTCGTTGCCCTCTAGAACCCGGCTATTCATGCACTCCACCACGGGGTAATTCTAGTACAGAAAAGAAAATAATATGTACAAGGGTGACATCGACCTCAACCCGGTCATGCCCCAAACAAATAATATACAAACTGGAAGTGACGGCAGTCCACATGTCGGACGCTCATCCCGCAATATCAAATGTACAAATGAAACTAAACTACACTACCATTGCACCCAAGGCTATCCATTACGACAATCCGCACAAATCATAACCGGATATATATCCACAGAAGCAAGTAACCGAATCAAGTGTGTAACCCCGTCTAATTGAGCATATAGCAATTAAACAACGTTACCAACACATCCACGCATGCAAATGAAGTCGCGACATTAGAATTCCAAAACACAATTAGCGCACATTCCAAATATACTAAGGATAAAAAACAAGTGCACTAAACATCCAAAAAAGTTGAGTTTTGAGCCAATTCGGAGGTCCGAATCAAAACAAAACGCGCCCGAACCTTCGCGGGGAGTTAGAGCATGAAATTAACTTCGAGTTGGGGGGCCTAAAGGGGGTACCCCACCCACGAGGCCACCACGAGGTGGCCAGAAGGTGAGGCAGACCCGAAACTGCCCATGCAGGGGCAGTTTCGGGTCCTCCCCCAATATCACCTTATGGTGGTCTTGGGGAGTGGGCCCAGCCATTCGGTCTCCCTCGAGGTGTCCACGCAGCACCTCGTGTCTTCTCAGTTCAAATTGACAGCCCGCGGGGTGTGCAAATATCTCAAAACTCAAAAATTCAGGACTGTTTTTTCGACAGTTTTCGATGCTCGAAAAAACGTGAATTCTAATGTCGCAACTAGCTAGTTTAAAGTGTTTAAGTGGCTCTGATACCATGTTGGGTTTTGCCGGCGCCCCGGCCATCAAACCATGGCCAAATGCGGAACAAATTTTTTTAAAACTTTGGCGCAAACAAAACACGCACAAGATCGAACATTAACCCTAAACTAGCAAGCATATGAAGAGAAGTTAGATGGTTATACCGAACGGATCGTGTCCTTCGGTCTTCTACCATTTCCAAGCTCCTTGAGGTGTTACGGATCAGATTTGGTTGCCGGTCTTCCTCCATCCATGATGATCCACCCGAGGGAAACAGTGCAAGCTCCAGCCTCGCCTAGCAAGGCAACCGACGCTCTAAGGTTTCTTGCAATGGAGAATGGAGTCATAGGATTATCTCACTATTGTTTTTCTCTCATCACAAATGCTCAAAGAGCAACCATAGAAGATGAAGAGGAGGTGAGGAAAGAAAATGGCATGAACAACTTAAGAAATGGCTAAGTCTTCAAGTGAGTGAGAATTATTCAAGTGAAGAAAAAAATGAGCAAGGCATGTCAAGAATATGGTGGCTGCCCCTTCTCTTTCCAATCATGCACACATTAAAAAAAATATCCTCTCATTTTACAATAAAATAAACAAGACCCATACCTCTCTACATGCTAAGCCCATGCTCATGCCAACTCACCCTCCACCTCATTTCCAAAACGATTTTCTAAAAAGAAAATCTAATAATTAGGTAGCCATCTTCTAGAAGCAATTCCGTATAAATACGGAATGCAACCCGGTACATGTATCGAAATACATATACGCATATTCGTACAAAAAGACGAATAGCCAAGAGAGAAAATGAATAGTGAACAATAATATTAGAATACATAAATATAAATACATATATAAATTATTAAATCAAAGCCTGATTTAATAATCCAGCTTAATTCTAAGCCGCTAGTATTATCAACCGTCCGATTAAAGTCTGTGCAGTCTATACACATATTTAATCAGACACATGGATGTACCAACACACGTCATCTACACCATATCGCCTGAACCGTGAAAACCCTCTATGTGGGACTTTAAAGACTCGTCAATACGCTATCAGTGGGTTTAACCACAAGCACGTCAGCGACACTAGCTGTACGTAACGGCTACCCAGGTATTGAGCGAAAGGAAGGCCGATGAGCAAACTCATCCGTACCCCTCCTGAGCCTGATGTGACAATCACTGTACAACCCGGTCCGTTCGTCTATGAGTATCGCATATCGAGTCTAGGGGGGTGGATAAAGTCAGACCCCTAATAACGCGACATTTAGTGTCGGTGTGAAGCCTATCACCACTTAAGAAACTACCGATCCTAAATCAGTAATTCTCGACTACCTTAGACAAGGATTTCTAGTGATGGCCACCCGTGCACTCCGCGACATCAACCTCCAATACCGGGAGAGACAAATCCCCTGACGATCCGCTCACTGCTTCCATATGGCTCGGGACTGTACCCAACTAAAACCTGTTTGCATGACTCTTTTGAACCGTGGTAGGATAGTAATCAAAGCACAGTGGGAACTCACACGAGACAAATGACGATCTCAGGTTGATAGACTAACCTATACATATTTCACCTGGGAACTGCTATCTGACAATTGGTATAATACCAACTAGCATATTCCCGGCGAGTCCGTCCGGTGTACTCATAACCCAATGAGCACCTGTATACATCTTAGGTGAACCAACTGACACTAATGGCTTGTGAGACCTGCCACCGCCCCTTGTCGGGGTCTCGATCAGTATACACTAGTCTACTATTGGAGTATCGAGGCCCAGTCTCGAAACTCCCACGACTAGGGACATTTTAAGGATGTGCTTATAGACCACCTAACTCCTATGTATATGATCGTCATCATACTGCTGGTAGTCAAGAAAGAATCCTATGTGCTCTATCAACATGTAATAGTGATCTGTAATGTCACCTGAAGTATGTACAAGATGATAAAGAAAAACCAGATAGCATTCTATCATCTCGAGTAAGACTGTTGTACCGGTATAGGTCTTTCCTCAATCATTGCAATCACGTGCCAGCGATCCAATAATTGACTTGAGGGCACTATAGCCAACAATATCTAAGTGTCACCTTGCCTCAATAGTCATCCATAAGTCACCTAGTAAGTCATCAAGTAGCCACGCTTCATCATTTGTCAAACAACACCTCATCCTCCACCTCATTAAGTATTTAACCTAAATGGTTATAATAGAAATGAGGTGTCTTCTTCTAGAAGTATACTTGAGCAAATTAAAAGAATACCCCTCATCCGTATATACATACCTGTATCCGAATTCCAAAAAATATGAATACAAAGAGACAAAAATAATCCAATAGTATAATACTTGGATCCGGCTTAAACCAAAGCCCACTAGTATTATCCGCCGAACATCATACGTGCACAAGTACACGTATGTGATCGAAGCCCTGCCGTAAAACCATCGGCCTCTACATCTTTTGCCCGATTTTGGGAAACCCTCTGTGTGGAACTCTAAAGACTCAACACTACGCTGGCAGTGGGTTTAACTACAAGCACATCAGCGGTACTAGTTATACGTAACGGCTACCCAGCTATCTATTGATAAGAAGGCCGATGAGCAAACTCATCCGAACTCCTTTCGAGCGTGTCTGTGACAATCTCCATACAGTCTGGTCTATTCATCTAAGAGTATCGTATATCAGGCCTAGGGGGCGGTAATCGTGAGACCCCTAATAGCGCAATAAGTCGTGTCAGAGTGTAGCCCAAAACACCGTGAGAAACTACTGGAGTACCTACCAGTAAATCTCTCTTGCCCTGGCCAGGGACTTTGTGTAATGGCTTTCCAAACGCAGCGCGAAATCAACCCCCAATACCGGGAGAGACGAATCCTATCTAACCGCCACTGCCTCCAAGTGCTTCGGGACTGCACCCAACTAATAGCTGTTTGCACGAATCCTTTGAGCCGTGGTAGGGTAGTAATCTAAGAACAGTGGGAACACACTCGAGGCAAAGTAGCAGTGTTAAGTCGATGGACTAAGCTGTACTCATGTCACCTGGGAACTGCTACCCGACGATATGTATAAACCCACCAGCAGCTCCCTACGAGTCCTGTCTAGTGTACTCATAACCCAATGAGCACCTGCATACTATCTCCAGTACGGCGTACTAATGGCTATAGGACAAACCATCTCTCTTGCTGGGATGAGAAGCGTATACACTAGTCTACTCTGGAGTATCGATGCCCCGTCTCGATAATCCTACGACTAGGGACATGTATAAGGATGTGCTTATAGACTACCCAGCCCCCACTAGTGTGACTGCAATCACAACGCTGGAAATAAAGCAAAGATCCTAAGGGCTCTACCAATATGTATAAATGATATGCTAAAAGAAATACTTGCACATATTGAGATAGAAACAAACCAGGTAGTATACTACCATTTCAAGCAAGACTGTTACTATATCCGTGTATATCCCAAGCTTCCAATATGTAATATATAAATCAATATGATACAATAATGGCCTCTAGAGCATATATCACTAACAATTATAACGTTTATTCGGCGAGATCATCCAGAAATTTCCATGCTTCGCCATCGTCTTTTGACATGAAATCTCATTGACAAATGGTTTCTAGCATTTTTTTGTCGCTGGATTAACACCCTCATATATAATTTGGCAAAATTTCCATCTATCGATTCCATGATGAGGGCTTTGGACAAGAAGATTTTTAAACTGTTCAAAGCATTTCCAAAAGGGTTCATTGGGAAGTTGGGCAAACTGGTTAATCTCACTCCGAATGCGGGCGGTCTTGTCATGAGGATAGAATTTCTTAAGAAATGCTGTGATGAATTCATCCCATTTATAGATAGAATGTGCAGTGGTGCTATAAAGCCACTTTTCTGCGAGATCGTACAAGGTAAAAGGGAGAAGACGTAATCGCAGAGTATCGCCTGAAAGTTGGGTGGTGCTCATTATAGCACATGTGTTTTCGAATTTGGTTATAAAAACGTATGCATCTTTGGATTCAAGCCCATGAAATTTGGGCAACAAGTTGATGAAGTGGGGTTTAATTTCAAAATTATCCTCATTGGCCGATAGAAGAGACAGACACGTAGGAAGGGGTCCGTGTATGGGGTAGCATCTGTCTTGTAGAGTGATGCGTAGTAGATTTTGCACACCTACGGGCGGTGGCAGGGTAGTGTCGTTAAAACCCGATGGAGATCCATCCATTTTGGGAGATGTGGTGGGTGGAGAAGAAATAGAAGATGAAGAAGTATCGAATTCGGAGTCGACAGCAAAAACACGGACTAGACGGGCACTAGAATCCTGTGTCCAGCCGATCATGCACTAAGCGGGTTTATTGTACGTGGCAGCGTTTGATATGCGTGAGAACACTTTTAAGAAAGTTTTTTTTGAAAAAATAGTCGGACTTGAGGCTTGACTCAACAAATCACAAAATGCACAATCAATCCCTAAAGCTAAGGTTACCTAGGTCAAGTCACTAGACCGCTCCTAGACTTCCAAATGACAAGTCGTAAGATCAATCCTTTACTACCTCCTTAATAATCTTGCGGTCAGGTAAGTGGGAGGTATCCGCTATACGAATCACCGAAATAGCGGGCCTAATTAAGAACCATTTTTCGTAGTCACCCTTGCCTAAATACCACAAGAGAAATGCGGATAAGCAATAGATTACCCACGACCTTCCTCTGTCCTAATTGAGAGCGACAGTTCTTAGGGGGTCGGTCTAGATATTTTTTATTAATTTAGGGTGATAGTATGCACGTTTGTGATTTGTGGGGTCTAAGAAAGGTGATAAAATCCCCACCTAATCTGAATTTGGGTTTATTACCCCTTAATGTCCAGTTTTAGTATGCAAAACAAACCGAAATCCAAACACGCAAAAAATATTTTTTGGCGCGACGCTGTTTGCAAAGAATCATGTAAATAAAAACAATTTATTGGAGTTTCAGAGGAGAGGGAAAGATAGTAGGAAAATACCAGAGGATTTTGGGGTCCCAATTCTCCCAATGGACTGTGGTTCTGCCGCTAACTGCACCCAAGCGCCGCAGTTCTGCCGCCTATTGAAGTGTTCTTCCCTTCAAAATTCTTTAGAGCACTCTAATAATCCTCCGGTTTAAGTTGAAAGTATCTGAATCTCTATTTGCCTGCTCCAATTACTCCAGATTCACTTGCAAAACTCGCACAATAATCATTAGAAACACAAGATGCGGTTCTGGTTCTCGTTTATTTTATGTTTGCTGGTTTTTATAAGAAATCAACCCGAATAACAAGAAAAAAATTATGACTCTTTCCCCGGCAACGGCGCCATTTAATTGATCGTGCGAAAAGTGTTTTGTAAATAACCGTAATCAAAACGGTGTCGCTAGTAGCTAGCTGCGATGAGTACGGGTCGTCCGTAGGGAAACGTGAATTCTTTTCTTAGTTTAGACGAGTTGATAAAATAGATGTGTGATTGTTGTTATTCTATTTTGAGACGGATATAAAATTTATAATAAAAAGTCTTGTGGGGTTCATAGGACTTAGTAGTTAATGGATGAATGTTTAAAAATTACTCTTTTATCTTTTAATAGTTTATAGCTAGAGAGATAGCGATGAATGTGAATTAAGATTCTTGGAGAGAATTAGGGTTTCCCACTACCGACCCTTGTCCGTCCATTGATCTCTATTCATGTCAAGCCCTTAACAAAACAAGTGGTTAACCAATCTCAAATCGTGGTCGTGACTATCAATAAATTGATAGCGCGCCCGATAAGGAGGTTAACATTTATTTTGCTAAAGTTTATAAACACTAAAATGATAAAAAGAAGTTAAAAGATTTTTCATCCATTATTTTACCCTATCTTACAAACCCTAGCAAGTAAGGAATTACTCGCTTATGGTTAGTGGTGATTTAGAAGAAAGGTTGAAGATGAATGAAACCATAATAAAGATGTAGAAAAGTAATTCGTAAAATTAAATGCGTAAAGTAAATGCAGAAAAATAATTACAAAAAAACTACCTTTATTAATCAATTATTGCATTACGATTCTCTTCTTAGAAAGTATACAAGAACCTTAGTTACTCTAGATCTCTCTTTCTATGGAGGTAGATGAATAAATGATTATGTGATCGCTCGGATGATTTTGAATGCACGGCTCTTTGTCCTTTATATAGTCCTTGAGACCAGAATCCTAAATGGTATATGTGAGTAGATGTAGTTAAGATCATGATCCTAAAATCCCACATCCAACGGTCTTAATTTGACCGCGGAACCGCCGCATGATGCCATGTATGGCCGCGGATCCGCCGCTTCCTGGCAGAATCTGGTTTTGAGATTTTTTTCTAACTTTTTATGTTGCTATTTGGAGATCCTTTTGATATATATATTCTGAAAATATTGCTTGGAATCTCTGTCGTTACTAGATTCCTCGATTTGCTTCTAAAATTTGGCAGATTCGGTTTCGATGTCCCGATTTGACTTGGATCTCTTACTTAGATTTCAGGCCTGAGCTAATAACTGCACAATATCTCAAATCAAAGTGTGAGTAGCATTTCGTATGTTTGATATATTATTCCAACCATTTATATGATATAATATCTTAAGAATATTGATTAGGATTATTTGATATGATATGCATATTTTAATTACTAATATTTCATTAAAATATTATATGCATATATTTTCCCTAATTATATTAATTAAAATGAAGAAACTTATGATAATAATCTTTTTACAAATAAACTCTCATATGTTCTTTATTTACAATAAACACCTTTTAGCAGTTAACAATAGTAGGGAAAATGTTTATTCAAATGTGCAATATTTTATACTAATCGGCAGTCCACATGTCGGACGCTCGCCACGCAATATGAATATACATTACATCATAGAGAACTACATCTAATACTACGTACACCGGGCTATCCATCGCGACAAATCCAACATAACCATAATCACAGAGCAACACAGAACATCAATGCGAATATCATGTTCGTAAACCCATTTGATTGAACATATAGCAACCAGTCAGATTATACCACGCTATGATATTCATGGTCGCAGAAAAAAATGCACAGAAAAACAAGAATTGAAAATTTCGATCGATTAAAACTTTTCGTATTGGCTCCAAATACAAACCAATATACAAACAAATCTGGACCAAAACCAAATATTCCAAAAATCACATTTCCATGAACTAGAGCCCCAGAAAAAATTTGGGGCACTGTAGCCAAAATTGGGTCGCGGATCAGCGGACAAATACCATATTTGGCGACGGATCAGCGGTTGAATTTTGGCTTTAGGTGCCCAATTTTTTTTCCGAGCTCTAATTTTGCCTGCACATAATTTTAATGCAACATGATTTTTTTTTGAACAACTTTGAAATTCGAACAACAAGCAAGAATTTGGAAACGTGAATCGGAAAATTCCGTCGATCGAAACTCTAAATTATTGCAAACAAGTCTAGCCTTTAGCCTGACTTTGATACCACTGCTGGGAAGTTAGGCACACTAGTAAACTAATTTTAGAAGATGGCAACATCGATTTCAAAAATTTATTGTTTGCTAAATTTCCAAAACCATGAATCGAACTAAAGAGCTAGAACTTGCTAACAAAAACCAAATGAGCTAAACTAATCTACTATGTGTAGAATATTCACATACTCAAGCTTTCTTCAAGTGCTCCAATTGGGTTGGACTTTAGCATGCTCTTAAGAGCTCCGGGTCCTGTTTGCAAGCCGGTCCTCCTTCGCTGAAGATGATCTATCCGAGGGAACATATTCAAGCTCCAGATTCACCTAGTGAAGCAACCGACGCTCCAAGCTTGCTATGAATGGAGACTGGAGATGTAGGATTTTTAAACTATCTTTATCTCTCAAATCTAAGCTCAAGAGAGCAAGCAAAGAAGAAGGAGGAGATGAGGAAAGATAGTCATGAGCAAGTGAAGAAGATATGAGTAAAGAATAAATTAAGTGTAGAATGAAGAATGGCTTCATAATTTTTAGCAACCATACAGATAAAAAACTCAAATCAATATGTAATAAAATAAAGAAGCCCATTCCTCTCTACATATTTTAAACCATGCTTAATGCCACCTCACCCTCCACCTTATTTCATGAATATTCATAAATGAATATTCACAAATGAGGTGTCCATCTTCTAGAACAAATTCCGTATAAATACGGAATACATCCCGGTATACGTATCGAAATATATATACGCGTATCGGTATAAAAATACAGATAGCTAAGAGAGAAAATGAATATTGAACAATAATACTAGAATACATATATTAAAAATATATATAAATTATTAAATCTAAACTTGATTTAATAATCCGGCTTAATCCTAAGCCATTGGTATTATTAACCGTCCGATTAAAGTCCGTGTTGCCTTTACACATAGTTTATTAGACACCTGTATGTACCAACATACATCATCTACATTATATCGCTTGAACCTGGAAAACGCTCTGTGTGGGACTCTAAAGACTCGTCAATATGCTGGCAGTGGGTTTAACTAAAAGCACGTCAGCGGCACTAGCTGTACGTAACGACTATCCAGGTATTGAGCGAAAGGAAGGCCGACTAGCAAACTCATCCGTATCCCTACTGAGCCTGTTTGTAACAATCTCCGTACAGTTCGGTCTATTCATCTAAGAGTATCACATATCAGGTCTAGAGGGGTGGATAGAATCAGACCTCTAATAACGCGATATTTTGTGTCGGTATGAAACCCATCTCCCATTGAGAAACTACTGATCCAAATCAGTAATTCTTGTCCACCTTGGCTAAGGATTTTTAGTGATGGCCACCTGTGCACAACATGACATTTACCCCTAATAATGGAAGAGACGAATCCCCGACAATCCGCTCACTGCTTCTATGTGGCTCAGGACTGTACCCAACTAAAACCTGTTTGTACGACTCTTTTGAGCCATGGTAGGGTAGTAATCAAAACACAGTGGGAACTCACACGAAAGAAATGACGATCTCAGGTCGACAGACTAACTTATACTCATGTCACCTGAGAACTGCTATATGACAATAGGTATAATACCATTTAGCATCTTCCCGGCGAGTCCGTCTAGTGTAACTCATAACCTAATGAGCACCTATATACTATCTTAGGTAACTAACTGACACCAATGGCTTGTGAGACTGGCCACCGCCCCTCGTCGGGGTCTTGAAAAGTATACACCAGTCTACTCTAGAGTATCGATGTCCAATCTCGATACTCCCTCAACTAGGGACATTTAAGGATATACTTATAGACCACCTAGCTCCTAAGTATATGATCGCCATCATAATACTGGTAGTCAGAAAGAATCTTATGGGCTCTATCAACATGTAATAGTGATCTGTAATACCACATAATAGTTGTATACGATGATAGAGACAAACCAGATAGCAGAGTATCATCTCGAGTAAGACTGTTCTACCCGTATAGGTCCACCCTTAGTCATCATAATCTCCTACCTACGATTACGATAATTGCCTTGAGGGCACTATAGCCAACACGGTTATCATTCAAACCTAGCAGTATTATCAAAACTCCTGATTAAAACCCGTGTACAGAATACATGTATTTAATCGAACTCCAATACATATCAAAATACGCACACTACATCGTTTTGCCTGAACCGAAAAACCCTCTGTATAGGAATCTAAAGACTCGACAATATGCTGGCAGTGGGTTTAACTGCAAGCAAATCGGCGGCACTAGCTGTACGTAACAGCTACACAGGTATTGAACGAAAAGAAGGTTGACAAGAAAGCTTGTCCGTATCTTTACTGAGCCTATAAGTGACAATCTCCGTACAGTCTGGTCTTTTCGCCTGAGAGTGTCGCATACCGGGTCTAGGGGAGGAAAACATTAAACCCCTAATAACCCGATAAGTCGTGTTGATGTGGCTCAATACCATCCCGAGAAACACTGATCGCATTATCAGTAAATCTCATCTTTCTTGGCCAAGGTCTTATAGTGATGGCCAATCGAATACAGGGCGATATGGACTCCCTATACTGGGAGAGACGAATCCTTTCTATCGCTTACTGCCCCCAAGTACTTCGAGATTGTACCTAACTAAAATTTGTTTGCACGACTCTTTAAAACCGTGGTAGGGTAGTAATCTAAGTATAGTAGGAACACACTCGAGACAATTGACAATGTCAGGTCTAAAGACTACCCTGTACCTATGTCACCAGAGAACTGTTATCTGACGATGGGTATATTACCATCTAAAAGTTCTCGGCAAGTCCTTCCAGTATAACTTATAACCTAATGACCACATGTATACAATCTTTGGTATCGTACACCAATGGCTGTGAGACCTGTTGCGCCACGGCAGCGTCCCGGCCGTCTATCCGAGGCCAAAATGCGGAATCAAAATTTTCTTAACTTTTAAACTGGCGCTACCGCGGACAATATACCCGGATCGTAACCATTAACCGATACTAGCTAAAAAGAGAAAGGGTGAGAGATGTACCGAGTGATCCGAGTCCTCCGGTCTTCTCCTCATCGTCCCGATCTCCCGCGGAAACTCCGGTCGTCGCATCCTTGCCGGAAGGGCACCACATCGTCTGCATCTTTTACGGGCTCCCACCTCAATACCGAGGCAACTCGGGCACGAAGCTGGCAAGTCGACGTGCCCAAGATGTGCTGTAGAATGTAGTGTAGATGATGCTTGTCTCTTTGGGGTTATGTTGCCTTGATGGAGGAATAAGGTTAAAGAAAAAATGGTGCTTTCATTTTTTCCAAAACTAGAAGCATGAGATGAAGAAATGTGTGCTACCACCAAAATGGAAATTTTCTCTCATCCTTAAACTAAAGTGGCCGGCCATCCTTGCTAGGAAATGGTGGAGGGAAAGAATAAATCATGAAGGGAGGTGAGTGTAGGAAAAAGAGAATGGTGACCACAACATAAAGCATTATCATAACAAACTTATATCAAACCCATACCCTTTCTAATCTCATTAAATGCACCATCATGGATGAAAGAATCTAATCCTATCATAATGAATACATTTGCAAGAAACCCCCTCCACAAATGTAATTTGCGAAACTGCAAAAGACCCCCTCCATCGGAAAAGTCCGGCCGGGAAAGAACAAAGAAAAACCGACCGGAACGGAATGCAAACTGGCAACTCCAGAAAACTGGTCCCGTAAATAATTACAGGAAAACCCCGACACTGTGCATACACACCCGCATCTGTATTCCGACCCGATACAAATGCAATGAGACAAAATCTACACTGTACTAAACTAGGATCCGGCTTAAACCAAAGCCGGCTAGTAATGTTCGTCCGATCCTGATCCGTGCAATACCGCACGTATCAGATCGAACCCTGCCATATAACTATACGGCCACTAGTACAAACTGTCCGATCCTGATCCGTGCAATACCGCACGTATCTGATCGGACCCTGCCATATCTCCATACGGCCTCTACAGCGTTTCGCCCGAAAGCTGAGTAACTGAAAGTGTGGTGGACTCTAAAGGCTCGTCAATATTATGGCTGTGGATTTAACCACTAGCACGTTAGAGGTATAAGCCAATACGTAACGGGCCACCAGCTATTGACCAAAAGGGACGTCGATGAGCGAACTCATCCTGACACCCTACTGAGCCTGTCAGTGCCAATATCCGTACAGTCCGGTCCGTTCGTCTATGAGCATCGCATGGCGGGCCTAGGGGGTTGGTAAAAGTCAGACCCCCAAAGACGGTACAAGTCGTGTCGGAGTGAAGCCCAGAACACCCTGAGATACTACTGGAATACCTACCAGTAAATCTCCTGCCTCGGCCGAGGGCTTTGTGTAATGGCTCTCCTAGACACAGCGCGACCTCACCCCCAATACCGGGAGAGACGAACCCCTGCAGATCCGCTCATTGCCTCCATGTGGCTCGGGACTGTACCCAACTAAAACCTGTTTGCACGACTCCTTTGAGCCGTGGTAGGGTAGTAATCAAAGCACAGTGGGAACTCATACGAGACAAATGACGATCTCAGGTCGATGAACTAACCTGTACACATGTCACCTGGGAACTGCTATCTGACGTCTGGTATAATCCCAACTAGCAGGTTCCCGGCGAGTCCTGTCCGGTGTACTCATAACCCAATGAGCACCTGTATACATCTTAGGTGAACCAACTGACACCAGTGGCTTATGAGACCGGCCACCGCCCCTCGTCGGGGTCTCGACTGTATACACTAGTCTACTCTGGAGAATCGATGCCCTGTCTCGAAACTCCCACGACTAGGGACCTTTTAAGGATGTGCTTATAGACCACCAGCTCTCACGTATATGATCGCCATCATACTGCCGGCAGTCAAGCAAGAATCACAGGGACTCTATCAGTGTGTAATAGCGACCTGTAAGGTCACCTAAAGCAGTACACGATGATAAAGGTAAACCAGATAGCATACTATCATCTCGAGTAAGACTGTCCTACCGGGATAGGTCCTCCCTCAATCATTGCAATCACGTGCCTGTGATCCAATAATTGACTCTAAGGGCACTATCTCCAACAATCTCCCACTTGCACTCAAGGCTAATTATTGCGATGTCGCATACTCACAGCCCGTGTGATACCGAACACCCAACTCCTCTACTAGTCATTCGCACAATGCCTGTTTGCGAAACTATTGCGTTCGAGGAATAGCCTCAGTGAGTGGATCCGCCTAGATGTTTCTTTCTATGTCTCTCTAAATCTCAAGTTCGCGGAGAATGCCATCTCCCGAAATGAGCAATACCTGTCTTAGAATGTGTCTGGATGTCTGATGGGACTTAGCTCATAAATGAACTCCAAATCCAAACTTCTTAGACTGTATCGACAACTGAACTTAATCAGTATCCTGCGCCATGCCTCCCTCAGTATTGCCTTGGATCACCTGTCCAAAATACTGCCCCTCGTCAGCAGGAAAACTATAACTCTGACAACCTCCTTGTCGTCCATGTCACCTTGGAAGCCTGGAGTGATAACCGTCTTCTAAAGGAGGCAGCCGTTATCATATCCCTAGAACATTCACTTATGTTCTAAAACTGCTTCCGACTGTTCCTCCAGGATTGGATCAATATCAACTTATTGCATCTAGTGCAAGAACAACATCTGGTGTGGTACTTGACATCTCATGATTGACTCAATTGCCTAAGCAAGTGATCTTCCAATCATGCACACCCCTCTCCACTTTAGTCTATAAGACACCTTTAGAGAGGGTGACTCCATTACCTGCAGGTACACTACCATGCCAGGAGTCGTCCATTCTAAATACTCTTAGAATGCTGTCAAAGTACCCTGATTGGGAAACCACCCAAATCTAGATCTAAAACCATAGATCTAGTAACCAGTATGTCTGATATAATGTCCAAGTCCCTTGTGGAGAAACCACTGTGTGACGACCAAAGTATAACCGATCGTAGTATAGGAATGTCACTTCCTACTTTGAGTATGTCATCCAAAACCCGGATATCACACCCTACTACCTTCTCAACAGATCCATCCCCTATTCTGATGACGTCAAACCTATGACTGTCACATCAGAAATAGATGATCTATCTCCGCTATATCTGCTTTAGTCTATAAATAGACATAAGCCTGATGTCCACCAATGCTTCCGCTGCTCCCACTGACTATGAAAACCCTCTGGCAGAGTCATATAGACGTGCACTTCTAAAGCTAGTTTAGAACGACGCTGTACTCATCCTCCTGCCGGGTCTCGCAGCCTGGAACAACAACAATGGCAAGTGTGGGTAAACAAGAACTTCCTTGTCACCGTCCTTGAGGCTACCGGAGTACCTCTCGGGTGCCTGAAGTTACCCACCTTATCTGCGGAGTGGCCAATGGAATGTCAAATCAGATTGAATCTTTAGGTTCCTTATCAAATCTTCAGTAATCGTTTGCGGTTCTGGAATCACTTCTAGTTCTACCATACTCCCACTACTGTTTTTCTGAAAAATAACCATTTCTTTTTAAAATGTGGCGAGTTAAGAACAATATCACTATTGATCTTCCAGATGGTAGAAAGTCAACCCTCGTCATAGCCTGGGTCAACCCACAAACAGCCATTACAGAAACGTGCCTTGAGTTATCCAGAGTCTGGTTTTAATCATAAGCCGGACAACTCCCCGTACCTTAACAATGTTAAGATATGAACTGTACTATATCCAATATAGAACCAGAGGCACTGATTTAATTGAACCAGATTCAAATCATGCAGCTGTCTCCAGTGCATGTCAACTAAATGGAGAGAGGCCGATCAGCGTTACTCAACTTAGGAATGCTTCCAATTATGAGTAACCTGAAAGAGAAGCAATTTCTCTTTATCATTACTATCAACTGAATACCATACACAAGTATCTACATCTTCGATCACCTTGAAGAATCCCGATACTTGCTACACCTGGTTCTCTACTCTATTCAAATACCTATAACTCCTCAAAACTTAGACCCTGTGTTTCTACGAAACATATGTCTAAGAACTAGAGAAGTTAAAAGTAAACAGAATATAGTATGAGGACCAACCCCTCTGTCCCAATGGACACTGGACAACATACAATACTCTGTATAAGTCCGCTAAGTCTAACAACTCTTTCACTGTGCGTCGTAGGTTGAAAACTGTACTTATGGTTAAGAAGAATTACACCGCTGTTTGATGCTCCTTACCTAACCATCCACTGATATAGGTAAATGTCATCGACATAATATCAAAAGGTATATCTCACTCTATGAAAATAGACGTACAGATATATCAATTTGAAATTGGTGCACAACAGCGGATATTCAAAACCATATATTTGCCGACCGGCAAACAACCCAGGTGGCTTCCTCAAATATCACCAATTACAACGAATCCCGATATAATGAGGATGGTCACCTAATTCCCAATAACTTACTCCCACTCATCATCTGTAAAACCATACAGATGTGAGAATCATACCTGGTAAATACATACCCTGGAGTAAGTATCTTATCGGGAAATCAGTTTTCTTTTAACATTACACAGTGAAACTTAAACATTGAAATGTTTCGGTGGGGTATCCTGGTATTCCTAGTAATGCCTCTACCATTATCCAGATTCACAACTATAACCGTATAATTCTTTGCCACCTCTCCAAATCCCTTTATATGTCTTTAGTCATTACCTTCTGCACACCCCTTAGGCCAAATGGTTTTCTTCCTTCCCTACCGTTCGGCACCAGCCTATGGTTTGGAAGAAGACTATCCAATAAGCATAATGGGTGTACTGTCCTAATCCTAAGAGCACTCGCAATGTGAGAGAAGGTGAAGAGAAAAGACAACCGAATAAACCGTATTCCTATTTCTCCTGGACCAGAATCCATCCCCGAACTAGAACAAGTTCCTTTCGAGTTCGTATATAACCATACGATGTGTTAGTTATATGTATGCCCTAGAGGCCATTACTGTACATAGGATATATATTGTAGTGGATGCTGGGACATATATAGGGAGGAATTTCTTGCTCGACATGATAGTATGCTATCTGGTTGAACTTTACCTTAACGTGTATACTGATTGTCTCTCTGTTACATGTTGGTAAAAGCCCTTAGGATGTGTGCTTGACTACCTGGACTATGATGCGGATCATACTAGTGGGGACATGGTAGTCCATAAGTACATCCTTCAAAGTCCCTAGTCGAGGGTGTATCGAGATGGGGCATCGATATACCAGAGTAGACTAGCGTATACCTTCTCGACCCATACAGATGGGCGATGGATGATCCCATATCCATTGGTGTTTGACATCAGAGATGATATACGGGTGCTCAGTAGAGACTGGGTACACTGGACGGACTCGCCGAGAACTCCCAGATGGTATTATACCTCACGTCAGATGGCAGTTCTCTGGTGACACTGGTACAGAGTAGTCTGTTGACCCGAGATCGTCATAGAGTCTTGTGTGGTTCCCACTGTGCTTTGATTTCCATCTTACCACGTCCAAGAGGGCGTGCAAAACGGTGGTTTTTGGGTACAGTCCCGAGTCACATGGAGGCAATGAGCGATAGGAGGGGATTCGTCTCTCCCGGTATAGGGGGTTGATGTTGCGCTGTGTTCGATTGGCTATAACAGGAAGTCCCTGGCCAGGGCTGATCAGAGAATTGCTGGTAAGTGTTACCAGTAGTTTCTCGACCCGTTATGAGCCTCATATCGACACGACTTATCGAGCTATTGGGGTCTGACGTTTACCACCCCTAGGCTAGATATGCGACATATCAGACGATCAGACCGGACTGTACGGTAGTGTTACTGGTTGGATTCACTGGAGTGTGAGCGGGCTTGCTCGTCGATCTTCAGATCGCTCAATACCCGGGTGGCCGTTACGTTTAGCAGACCGCTTGCGGCTTGTGGATGTTTGATATGATCATCATCCGCTGCCGGCGTATTGACGAGTCTTTAGAGTCCTACACAGAGGTTTCCTGGCTCAAGCGAAACGAAATAGGAGCGCATATGAGATATGTGCGGGACCGAGAATAATGCGTGTATGTGATACCGTATTCCATTCTCGCGATGAATGTGTCGAATGGTTGTATGTGATATAACCTAGTTATCGAATCAAGGATTGATTCGATAAGCCGATACATTGTATACTAGTCGGTTGTGTGCGACATGACCGGATCATTGAATCAAGTGTTGATTTAATGATTTAATGCATAATTATATATTTGATATATTACTTTGCATTAACTAGTATTGGTTCACTTAAGATGGATTTTCTCACTCGGTTGTGCGCATTGTATATGCGATATACTTTTGTGCACTTGTATGTATCATGTTTGATGATGCATGCTTTCTTGTGTTTTGTGTAAAGTTTAAACCATGGTTATGTAATGGTTAGGGTTTACATTTTCATATCTATTTATTTATTCATTTATTCATTTTGGAAAATGAAAAGCAAATGAGAAAATGGTGGCTTCTTTTGTTTTGTTCATGAAGCTTCATGAAGACTTTGACCAAGTGACCATTTTGTCTCATGCTTAACCCTAACCATCCCACTAACCATGATTTATTCTCTACACTTGACCATGGTTCAATTATGATAAGTATTCTTTTTACTTTTCATTTTTGATTAATCTTATCATATCATTTCTTCTTCTTCTTCCTTCAACTCAAGAAGAAAACCTAAGGTCCATCAATGGTGATTGATGATTATGAGTGAGAAATCCAAAACTAAAGTCTACCCACTTCCTATTTCTTCATCCTCTACCTCTTGCCAAGTAGTAGAGTGTGTTTCCTTCACAAGTTTTCAAGACTTGGTGAAGGTGGAGCTCGATCTAGTGATGCTTCGACGTAGATCATCTTCGGCATGGACATCGACGACCTAGCTCCCTTTTTCTCCGACGAAGCCGACTCTAGAGCCCGGATTCCTTTTGGACAGCGGAGACGACTTTGTTACGGAGCTATGGAGGTGGAGCACCGGATCTACAAAGGTTGTATTTCCGATTCTTATAGTTAAGTGTTAACTAGTTAGCTTTTTCGCCTAGTTTTCTAGCAAACGATCTGTAGTCGGGTCTCTCGGCACCCATAAATTTTTATATTGGCATGTTCGATGCCTTGTGAGACCTCATTAGAGTGCCTAGGAACCCTACAGTGGTATCAGAGCCTAGCTAGAGCCTTAGGCGAAGTCTAGACGGAATTTGAAACCCGAACGAACCCGAAACCCATCTCAAACAATGCTCTCTGTCCTTTTTTCAAAAACGTGGATTTTTCCAAATTAAAAATTGCTAAAAAATTCAGCAGGGAAAACTAAGAATTACGGTGCAAAAAGTTTCTGGTGAACAGTAAATTTCGCGGCGGATCCGCGGCAGAAGCATGGCTTCTGCGGCGGATCAGCGGCCACTTGATGACGTCAGCCCTATATTTTTGCATAGTAATTCCTGATAAATTCTTCTGAGTTTTCTGGGAATTTTTAAAAGTTATTCAAGAGTTGAATAATCTGGGATTGTTTTGGGGATTCGGTGTTTCGATCGGAGTATCAAATTTTGTCTATGTGGCTTTCCGGATAAATATTAGAATATGTTAAAAAGTTCGACCGGATATAAATACCCAATTTTTCCCCTGTCGGGAAATTTCCAAGTGTTGGATTTTTCTGTAGTTTAACGACGTTCTAAGTAGTGCAAGTAACGCGATGGACCCTCTAGAAGACAACAAACCTTAACTCGATTATGTGACCGTCTTGAACTGCCCTTTGAACCTTCGGGTTTGGGGCAGTACGGCGTGCCACATGTGAGGCGTTGGCTTGACCCTTCTACGGCTGGACCGTTGGTACTGAGGCACGAACGGAATGTTGTTAGACTTGTTTCATGTGTTGATCTGTATCGGGAAAACTTGGGTGTTCGATTGTTCGATCGGAAAGTTTGACATTTTCTATTTATCCGGAATGGGATACAATAATTGGAATTCACAATAATTTATGAGATAACTGAATGAATGTTATAAACATAGCACTTTAGTCTCACTTGATCGGTTGCCACGGAATTTTGATGTGATCAAAAGTCCGTCGCAATCACGTAGCGTACGCGGATACTCGCCGGGTAAACTTAATAGACAGCCTCACTCCATAGCCCCGACCAAGTGACTGTAGGAGAACCCCGTCGCCGAAAGCATCCGTTCGGGTGCTCGCGGCAGCGGTGTTCCGCCTTGGTGCACTTCGTCGACGGCGTCGGGGGTGCAGCCGCCTACTGAAGTTTGCGACGAGCATTCGATCAAAATGTCGGAAATCCTGTTGAATTGCCCGACTTGGTATTGAAAAGTGTTTTCGATAAAGAGACTAAAATGCGGGGTTTATAATTGTTAGGCATGCGATGTCTAAGTAATTCATTTGGTCAGGCATGCGATGTCTGAGGTGATTGCGGATTCCAACTGTTGTAGTTTTACACTTTCTTTTCTATGACCATAAGTGTAATATGTGATATCGCCGGTTTCGTTGCTATATGTCAACGACAATTGGGATGCGCATATTTACTTACGTTGATGACATGTGATGTTATGTGTGTTGCTGGATATGTTATATTGGATCGTCGTGTTTGAATAGCCGGGGGTTTTTATGTGAGATGAGTGTTTTTCATTTTCATTCATGTAAAAACTTGTATGTAATATTCTTTTATTGGGGCGCTTCCAGGTTGCGGAAGTTGTCACCGCTTGTATATTATTTACTTTTCCGCACTAGGATAGACCCAAGGAGGAGGGCACAAGTAACCGGGTTCTGGAGTCCAGTGGGAGACCAACTCGAGGAGTCGAGTCCGGGTCTCCTAACTCCAGAATTGGTAGGGTTGCTTGCCGCTCTCGTAGGGGTCTAGGGGTGTGGGTTTGGCTATTCATAACGACCGTGGAATCCGTGTTTTATACTGGCTCGTATTGAAAACACGGACGTCCTAGTATATCCAATATTTCATATGATTCTTCTGCTGCGATATCTGTGATGTGATCATGTGATGTTCTGTGATAGATACTATATATAGTATATATGATATATTATATAGACGTTACTTATGTTTTACACCCGCGCTAGCCCTGCCCCGCTCTGCCGTTAGTTACCTAACCTAACGGTACACGAGGGGACATCGAGGCGAATGCGGATGGCATAAGTGTACGTTGTATTTATCTGTGATGTTTAGGTACTTAAATGATGGGATTTCATTAATGTGATTAATGAAAATAAAAGAAACCTAAGATGTTGTAGAATCGAATTTCAAAATAAAACAGGTAGCTACATATGTGATATATCCTGCACCTTATTCGATGAGGAAAGGACCGAGATCCCTTCACCGGGAGTGACTCCTTTAGCAATAACTGGCAGATGCTACACACTCGGTTTGTTTTTTGATTGCTTTTAAGTGTTTTTGCTTTGCACAGTGATATATATGATATATCCCGCACCTCATTCGACGAGGAAAGGACCGACGATCCCTTCACCAGGAGTGACTCCTTTAGCAAAACTAGAAAAGCCTCAAAAGCACTTCATTTTAAAATCATTTGATTCTACAGCGATATCAAGTTCATTACGCAATAGGTTTTCAGAAAAACCTGTCGTAGCCCTCCGTCATTTCAGATAAGTCCTATTTAGTATTCGTGCTACGTTTGTTGACCTCTGTCAAGGCGTAGTGTGCGGTAGCTGATTAGTGCTTATCTGCATAAGCATATGATGTGATTGATTTAGGGTAGTCGTGCGACCTTGTTGACCTCTGTCAAGGGTCGTGCGGGTGGGTTTACTTCAATCAGGAAATGACGGGTTGAACTTGACTAGCAGCCTATGGTTTGTTGACCTCTGTCAAGGTCATAGGACGCTAGGGGCAAAATATTATCGGGAATTTCAAGTGTTGAAATTTGCAATGAGATTGCATACCTTCTATGAGATAGTTGGATCCCGATACCCGCTGCGAGTAAGAGTTACTCCTGGGAGAGTTTTATACATTACAATTAGCCGATCAAGTAGGTGTCTAGAAAGGTGTCAACGGGGTTACGCCTCTGGGAAAACGAGGTTTACATTAATTAGGTTCGTGCGAAAGCACGGGGGACCTCCCTCAAAGTACCGACACTGGCCTGGCTGAAAGATTGGCGAACTTGTAGTGTGTAATTAACCCCGGCTAGTCTTTCCTTTTAGGGTTTGAAGGAAGATTTGATAAAAAGCAGTGGGAGCCATCCTGATTAGATAAAATAAAAACCAATCTATTCTTGAAAGAGCGCACGCTGAGTGTTTTCTTCTCTCTCTCTCCAGGTAGCGACCATATCACGCCTTAATCAAGATAATAATACGGATTATTGACCGAACCCGCTTGTTATACTGAGCTGGGGAACGTTGGTCCCGCTCCAACTTATAATTGTTATAAGACAGAGCAGGAAATTGGGGATTACCAGAATTCCCGTGCCGCCCAAACGAAGAGAGTGCATGCTGATGCATCATCTTCGGGTGTGTTCATTACAAGAATTGTTTCTCAGTATTCTTTACGTCCTGAGTATGTGATACCAGATCAGGATCCCAGATATGTAATCTGTTACATAGGGCTACAGAAAGGTAGAGAACTGAGAACGGGTGATAAGTTTCATGAGACAGAAAACGGGGCAAGTGTTGCATCCAAGTCTGTTGGTCACTGTCACCCTGTATTAACAATACATTGATTCTGAACGAATGTTATTAGATACCGAACCTGATATACAAAATCATATCAGTCTCTTTATTAGTAAAGAAATGATAAAATTTTGTATTGTTGGATAATATTTTGAACATTTCCTATATCAAAAGTTGATCGGCTCAGGCACGTTATCTAAAAGCATTAATGTTCTAAATCAAACTAAAGTTCTTAAGTATACGGAACACACACAAGAGGAAGAGTTCAGAAATGAACGAATCCTTCTTGAGGCATTGTAGACTAGGTCATATCAATGTGACCCGACTGGCTGGAGTTACATTTAGATGCATATTTAAATCAGTTTGAATTTACATCTTGTGAAACTCGCCAGTCATGTCACAAAGATAAGATGACCATAGCTCCGTTTACTGGAAACAGAGAAAGAGTTAGTGAACTCTTGGGATGATACATGTTGATGTATGTAGGTCCCCTGTCTACACATGCCAGGACTGGTTCTTTATACTTCATTATGTTCTCTGATAATCTTTCGAGTTTCAGACCTATGTTCCTGTTGAAACACAAGTCCGAACCTTTTGAGATATTCACAGAATATAAGTTAGAAGTAGAGAACCAGATATACGGGTATAAGTATTATGTCCTATGATGAGATCAGGGAGGAGAATACTTGAGCACGGAATTTCTGGACTTTTCTAAAGGAGAATGAGATTCTCTCTCGGCATTACTCCTCCGTATACACCATTGCACGATGGTATATCGGGATGGAGCAGATACACCCTATTTGATATGGTGTGCTCTATGATGAGTACTACTGAGTTACCTATTTTCTTTTGGGAGTTATGCACTTGAGAAGCTGCATACCTATTGAATAGGGTTCCATTCAAATCAGTTGCCTACCATTTCATATGTGATATGGAAAGGGAAGAGCCCATATCTTAAGCTAGTTAAGATTTGGGGTTGTCCAGCCTTTGTCTAAAAGCAAAATCTGGACAAGCTCAAGGCAAGGTCTGTTATGTAGAACTGGAAATGTTCCAGCTATACAAACTACAGCTGATGATTTGGTACAACCAAAGGATTCAGTAGATACCAACGAACCTCAGCCTCTCCGCCGATCTAGTAGGGTTCCTCACCCACCTGAGAGATACTTCGATTTCTCTATGACAGTGGGAGCGAAGATTGCATCATGAGATGATGACCCAACTAGTTTCGAGCAGGCCATCGAGAGTGACGACTCTGTAAGAATGGCTGGATGCTTAGCGATCTGAGATGGAATCCTTATACACCAACAAAGTATGGACTTTGGTTGCAATATCTGAAGGGTTAAATCCCCATCAGGAGCAAGTATATCTTGAGAAGATTACTTGGTGTACTTGGAAAGGTTGAGACTTTCAAAGCTAGACTTGTTAAAAGTGTGCATCATTGACCAGGTGTGGATAATGATGAAACCTTTTTCAAGTAGCTATACTTAAGTCCATCCAGATCCTACTTGCCACGGCTACATACCATGACTACGATATCTGGTGGTTGGGTGTCATGACAGCTTTTCTAAATGATGTTTTAGAAGAGGGAGTCTATAAGTACACAGCCAGAGGGCCTCGTAGACAGTGGGAGCAGCGGAAACGTGTGCAAGATGCTTTATAGGATAAAGCAGGCATCGCGGAGTTGGAACATCTGTTTTGATGGATAAATCAAAGAGTTTGACATCATCAAAATGGTAGATGAACCTTGTATAAACAAAAAGGTAGTAGGGAGTATGGTGACGATCCTCGTAGAGTACGTGGATGACATACTCTTGATAAGAAAGGAGTTTCTTATGCTACGCTCGATCAATCTCCGCTTATCACAAAGATTCTCCATATAGGATTAAAGTGATACCTACTAAATCTTGGATTTTGGATCTATGAGATAGATCAAAATGGATGTTAGGATACTCACTAGATGTAGTGAGGTGGTGTCAATCGATCCTGAGGAGAATCACTGGAAGGGTTCCAGGGTGATAAAGACGACTGAATGTCAGTCACAGGCATTGTCTTTACCCTCAGTAAAGGGACGGTATGTTGGAAGAGTTCCAAGCTGGATACCGTGACATACTAGACGATAAAGGCAGGATACATCGCTACTTAAGATGCTACCAAAGAGGCCGTTTGGGTGTATATTGGTTCATGAGATGAACTTAGTTCCTGCCATTGTGTGACAATGGAGTTGTGGCTTATGCCAAGGAACGTCCGTCCCATCAGTGATCCAGACATATTCTAAGGCAGTATCACCTTATCATGGAGATAGTTGATCTCCAGGGTGATCGAGGTTTGGAGAGTAGACTCAGAGGACAACACAGCGGATCCACTCACAAAGGCCTGTTCCCAGAGAGAGACTTTTATGGGATGGTTGAGTATGAGATACTGCAACCACTGCTATCAGATGGCCCTAGTGCAAGTGGGAGATTGTTAGTTATATGTATGCCCTAGAGGCCATTACTGTACATAGGATGTATATTGTAGTGGATGCTGGGACATATATAGGGAGGACTTTCTTGCTCGACATGATAGTATGCTATCTGGTTGAACTTTACCTTAACGTGTATACTGATTGTCTCTCTGTTACATGTTGGTAAAAGCCCTTAGGATGTGTGCTTGACTACCTGGACTATGATGCGGATCATACTAGTGGGGACATGGTAGTCCATAAGTACATCCTTCAAAGTCCCTAGTCGAGGGTGTATCGAGACGGGGCATCGATATACCAGAGTAGACTAGCGTATACCTTCTCGACCCATACAGATGGGCGATGGATGATCCTATATCCATTGGTGTTTGACATCAGAGATGATATGCGGGTGCTCAGTAGAGACTGGGTACACTGGACGGACTCGCCGAGAACTCCCAGATGGTATTATACCTCACGTCAGATGGCAGTTCTCTGGTGACACTGGTACAGAGTAGTCTGTTGACCCGAGATCGTCATAGAGTCTTGTGTGGTTCCCACTGTGCTTTGATTTCCATCTTACCACGTCCAAGAGGGCGTGCAAAACGGTGGTTTTTGGGTACAGTCCCGAGTCACATGGAGGCAATGAGCGATAGGAGGGGATTCGTCTCTCCCGGTATAGGGGGTTGATGTTGCGCTGTGTTCGATTGGCTATAACAGGAAGTCCCTGGCCAGGGCTGATCAGAGAATTGCTGGTAAGTGTTACCAGTAGTTTCTCGACCCGTTATGAGCCTCATATCGACACGACTTATCGAGCTATTGGGGTCTGACGTTTACCACCCCTATGCGAGATATGCGACATATCAGACGATCAGACCGGACTGTACGGTAGTGTTACTGGTTGGATTCACTGGAGTGTGAGCGGGCTTGCTCGTCGATCTTCAGATCGCTCAATACCCGGGTGGCCGTTACGTTTAGCAGACCGCTTGCGGCTTGTGGATGTTTGATATGATCATCATCCGCTGCCGGCGTATTGACGAGTCTTTAGAGTCCTACACAGAGGTTTCCTGGCTCAAGCGAAACGAAATAGGAGCGCATATGAGATATGTGCGGGACCGAGAATAATGCATGTATGTGATACCGTATTCCATTCTCGCGATGAATGTGTCGAATGGTTGTATGTGATATAACCTAGTTATCGAATCAAGGATTGATTCGATAAGCCGATACATTGTATACTAGTCGGTTGTGTGCGACATGACCGGATCATTGAATCAAGTGTTGATTTAATGATTTAATGCATAATTATATATTTGATATATTACTTTGCATTAACTAGTATTGGTTCACTTAAGATGGATTTTCTCACTCGGTTGTGCGCATTGTATATGCGATATACTTTTGTGCACTTGTATGTATCATGTTTGATGATGCATGCTTTCTTGTGTTTTGTGTAAAGTTTAAACCATGGTTATGTAATGGTTAGGGTTTACATTTTCATATCTATTTATTTATTCATTTATTCATTTTGGAAAATGAAAAGCAAATGAGAAAATGGTGGCTTCTTTTGTTTTGTTCATGAAGCTTCATGAAGACTTTGACCAAGTGACCATTTTGTCTCATGCTTAACCCTAACCATCCCACTAACCATGATTTATTCTCTACACTTGACCATGGTTCAATTATGATAAGTATTCTTTTTACTTTTCATTTTTGGTTAATCTTATCATATCATTTCTTCTTCTTCTTCCTTCAACTCAAGAAGAAAACCTAAGGTCCATCAATGGTGATTGATGATTATGAGTGAGAAATCCAAAACTAAAGTCTACCCACTTCCTATTTCTTCATCCTCTACCTCTTGCCAAGTAGTAGAGTGTGTTTCCTTCACAAGTTTTCAAGACTTGGTGAAGGTGGAGCTCGATCTAGTGATGCTTCGACGTAGATCATCTTCGGCATGGACATCGACGACCTAGCTCCCTTTTTCTCCGACGAAGCCGACTCTAGAGCCCGGATTCCTTTTGGACAGCGGAGACGACTTTGTTGCGGAGCTATGGAGGTGGAGCACCGGATCTACAAAGGTTGTATTTCCGATTCTTATAGTTAAGTGTTAACTAGTTAGCTTTTTCGCCTAGTTTTCTAGCAAACGATCCGTAATCGGGTCTCTCGGCACCCATAAATTTTTATATTGGCATGTTCGATGCCTTGTGAGACCTCATTAGGGTGCCTAGGAACCCTACACGATGGAGTATCCAAAAACTTGGGATCTTCGTAGCGATACGGAGTGTCCTGGAGAAATACAAAGGTGATTTAGGATTGGCGAAGAAATACTCGGTTTGGTCGTGAATAGCAGTCGCAATTTACTTTGCCCTCTTACTAATCCCTTTCTTTGTCTTAACTTAATACCTTCTGCACACCATCGTTATGCTAATTGGTTTTCTTCATTCCCTACCGTTCGGCACCAGCCTAAGGTTTGGAAGAAGACTATCCAATTTGCATAATAGGTGTACTATCTCCTAAACCAAGGAGTACTCGTAATGAGAGAAGGTGAAAAGAAAAGACAACTGAATAATCCTATTCGTTTCCTCCAGAACCAGAAACCATCCTCGAAGTCCTTCGAGTTCGTATATAACCATACGATGGTTTTGTCCAATGGAAGTGGACGTTCGTAGTAATACGGGGTGTCCTGGAGAAAAGGGTAAAAGTAGGAGTGGCAATGAGGTTTGCAACTCAGACAATCCAAAAGCCAGTGTTTAAGAAGGTTCGGTCAACTTGGTCACTGAGTCATAGTCTAGGGTCGGGTCAATGGTCGCTGCCATAGAGAGAGAGAAAAGAAACACTCAGCGTGCACTCTAACCTAGATCAGAATGGTTATCACTTTATCTAATCTGGAAACCTCCCACTGTACCGTCAAATTCTCCTCCAAACCTGAAAGAAGAATTAGTCGGGATCACCCGAGGAGTAAACCAACTCATCAGTGGGAATCGGGATCCAACTATCATTGCATGATAACTTGACGGAATCCACTCAAGTCACCACACTCCAGAAGGTATGCGCATATCTGGCAAGTTTCAGTTCTTTTGAAACTCCCGATGTGATTTTTACCCCTAGGACTCAAGTGACCTTGACGGAGTCAACAAATCAAAGAGTCCTAGTCAAGTTCAACCCGTCATTATCTGGATTGCATTAAACCCACCCGTACGTGCCCTTGACGGGGTCAACAAGGCCGCACGACTGTCCTAATCAATCCCATTTATGCAACGAACAAGCACCACTCAGCTACCGTACACTACGCCTTGACGGAGTCAACAAACGCAGCACGAATACTAAATAATACCCATAAGAAATGACGGAGGGCTACGACTGGTTTTTGGCGAAAAACCTTTAACGTAATGAACTTGATATCGTTGAAGGAACTGCATAGCCTTTTTAGAAAATATAGTGACGAAAACCTTTACTAAAGAGGTCACTCCCGGTGAAGGGATCTCGGCTCTTTCCCCGTAGAATGAGGTGCAGGATATTCCAACTGAATACCACGATGCAAAGCAAAAGTAATCGGCTATAGTGAAGTTAATGCCCTGACGCAAACTTCTGTCCAAGGGGTCACTCCCGGTGAAGGGATCTCGGCCCTTGCCTCGTCGACTGAGGAGCAGGATATTCCAAATGAATACCACGATGCAAAACAAAAGTGAACGTCCTTGCAATAACAGCTTTTTGAAAAAGTGTTCCAACAACATCAGAATAGGTTTTTTAGCTTGCATTAATCTGAATCAACGCAATCCCATTAATTAATCACACCACAAAGAACGAAAATATACTGATGTACGTATATGCCATCCGCATTCGCCACTGGGTCCCGTCATTACCCGTTAGGTTAGCTAAGTAACGACAGAGCGGGGACTGGACTAGCGCGGATGTAAAACATATACAACATCTACTAATATATATACCAATATATTATATTTCGCTCAAGGCGTGATAAAATGCAACATCACAGAAATATGCAGCATCACAGAACAATACAGATATCTGGAAGCCCCGGGTTTCATAGAGCCGCTGCTGAAACCCGACGTTCCCCTGGTCGTGTGGATAGCCTGTGCAATGAAGACCTAGACCCCTACAGGCGCGGCAAGTCACCCGCCAAAACCTGAAGCGAGGCAGCCCCCTTCAACAACGTGAATGGACCACCCAGCACTTCACGGAATCCGGTAACTTGGGCACCCCTCCTGGGTCAACCTGTACCCCCTATGAGTGCGGCGAATAGCCCGCCAATCCTGGAGTGAAGCCCCCTCCGTCCCAATGCCATGAGATGCGGGCTTGTTGCTCTCCAGAACCCGGCTATCCGTGCACCCCACCGCGGGGCAATCCTAGTACAGAAAGTAAAATATACATACACCGGGTAGATCGACCGCAACCAGGTCGTTCCCCAAAAGAATAATACAAACAGGCAGTGGAGGCAGTCCACATGTCGGACGCTCGCCCCGCAATATCAAATGTACATATAAAACAAAACAGTACTAGCATTGCATCCAGGCTATCCCCCACGACCGATCCGCAACTACACAGCATAAACATAGAACATCAACGTGAAAAGTCACGTTCGCAAATCCGTCTAACCGGGCTATAGCAGTTAGACAGGATTTACCGATCAAGTGACATTCACGGTCGCAGATATAATGTAAATACTGTGAACCAATGTGTTTAAAATATCCGATCGATCAAAAATTAACAAGTGGGCCCCCAAACAATACTGTAGCACTCACAGAAAATCTGGGCCCAATATTAATATTCCAAAACCCTTATTTCCAGCCCACAAGCCCACTGTAAAAATATGGCGAAGTGATCCCAACTTCCTGCGGCGGAACCGCGGCCAAAGAGGGGTTAAGGCCGCGGTTCCGCGGTCGTACGGAAGAATTGGGTTGCCAAATTTTTGCAGTGTTCTTAGGATTCTCTGTACATCATTCTGCAATCACCTGAAAAATTTTTCGAGCCCGGAAAAAATCGACAGAAAACTGATGTGAAGAAAACACGGTTTTGGAATTTTTGTTCGATCGGAAAAGCAAAACACACTAGAACAAGCTAGACTAGGTTAATGGCTTGGCTCTGATACCATGTTGCGCCACGGCAGCGCCCCGGCCGTCTATCCGAGGCCAAAATGCGGAATCAAAATTTTCTTAACTTTTAAACTGGCGCTACCGCGGACAATATACCCGGATCGTAACCATTAACCGATACTAGCTAAAAAGAGAAAGGGTGAGAGATGTACCGAGTGATCCGAGTCCTCCGGTCTTCTCCTCATCGTCCCGATCTCCCGCGGAAACTCCGGTCGTCGCATCCTTGCCGGAAGGGCACCACATCGTCTGCATCTTTTACGGGCTCCCACCTCAATACCGAGGCAACTCGGGCACGAAGCTGGCAAGTCGACGTGCCCAAGATGAGCTGTAGAATGTAGTGTAGATGATGCTTGTCTCTTTGGGGTTATGTTGCCTTGATGGAGGAATAAGGTTAAAGAAAAAATGGTGCTTTCATTTTTTCCAAAACTAGAAGCATGAGATGAAGAAATGTGTGCTACCACCAAAATGGAAATTTTCTCTCATCCTTAAACTAAAGTGGCCGGCCATCCTTGCTAGGAAATGGTGGAGGGAAAGAATAAATCATGAAGGGAGGTGAGTGTAGGAAAAAGAGAATGGTGACCACAACATAAAGCATTATCATAACAAACTTACATCAAACCCATACCCTTTCTAATCTCATTAAATGCACCATCATTGATGAAAGAATCTAATCCTATCATAATGAATACATTTGCAAGAAACCCCCTCCACAAATGTAATTTGCAAAACTGCAAAAGACCCCCTCCATCGGAAAAGTCCGGCCGGTAAAGAACAAAGAAAAACCGACCGGAACGGAATGCAAACTGGCAACTCCAGAAAACTGGTCCCGTAAATAATTACAGGAAAACCCCGACACTGTGCATACACACCCGCATCTGTATTCCGACCGGATACAAATGCAATGAGACAAAATCTACACTGTACTAAACTAGGATCCGGCTTAAACCAAAGCCGGCTAGTAATGTTCATCCGATCCTGATCCGTGCAATACCGCACGTATCAGATCGAACCCTGCCATATAACTATACGGCCACTAGTACAAACTGTCCGATCCTGATCCGTGCAATACCGCACGTATCTGATCGGACCCTGCCATTTCTCCATACGGCCTCTACAGCGTTTCGCCCGAAAGCTGAGTAACTGAAAGTGTGGTGGACTCTAAAGACTCATCAATACTATGGCTGTGGATTTAACCACTAGCACGTCAGAGGTATAAGCCAATACGTAACGGGCCACCAGCTATTGACCAAAAGGGACGTCGATGAGCGAACTCATCCTGACACCCTACTGAGCCTGTCAGTGACAATATCCATACAGTCCGGTCCGTTCGTCTATGAGCATCGCATGGCGGGCCTAGGGGGTTGGTAAAAGTCAGACCCCCAAAGGCGGTACAAGTCGTGTCGGAGTGAAGCCCAGAACACCCTGAGATACTACTGGAATACCTACCAGTAAATCTCCTGCCTCGGCCGAGGGCTTTGTGTAATAGCTCTCCTAGACACAGCGCGACCTCACCCCCAATACCGGGAGAGACGAACCCCTGCAGATCCGCTCACTGCCTCCATGTGGCTCGGGACTGTACCCAACTAAAACCTGTTTGCACGACTCCTTTGAGCCGTGGTAGGGTAGTAATCAAAGCACAGTGGGAACTCACACGAGACAAATGACGATCTCAGGTCGATGAACTAACCTGTACACATGTCACCTGGGAACTGCTATCTGACGTCTGGTATAATCCCAACTAGCAGGTTCCCGGCGAGTCCTGTCCGGTGTACTCATAACCCAATGAGCACCTGTATACATCTTAGGTGAACCAACTGACACCAGTGGCTTATGAGACCGGCCACCGCCCCTCGTCGGGGTCTCGACTGTATACACTAGTCTACTCTGGAGAATCGATGCCCTGTCTCGAAACTCCCACGACTAGGGACCTTTTAAGGATGTGCTTATAGACCACCAGCTCTCACGTATATGATCGCCATCATACTGCCGGCAGTCAAGCAAGAATCCTAGGGGCTCTATCAGCGTGTAATAGCGACCTGTAAGGTCACCTAAAGCAGTACACGATGATAAAGGTAAACCAGATAGCATACTATCATCTCGAGTAAGACTGTTCTACCGGGATAGGTCCTCCCTCAATCATTGCAATCACGTGCCTGTGATCCAATAATTGACTCTGAGGGCACTATCTCCAACAAGACCAACCATTGCCCCTCGTTGGGGTCAAGAAACGTATACACTAGTCTACTCTAGAATATCGATACCCAGTCTCGATACTCTCACGACTAGGGACATTTAAGGATGTGCTTATGCAGTACCCAGACCCCACAAGTGTTACGATATATATACCCTAGAGGCCTTTATTGTACAGGATGCTAGGGATATATATATATATATATATATATATATAGGATAATCTTGCTTGATATGATAGTATGCTATTTGGTTTATTTTATCTTAACATGTGTATATTTTCTACTTGATATTTCATATCGCTAATACATGTTAATAAGGCCCGTCGGATTCTTGTTTGGCTACCAGCGCTGTGATGGCAATTATACTTATGGGGGTTGGATAGTCTATAAGCACATCCTTAAATTGTCCTTAGTCATAAAATTATTGAGACCGGGTATCGATACTCTAGAGTAGAGTAGTGTATACCTTTCTTATTCCCGTTAGGGGAGATGGCCGGTCCTACAGCTATTGGTGTACGACACCAAAGATAGTATACATGTGCTCATTAGGTTATGAGTTATACTGGATGGACTCGTCAGAAGTTGCTGGATGGTACTATACCTAACATCAGATAGTAGCTCTAAGGTGACATAAGTACAGGGTAGTCTGTCGACCTGAGATCGTCATTTGTCTTGTGTGAATTCCCACCGTGTTTTGATTACTACCTTATTACGGCTCTACTGAATCGTATAAACAGGTTTTAGTTGGATACATCCTGAGCCACATAGAGGCAGTGAACGATTATCGGTGATTCTTCTGTCGCGGTATAGGGATTCGATGTCGTGATATATACGGTTGACCAAAACCATAAGACCCTAGCCGGGGTAGTTGAGATTTACTGATAATTAGATCAGTAGTTTCTTGGATGGTCTTGAACCATGTCGGCACGACTTATCAGGTTATTAGGGGTCTGACGTTTTCCACCCCCTAGACTTGATATGTGATACTCTCAGATGAACGGACCGGATTGTATGGAGATTGTCACAGATAGGCTCAGTAGGGATACAGATGAGTTTGCTTGTCAGGCTTCCTTTTGACATATACATGGGTAGTCGTTATGTACAGCTAGTACCACTGACATGCTTGTGGTTAAACCCACTACCAGCGTATTATCAAGTCTTTATAGACCCACATAGAGGGTATCCCAGTTCAGGCGAAACAATGTAATATGTGTATTTTGATACGCTCGGGTGTTCGATTAAACACGTGTATTTTATACACGTACTTTATTCAGAAATTTTGGTAATACTAGCAGGTTTGAAAGATAGTTAGATATGTGAGCTAATATTATATTGCTCTCTTTAGGTATTTGTATTTTAACACGAATACGGTATTTATACGAATATGTGTATTTGTATGAATACGGGTATTTCTTTCTTGATACAAATACATGTATTTCTTTCTTAATATGAATACGTGTATTTTGTTTTTTTTATACAAATACGGTATTCATATTTTGGTAGAAATACGAGTATACTTATTTATTATAAATACAGGTGTTATGTTTTGTGTGTGTGTGTGTGTGTATTTATTTATGTATATGTGTACATGGTGAGGTGGCTTCTCTCTTCTTCTCATCTCTTCTTGGTTTCTAAAGATGTGTGTGGGCTTGTGACTTACACTAATGAGTCAGAAACCCACTCACATAAGTTCATTTTTTAATATATACGAAGAGAAAAGAAGAATGAGAAATTATTATGTTAGCCATTTCATTTCCATCATCATCATCTTCTTCCTCTTTTTCTTTTGAGTTTAAAAGGGAAAAAAGAGCAACTTGACACTAATACTACATCAATAAGCATCAACTCTTAGTAAGTCTTGATTTTTAGTTACTTCTTAGTTCACTACTAGAAGTTAGAGCTTGAACACGCATTCTCGGGTGGATCATCTTTGACGTGGGAGGCTTTTTCGTAAGCTTGTTCAAGGAACCCTAGGAGCTTAAGAAGAGGACAACAAAAGATCCGAAGGACATGATTTCAAAGGTTTTAGCCCTTAACCTCATAGCTAAACTCTTTAGGTTTTGTTAGTTTAGCGTTTGGATCCGATTTCTTGGGTTTTAGTTTCTAATGCTCCTTTAAAATTAAAGTTTTTTGATTCCGCAAAGGCCGTAGTTGTAGTGACACGAGCACTAGCAACTTACACTGATATCAGAGCCATCCAAACAACTAAACTAATAGTAGATGATGTTTGTGTTTCTAAACCGAAATAGTTCTGTATTTGATAAACATTGGATCCAAGTTTCTGGAAAGTTTTTCGAATACTCTAAAATTTTTTAAAAAATTGCAGAGAGCTCTACTTAGTATTAGATGATTACCAGAGAAGCACGAGCCTCTAACTCTTTTGTTTGGCCACCCATTTTCTGAAGGGTTATACTAGCACCCCGGCCAACAACCGTGGCCAAATGCGGAATTTTTTTTTTCTATAGCGAACATAAACTTGGAGCTAGGATAACACTAAACCCGGATCTTTACCATAAACCTAACTAGTACAAGAAGGTTCTATCTACTATGATAGAAAGTTATACCTCAAACTTGAACTCCTTCTCTTCTTGTGTTGCTTCCCCTTGTTGTGAGCTCCTTGGAATGGTGTAGATGGCTCCTCCTCACCGTCTTCTCTTTGCTAAAGAAAGATCCACCCAAAGGCCTCTACCTTGAGCTCTAACCTCTATCTTGAAGTAACTAAGGTGCTTGGTGTGCTAGACTAAGAACCCTAGAGTGAGTAAAGAGTTGTTTTAGTGGTTAGATCTCACAAAGCTCTTGATTTTCAACTCATGAAACAAGCGAGCTTTGAGAGAGGAAGAGGAGAGAGCTAGCAAGAGAGATTATGTATCATGATAAAATGAGGAGATAGCTCTCATATGATGAAAAAAAATAATGATAATTTTAATTAGGATAAATTGTCATGGTTGATGTTGATTTGACCATTATCATGTCACAATTAATGCTAAGCATGCTCACAAAAATATCAAAGTCAACATGGGTCAACAAAGTCAAATGGTCAAACCAATTAACCATGATATAATTATCTCTAATTAAAACTCATTAATCAATTTCCTCCATCTCATTATGGTTTTAATCAAGTCAATGGTCAAAACCCTAATGAGGTTCCTCTGCCTCTGTCAACTGTGTATACACACCCGCATCCGTGTTCCGAGGAAGACGAATACAATGAGACCGAACCAACCCAAAACCAAATACTAGGATCTGGCTTTAACCAAAGCCCACTAGTATCAACTGCCCGAACACCGAACACGCACAAGTGCACGTATGTGAACGGACCCTGTCGTAAAACCATACGACATCTACTCCATTTTGCCCAAAGGTGAACAACCCTCTGTGTGGGAATCTAAAGACTCGACACTACGCTGGCAGTGGGTTTAACCACAGGCTGCAAGTGGTACTAGCTGTACGTAACGGTCCCTAGCTAGATGCCGATAAGAAGACTGATGAGGTGAACCCATCCGAACTCCTACTGAGCCTGAATATGACAATCTCCGTACAATCCGGTCTGTTCGTCTAAGAGTATCGCATATCGGGCCTAGGGGCGGTAAACGTCAGTCCCCTAATAGCGGTATAAGTCATATCGGAGTATAACCCAAAACACCTGAGAAACTACTGGAGTACCAACCAGTAAATCTCGCTTGCCCTGGCCAGGGACTTTGTGTAATGGCTCTCTAAACACAGCGCGATATCAACCCCCAATACCGGGAGAGACGAATCCTGTCTAACCGCCACTGCCTCCAAGTGCTTCGGGAATGCACCCAACTATTACCTGTTTGCACGACTCAATAGAGCCGTGGTAGGGTAGCAATCAAAGAACAGTGGGAACATACTTGAGGCGAAGTAGCAGTGTCAAGTCAACAGACTAAGCTGTACTCATGTCACCTGGGAACTGCTAACTGACGATAGGTATAATACCAACCAACAGTTCCCGACGAGTCCTATCCAGTGTACTCGTAACCTAACGAGCACCTGCATACTATCTCTAGTACGACGCACTGATGGCTGTGGGACAGACCATCTCCCCTGATGGGATGAGAAGCGTATGCACCAGTTTACTCTGGAGTATCGATGCCCTGTCTCGATAATCCTACGACTAGGGACCTATATAAGGATGTGCTTATAGACTACCCAGCCCCGACTAATATGATCACCATCACAACGCCGGTAGTCAAGCAAAGATCCTAGGGGCTCCATCAATATGTTTAGCGATATGTTAAAAGAAACATATACACATATTAAGATTGATACAAACCAAGTAGCATACTACTATATCGAGCAAGACTGTCATAAATCCGTGTATATATCCCAAGCTTCCAAAATGTATTATACAAACTAGTACTATACAATAATGGCCTTTAGGGCATACATATCCAACAATCTTCCACTTGCACTAAAGGCCTGTAATTGGTGTACCGCATACCCAACGTCTGCACTAAGGCCAAATGCTGGCGTACCGCATACCCAATAGCTCAAAAAGTCGCTCGAACTGTATTTGAGGGAAGGCCTTTGTGAATGGATCCGTTGTGTTGTCTTTAGTGTCCACTCTCCGTACCTCAATCTCCTGGTGATCAATGATCTCCCTGATCAGGTGATACCGCCTTAAGATATGTCTGGACTTCTGATGGGACCTTGGTTCCTTCGCTAAAGCTATAGCCCCATTGTTATCGCAATACAAAGGTATTGGGTCAACAATGGACGGAACCACCTGAAGTTCATTAATGAACTTCTTCATCCAGACCACTTCTTTTGCGGCATCGCTTGCAGCAATGTATTCAGCCTCTATCGTCGAGTCTGCGACGGTATCCTGTATGGAACTCCTCCAACACACCGCCCTTCCGTTGAGGGTAAACACAAAACCCGATACAGACTTGCTGTCATCCTTGTCACTCTGGAAGCTTGAATCGGTAAAAGACTCGACCCAGAGGTCTCCATTACCGTAAACCAGGAACATCTCCTTAGTCCTTCTTAGGTACTTGAGAATGTTCTTCACTGCTGTTCAGTGGTTCTCACCTAGGTTTGACTGATACCGGCTCACCACGCTTAGTGCGTAAGCTACATCTGGTCTTGTACATAGCATTGCATACATTATAGATCCTACCGCCGAAGCATAGGGTATAGTGCTCATGCGAACCCTCTCCTCGTCAGTCTTGAGAGATATCTTCTTGGAGAGGGTGATTCCGTGCAATGCGGGTATATTACCGCGCTTGGAATCTTCCATACTAAATCTCTTTAGTACGGTCTCAATGTACCTGTACTGCGAAAGTCCCAGTAATCTCTTAGATCTATCTCTGTAGATCTTAATCCCTAGAATGCACAAGGCATCACCCAGGTCTTTCATGGAGAACCATTGTGACAAGAATAGCTAGACCGATTGTAGCATAGGAATGTTATTTCCTATCAAAAGAATGTCGTCCACGTACAAGACTAGGAATACGACAGTTCGTCCTACAATCTTCTTATAAATACAAGACTCATCATCGTTCTTGATGAAGTCAAATTCCTTAATTGTTTCATCGAAACAGATGTTCCAGCTCCGCGATACTTGCTTTAATCCATAAATGCATTTAACCAACTTGCACACCTTCCCGCTGCTCCCACTGTCTACAAAACCTTCTGGCTGATCCATATAAATGCACTCTTCCAAACTTCTGTTTAGAAAAGCCGTTTTTATGTCCATCTGCCAGATCTCATAGTCATGGAAGGCAGCAATGGCAAGTAGGATCCGAATGGATTTGAGTATAGCCACTGGAGAAAAAGTTTCGTCATAGTCCACACCAGGTCTTTGATGAAAACCTTTTGCAACGAGTCTAGCCTTATAGGTTTCCACCTGCTCATCTACACCAAGTTTCCTTTTGTAGATCTATTTGCATCCAACGGGTTTTACCCCAGGTGGAGCAATATCCAAGGTCCACACTTTATTGGTGTATATGGACTCCATTTCGGATCGCATAGCATCCGGCCACTTATCAGAGTCCCTACTGATAATGGCCTACCTGAAACTGGTAGGATTATCTTCTTCCAAGATATAATCCTCTCGATCCCCGTCTATGCGAAAACCGTAGTATCTCTCGGGCAGATGAGAAATCCTACCAGATCTGCGGAGTGGCTGAGGTTCGTCAGGTATAACTGAATCTAGCGGTTCCACCAAATCTTCAGTTATAGTTTGTGTCTCTGGAATTTCATCCAGTTTTACCTTGCTGCCACTAATATTTTTAACAAGAAATTATTTTTCCAAAAATGTGGCGTTCCTAGAAACAATAATCTTCTATTCCTCTGCATGGTAGAATCGATACCCATTAGAATCTTTTGGGTATCCAACAAACTTACACAAAACTGACCGTGCCTCAAGTTTTTCTGGGTTCTGCTTTTTGACATAAGCTGGGCAACCCCAAATCTTAATACGTTTAAGATACAAACTCTTACCACTCCATATTTCATACGGAGTCTTAGGCACGGATTTGGATGGAACTTGATTCAAAAGATGTGCTTCTGTTTGAAGTGCATATCCCCAGAATGAAAGAGGTAACTCAGCATTACTCATTATGGAGCGAACCATATCCAATAGGGTACGATTCCTCCGCTCCAATACACCGTTGTTCTGTAGTGTATACGGAGGAGTAAGTTGAGAGAGAATTCTATTCTCTTTTAAGTAATCTAGGAATTCCGTGCTCAAGTACTCTCCTCCCCTATCAGATCGGAGGATCTTGATACTTTTGCCAACCTGGTTCTCTACTTCGTTTCTGAATTCCTTGAATTTCTTAAAAGCTTTAGATTTGTGTTTCATGAGATACACATATCCGAATCTAGAGAGATCGTCAGTGAATGTGATGAAGTACGAGAACCCACCCCTTGCATGTATAGACATCGGTCCACACACATCACTGTGTATGAGTGCCAAGAGCTCTGCTGCTCTTTCTCCATATCCGGTGAAAAGAGATTTGGTCATCTTTCCTTTGAAACAAGACTGACAATTTTCATAAGATGAAAATTCGAACGTATTCAAGAGTCCATCTTTATGTAACTTACTTAGTCTTTTCTCTCCGATATGACCAAGTCTACAATGCCACAAGTAGGATTCGTTCGTATCTGAACTCTTCCTTTTGCGTATGTTTATATATTGAGAACTGTATTCTGATTTAGAATATAAATACCATTACACATTGTACCTTCTGCAACCAGTACCTTATCAAGGTAAATGTTCATGATATTTTTATCAAGAACAAAATTATATCCATCTTTATCAAGCAAAGACACAGATATTATATTGCAAACCATGGAAGGTACATAGTAGCAATTGTTCAAAATCATAGTATTGCCATTTGGCAACACTAGGTGATATTCACCGATGGCTGCAGTATTTACTTGTGCTCCGTTCCCTACCCTGAGGGACATATCACCATGTGCAACTTTACTACTTTTTCTCAGTCTCTGCAATAAATTACAGATATGAGATCCTGATCCGGTATCAAGTACCCAGGAGGTAGGGCTGACCGAAAAGCAGTTCTCAATTACAAGAACACCTGAAGTAGATGCAATACTATGCTTCTTCTTCAACTGGGTCTCCTTGGAATATATACAATCCTCTTTCCCTTGCTCATACTTACGACTGCCATCATAAGTTAGAGCCAAACCGACTTTCCCCATCCCCGAATAAGAATTCGGATCGGTCAAGCGATACATTTTATTATCTTGATTAGGGCGTGAAATGGTTGCTACCTGGAGAGAGAAAAGAAACACTCGGCATGCGCTCTTGTAAGATTAGATTGGTTATTAATTTATCTAATCAGGATGGCTCCCACTGTTTCCTCGAATTCTTCTTCAAACCTAAAAAGAAGAACTAGTCAGGATTAATCGCACATCATAATTCTTGCTTAACCTTTCAGCCAGGCTAGTGTTGGTACTTCGAGGGAGGTTTTCCAACGCTTTCGCGAAGTTTCTTAATTACATAACCACTTTCCCCTAGAGGCGTAGCCCCGCTAACACCGTTCTAGACACTTACTTGGTTTATAGCATTGATTGTTAAGTGTAATAATCTCCTGAGAGTAATCCAACTCATCAGTAGGCCGGGATCCAACTATCATTGTGTAATGACCTAGATGGAATCCACTCTAGTCACTACACTCCAGAAGGTATGCTAAATCTGCAAGTTTCCTGTATATTTGAAACTCCCGATGTGGTTTTTGCCCCTAGGACCCAAGTGACCTTGACACAGTCAACAAATCAAAGAGTCTTAGTCAAGTTCAACCCGTCATTATCTTGATTGCATTAAACCCACCCGGATAACCCTTGACACAGTCAACAAGGTTACACGACTGTCCTAACCAATCACATTGTATGCTATAGATAAGCAATACTCAGCTACCGTTCACTGTGCCTTGACACAGTCAACAAACGCAGCACGAATACTAAGTATAACTTATAAGAAATGACGGAGGGCTACGGCTGGGTTTTTGGTGAAAAAACCCGTTAACATAATGAACTTGATATCGTTGAAGGAACCTGAGTGGTTTTACAAATATATATCGGCGAAAGCCTTTGCTAAAGTGGTCACTCCCGGTGAAGGGATCTCGGCTCTTTCCTCATAGAATGAGGTGCAGGATATTCTAACTAAATACCGCAATGCAAATCAAAAGTAATTGACTATAGTGAAGTTATTACCCTGACGCAAACCTCTGTCCAAGGGGTCACTCCCGATGAAGGGATCTCGGCCCTTGCCTCGTCGAATGAGGTGCTGGATATTCATAACCGAATAACTCTGTGCAAAACAAAAGAGAACGTCCTTGTAATAACAGCTTTTTGAAAATTGTTCCAACAACATCTTTTAGGTTTATTTTCTTGCATTAATCAAAATTAATGTAGTCCCATCAATTAACCTATCACACCAGAAAAGAACGAAAATAAAATGTACATATATGCCATCCGCATTTGCCACTGGGCCCGTCATCACCCGTTAGGTTACTTAACTAACGACAGAGCGAGGGCTGGACTAGCGCGGGTGCAAAACATATACAACATCTACTAGTGTATATGTCACGCCCCGCTTCCCAGTGTACGGCGAAGTGGACGCGACGAGGCCCGCTACATATATACTCAGAAGTACATACGCTAAGCGTAACTAAGCAATATAAAGTAAATCACAAGAGACGAATAATATAGAAATAACAGCAACTTTTATTAATAACATTCTTTGTACAATGCATGAAAAGAAAATACAACTGGAATGAAAAGCAATGCCTAAACAGTGGCATAACAGAAAATGAAATAAACTGGAAAGAACAAGGTACAGTATCTAGAGCTCTGGATCTTCTTGGAACTGCTCCAAATCTTCACCGGTGGGCTCGATCTCAGCTTGGTCCAACGCACCTGACGACATTCAAAGAAGAAAGAAATAGAATGTCGTCAGCGAACAGATCGCTCGGTAAGTCCCAAAGAATAAGAAGAATGTGAATGACAGAGTAACAGTATTTTCTAAAGTATTATATTGTTGAATATTATGGAACATTGTGTAACGCTGTTTTTTGTAGCTTAATACAGAAGGATGCCAGTGTATACGAGGGGGATCTCTATTTGCTAGAGATCATGGCAAAAGGAAAGTACAAGGAACCGTTATGCCACGGTACAATAGCAATAGGATTCAGGTTAGGTGTCTTAATCTGACCACCTCGTGCCACCTTTAACACCTTCTGTACCAATCTACCCCTTAAACCCCGTAGTGTTTTAACAGTATTGTAGTATTGGAATATGTAAATTGAGTGACTGACCAAAACCATGATATCGGTAAACATGTTGTAACTGTATAATCAGGTAAATGGAATATCAGGATAATGGATGAATATCCATGGTTTGATTCAGTCAAAAGGAATATATTGTTAACTGGATTCAGGGATTCATGTATTCAAGTTGTGTTGGAATATAAAAGAATATAGATTGACTTGAATCATATTCAAGTCAGAAATTAGTCAGACTCTAACCCGAGTCAGACTAAAAGAAAGATAAATTTGAAGTTCAATATTAGTTAGGGGCCTTATTGTAATTTGTGAAACTTGAGGGGGTTTTATGTAAAAAGTACTTTTGTATAGTTTTCAAAATACACCTCAAGTATTTAATAATCATCTTTATTGTTATAATAAATGTGAATTTTATTTGTGTTATTCTAGTGAATATATCCTAATAAAAGTATTAAATATTTTATTTGAAATTCATGGTATTTTAATGTAACTTTTAAATCTCGGAATTTTGGGAAAAAGTGGAAACTTTATATTATAACAAAATAGGTGTTTAAATGATAATTATATATATATTAACACATGAATAATTTTATATAAATATTTTATTAAAAAAAATCTCATTTTCCCTAAATATCGTATTTTGAACCTTTCGAGACCGAATGCTCCTTGCGGAGGTCTGAATCTCGTACTACTAGCCTGCGGGTGCACGATGAACCGTACTATCCCTAACAGGTTCCCCAAAAGTGGTTTTCCCCTCCGAATGGCGGCCGAGACGTTAGGGCGTCCGTGCCTGAGATTCGGGGCAGATGCTAATTGGTGCTATCCATCTACCTCTCCGAAGATGCCAAGTTGATTTATGGCACCGTGTATTGAAGGTTTAGACGGATGCGGCCGATGTAGCAGACTTTGTCAGATTCCCCCTCGCTTGAGGGGTTTTTGATTGTGGGGACGCTCTTCCCTGCAGGCGCAAGCCCCTGCAGTTAATTACGCTACCGCATCGCGGTAGCCACTTTCTCCTTATCCAGAATTTCACTTCGTCTCATGTGTGTTTGTTTTGTTTGTGGTTGCCCGTGGATTGTATACGGAGACTGAGTAATGCCGTCGCCCGTAGGACGTGGATTAGTCCAAATCCGTGTTTTCTTAGATTTGGGTTTGGGGTTTTGGTTTGAGGATACGTTAGCCATATTTGAGGCTAAGATCAACTCAAACGTTTGTTAAGGATACGTTAGTCTAGTTTGAGACTAAGATCAACTTAACGGGATCGTTAAGATCCGACAAAAGAGCAATTGGCTCCATTGTTCCAGTTTAGGGACATAGGGGTCCATTGCATGTATGGTCGTCGGGACCCGTCACCTCTCTGACGACGTTGAAGAATTACAACGACAAATGTCAGAGGAGTTCAGAGATGTACCCTTGAACCAAAGTTGATTGAGGGATTTATAGTCCAATTTGGGATTAAAGTCTGTTTGAAGGTTTAAGAATGCGTTAGCCATATTTGAGGCTAAGATCAACTTAAACGGGATCGTTTAGATCCGACAAAAGAGCGTTTGGGCTCTATTGTTCCAGTTTAGGGACATAGTGGTCCATTGCCAGTTTAAGGACATAGTGGCCCACCGTTAGTTTAAGGACGTTTCGGCCCGATATTAGTTTAAGGACGTTTCGGTCCAATATTAGTTTAAGGACGTTTCGGTCCATGAGTTTAAGGACCCCGCAGTCCACATTGATGTGTGGTCGTTGGGACCTGTCATCTCTTTGACGTCGTTGAGGAATTACAACGATGGATGTCAAAAGAGTTTGGAGATGTACCCTCGGACCGATTGTAAATTGATTTAGTAGAGCAATTTTGCTCAGTCAATTTAATTTAAGGACTTATGGCCAAAATTGGGCTAAGTCCAGTTGAGAATATCCAACATTTTATCTGCCTTTGAATAACATTTCTTTTTATTTTTATTTGGGCCTTGCCCAGGAAGGATGCAGAGCATCAATTTTGTTTTGGGCCCTGCCCTTTATAATGATGCAGAGCATCAATTTCATTTGGGCTCTGCCCTTTATTGCTTTGCAATTTATTTTGGCCTGTTAGGTCTTTCTGATTTGGGCCTGGCCCTTCAAGTAATGCATTGTATTTGTGCAGAGCACTAAGAATCCTTTTTTAGATTCAAGAATAGAAGTGCAAGGCACTTTTTAATCTCCTGATCTAAATTTAGATCAAAGAAAAACAAGTTTTTCTTTTCTTGTTTTTCTTTATCCCAGAGAACCAAGGGTTAACAAGTGCAAGGCACTATTTATTTTTTATTTATTTTATTTATTTACTTATTTATTTGTTGTTGAAGATCCATGATCTTGTTCTTAGATCAATGATCTGTTTCTAAGAGAATTTTCTCTTCTTTTAAAGGTTTTAACTTTTTTTTTTGTATTCTTCAAGAGTTCTCAAGAGTTCTCTTCTCTCTTTTTTTTAGCAAGATGTTCCTTCTTCTGAAATGAGGTCTGGGGTCCTTTTTATAGTGCCCATTAATTAGTTAAATTTGTTACATAGATCTTTTTCTGAGTTATTTGGGGAATTTTCCCCACCGTTGGATCTTTGATCCAAAAGCCCCTGCCTTATACAAGAAAATCTTCTTGTTTTAACAAGATTTATTCTATTTTGCGCAAGAATCCCCAGTGCGTGACACGTGTCGCGCAGTGAAGCGCTTGCGCAGCTGCGCTTGCGCAACTGCGCAGACACGTGTCGCGCAGTGAAGCGCTTGCGCAGCTGCGCAGACACGTGTCGCGCAGTGAAGCGCTTGCGCAGCTGCGCTTGCGCACTGCGCAGACACGTGTCGTGCAGAGATGCGCTTGCGCAACAGTGTTTGCGCAACTGCGCAGACACGTGTCGCGCAGAGGTGCGCTTGCGCAACAGTGCTTGCGCAACTGCGCAGACACGTGTCGCGCAGAGGTGCACTTGCGCAGTTGTGTTTGCGCAACTGCGCAGACACGTGTCACGCAGCGCAGCGCTTGCGCAACTGAGCGTTGCTTTTGTTTTTTTAAGAGCCTTGCTCTGATTGGACGCACTGCCTTGGGCGTTGTGCTGGCGTGTCAACTTTTGACACGTGGCGCATTGCGCGCAACGCACGGAATTTGAAGCGCTGCTTCAAACATTTGAATTTTAAAATTCAAACAGAGTCTTGCTCTGATTGGGGGAACAAGTGGGTTGTAGCGGCGCTTTGCTTAGGTTTAACAAATACTTTTCATTTGGGAAAACGTTTTTATAAATATAAGGTATTTATTTGCAAAAGAGTTTAGTTTTCCGTATTTTAGTTGTTAGGGTTTCCTAAGCCAACTAGCCTACTTCTAAGGTCTAAACGATAAGTCATTAGAAGCCTCAAATCGCCTCTTCACCGTCAATTGCGGCCAGGTAAGTGCCAGATAAGTGGGAAGGAACCACAGTTGTGGGCCTAATTAAAAACCACTAGCCTTAGACACACTTGCCTAGGCACCACAAGACAGTTTAGATAAACGATCGATATCCATGACCTATCGTGCTTTCATTTTATTAAAAGATTTTATTTAGAAATGTTTACAACTTAAAGCTTTCAATAAAGATTATAAAGATTAGGGTATTTTAGTGAAAAGTCCTGTAATTTCGTATTCTGTATTTTTGATATTTATCATTTAGGGTTATATCGAGTGTGTGTAGGGGTAGGTCATTACCCCGTGACTTATATTAAGTTTTGGTGAAGTTTAAAGGTAAAACATGCTATGATAAACTTAAAGGTATTATAGAGCAAGAATACGGTATTCGAAAACGTTATCATTTTATGTGTGAAATTTCATTCAAAATTGGTTCTACAAGTTTAGTGATCAAGATAAACCTATTTAGGAGTGAGAGAATTTATTAAACTAAGAAAAATGAACTTCATGGTATTTTTATGAAAAGAATACGATTTTACAAAGAAGCTATCATTTCATGTGAAAAAGTTTGTTTAAATTGGTTTATGGGTGATTAATAGTCAACATGAATATGGGTAGATATTATGTATTAGGTGACAAGTGGAAATTTATAGAAAAGCCGAATCGGAAAACAGTTTTTCCGATTTCCGTCGGGTTCCAAAAAGTCGTATTTTTACATTTATAGAAAAGAGAGAGAGAAGAGGTGGGACTTACGGTTTGGACAAGCTAAGGAAGCTAAGGGATGTGGTGGTTGTCGATTCGTCGAAAACGTCGCGAAAGTTCTGATCCGGTCGCCGGAATCCGTCGTCGATTTCGGCAGCGCTTCCCTTCTCGCTCTTCGTACCGAGTTCTCGAGAATTTGGGAGAGTGGACTTAGAGTTGTGAGGGGAAAAGGTAGAGGGTAGGGGTCTTTATATAGGGCTAGGCTAGGGTTAGGGTTAGGATTAAAAATATTAAAAGAAAATATAAAAAACATTAAAAACTCATTAAAAATCATTAAACCTAGGAGTAAAAGGGATTTATTGGCCAAATAAAAACCGATCCAGGTATAATAAGTGTGCAAGAGGGTTGACCAAGTCAAGATCCAACTTTTCTCAGTTGGTGACTCGGCCGTCCGGCCAAGTCCGGCCGGCGGTGCCGGACCGAGTCGGCCGAGTCGCCGGCCGGTGGCGCCGAGTCGGACCGAGTCAAGGGTCTAATGGCCGGGGGTTTTCCTGAGGAACAACTTGGTTTTTTTACTTTTTATTGTCCAGTACATATTTTGGGAGTTATGGCCTTTTTACCATTGACTTCCAAAAAAAAATAAATACAAAAATAATGTGGAGCATGGGATTTGAACTCCGGTGGCTTGGTTCAGCAGTGCAAGGTATTACCAATGAGCTACAAGCTCTTTCTTGTAATTATTGTGGTTTTTAATTACTTAAACTGATAGCAGCAAGAATAAATACTCCTAGTATTCATTAAATTTAAAGTAATTTCTTGTACACTAAAAATGGAGTTATTTCATTCTTGTAGCTTGTAATTAAAAACAAAAATAATTACCTAAATCTTGTGCTCAGGCTTAAATACCCCTTTGTGGATTTTTTTTAAAAAATATTTTGAAAAAAATTGTATAGGAAAAAAGTGTATAAAAATTAGGGTTGTTACATTCTACCCTCCTTATAAAAATTTCGTCCTCGAAATTTGTAAAAGGAAAGCGTAACAGTGCAAAGAAGTTTAGTGGTTGTGGTATAGATAGTGTATAAATAACAAAGAGATACAAGGGTGAAAAAGGCTTACCGGTGTTACCTTGACCTACAGTCTCGGTTTCTACGGCTTCCAATGTGAAGGTCTGTCGCCGTGGTACATTCCTTCTAGCTGGAGGCACATTCCGCCTTTGAGACCTATTTCTCTGCCCTCTAGGCATGTTCCTCATTGCCTGTTGGAATTGGCGAGTAGGCTGTGCAGGTGGTGGAGCAGGTAGTGCAGGACGAGTTGCAGCAACCTGGATGGTTGGCCGCTGCGGTTGGTTGGTGTGTGCGTGAGATGGGTTGCTGTTGTAAGGACAATTCCCAATTCCATGGTTGGATGCGCCACAAATTAGACACAGGCCTTTTGCGCGCCTACAGTCCTTCCACAAATGTCCCTTTCTATGGCAGTAATGGTAAATTTCTTCAGTCCTCCTGGGTTCAAATGATGGCCTGGAAGAGGCTCCACCTGCCATCTGGTTGGCAGGGCGCTTGACTCCTGCAGAATGAGGTCTGCCCCTCTCCTTTATTACTGCCTCATAACTGCGGGCAGCTTCTAGGGCTTCCTCATGAGTCAAAAACTTTCCTGTGGCTAGAGCAGCCTTGATCTCTGTGTCCAAACCTTGCTGAAAACGACGGGCTCTGATCTCGTCCGTCGGTATCAGGTGTGCCGCGAATCGGCTCAACATAGTGAACTCAGCATCGTATTCATCTACCGATTTCTCCCACATTGATCCTTGCTGTAGATGAATAAACTGCTGCTCCATAGTGAACCTGGCAGTCACAGGGAAATATTTCGCGTCAAACTTCTCACGAAATGTCTTCCATTCAATCGGCTGTGCTAGACGGGTTTCTTCCGCCTTCCACCAATTGCGGGCATTATCCGTGAGCTGTAGTTTCGCTACACGGACCCAAGCATGGTCTGGCACTTGAGCTGCTGCCAGATCGTTTTCGATGCTTTGTGCCCATTCTTCTGCTTCGAGAGGGCTTCCTTTACCCGAGAATTGCATCGGGTGCAAAGCTCTGAATTGCTTTATTCCCGGTGCATCTGTCTCAGGACGACTCAGAAGTTGTTGCTGTCCCTCGAGAAGACTACGGATCGCATCGAATAGCATTGTTTGCTCAATGGGTGGTGCCGGAACAACTGGTGTGAGAGGTAGTGCTGGAGGGTTGTTGTTAACGTTGGTGCTGGTGTTGTTCGGGGAATCCATAACCCTGAAGAAGAATTTGGGCTAGGACAGATTCAAACACATGATAAGATTCAAGAAATAGAAGTTTGCAAGATTCAAGGAATATGAATTGTAAAGAATGTTTTAGTTGCTGGTTCTTGTGTTATATTGCTTAGGTTGTTCACACAGACCAGAACTGCATGACAGGGATTCATACAGCTCTGACCTGCATGGGCCACCAACAAAACCTGTCACGCCCCGCTTCCCAGTGTACAGCGAAGTGGACGCGACAAGGCCCGCTACGTATATACTCAGAAGTACATACGCTAAGCGTAACTAAGCAATATAAAGTAAATCACAAGAGACGAATAATATAGAAATAAAAGCAACTTTTATTAATAACATTCTTTGTACAATGCATGAAAAGAAAATACAACTGGAATGAAAAGCAATGCCTAAACAGTGGCATAACAGAAAATGAAATAAACTGGAAAGAACAAGGTACAGTATCTAGAGCTCTGGATCTTCTTAGAACTGCTCCAAATTTTCACCGGTGGGCTCGATCTCAGCTTGGTCCAACGCACCTGACGACTTTCAAAGAAGAAAGAAATAGAATGTCGTCAGCGAACAGATCGCTCGGTAAGTCCCAAAGAATAAGAAGAATGAGAATGACAGAGTAACAGTATTTTCTAAAGTATTATATTGTTGAATATTATGGAACATTGTGTAACGCTGTTGTTTGTAGCTTGATACAGAAGGATGCCAGTGTATACGAGGGGGATCTCTATTTGCTAGAGATCATGGCAAAAGGAAAGTATAAGGAACCGTTATGCCACGGTACAACAGCAATAGGATTCAGGTTAGGTGTCTTAATCTGACCACCTCGTGTCACCTTTAACACCTTCTGTACCAATCTACCCCTTAAACCCCGTAGTGTTTTAACAGTATTGTAGTATTGGAATATGTAAATTGAGTGACTGACCAAAACCATGATATCGGTAAACATGTTGTAACTGTATAATCAGGTAAATGGAATATCAGGATAATGGATGAATATCCATGGTTTGATTCAGTCAAAAGGAATATATTGTTAACTGGATTCAGGGATTCATGTATTCAAGTTGTGTTGGAATATAAAAGAATATAGATTGACTTGAATCATATTCAAGTCAGAAATTAGTCAGACTCTAACCCGAGTCAGACTAAAAGAAAGATAAATTTGAAGTTCAATATTAGTTAGGGGCCTTATTGTAATTTGTGAAACTTGAGGGGTTTTATGTAAAAAGTACTTTTGTATAGTTTTCAAAATACACCTCAAGTATTTAATAATCGTCTTTATTGTTATAATAAATGTGAATTTTATTTGTGTTATTCTAGTGAATATATCCTAATAAAAGTATTAAATATTTTATTTGAAATTCATGGTATTTTAATGTAACTTTTAAATCTCGGAATTTTAGGAAAAAGTGGAAACTTTATATTATAACAAAATAGGTGTTTAAATGATAATTATATATATATTAACACATGAATAATTTTATATAAATATTTTATTAAAAAAAATCTCATTTTCCCTAAATATCGTATTTTGAACCTTTCGAGACCGAATGCTCCTTGCGGAGGTCTGAATCTCGCACTACTAGCCTGCGGGTGCACGATGAACCGTACTATCCCTAACAGGTTCCCCAAAAGTGGGTTGTAGCGGCGCTTTGCTTAGGTTTAACAAATACTTTTCATTTGGGAAAACGGTTTTATAAATATAAGGTATTTATTTGCAAAAGAGTTTATTTTTCCGTATTTTAGTTGTTAGGGTTTCCTAAGCCAACTAGCCTACTTCTAAGGTCTAAACGATAAGTCATTAGAAGCCTCAAATCGCCTCTTCACCGTCAATTGCGGCCAGGTAAGTGCCAGGTAAGTGGGAAGGAACCACAATCGTGGGCCTAATTAAAAACCACTAGCCTTAGACACACTTGCCTAGGCACCACAAGACAGTTTAGATAAACGATCGATGTCCATGACCTATCGTGCTTTCATTTTATTAAAAGATTTTATTTAGAAATGTTTACAACTTAAACCTTTCAATAAAGATTATATAGATTAGGGTATTTTAGTGAAAAGTCCTGTAATTTCGTATTCTGTATTTTTGATATTTATCATTTAGGGTTATATCGAGTGTGTGTAGGGGTAGGTCATTACCCCGTGACTTATATTAAGTTTTGGTGAAGTTTAAAGGTAAAACATGCTATGAAACTTAAAGGTATTATAGCGCAAGAATACGGTATTCGAAAACGTTATCATTTTATGTGTGAAATTTCATTCAAAATGGGTTCTACAAGTTTAGTGATCAAGATAAACCTATTTAGGAGTGAGAGAATTTATTAAACTAAGAAAAATGAACTTCATGGTATTTTTATGAAAAGAATACGGTTTTATAAAGAAGCTATCATTTCATGTGAAAAAGTTTGTTTAAATTGGTTTATGGGTGATTAATAGTCAACATGAATATGGGTAGATATTATGTATTAGGTGACAAGTGGAAATTTATAGAAAAGCCGAATCGGAAATCGGTTTGTCCGATTTCCGTCGGGTTCCAAAAAGTTGTATTTTTACATTTATAGAAAAGAGAGAGAGAAAAGGTGGGACTTACGGTTTGGACAAGCTAAGGAAGCTAAGGGATGTGGTGGTTGTCGATTCGTCGAAAACGTCGCGAAGGTTCTGATCCGGTCGCCGGAATCCGTCGTCGATTTCGGCAGCGCTTCGCTTCTCTCTCTTCGTACCGAGTTCTCGAGAATTTGGGAGAGTGGACTTAGAGTTGTGAGGGAAAAAGGTAGAGGGTAGGGGTCTTTATATAGGGCTAGGCTAGGGTTAGGGTTAGGATTAAAAATATTAAAAGAAAATATAAAAAACATTAAAAATTCATTAAAAATCATTAAACCTAGGAGTAAAAGGGATTTATTGGCCAAATAAAAACCGATCCAGGTATAATAAGTGTGCAAGAGGGTTGACCAAGTCAAGAGCCAACTTTTCTCAGTTGGTGACTCGGCCGTCCGGCCAAGTCCGGCCGGCGGCGCCGGACCGAGTCGGCCGAGTCGCCGGCCGGCGGCGCCGAGTCGGGCCGAGTCAAGGGTCCAATGGCCGGGGGTTTTCCTGAGGAACAACTTGGTATTTTTATTTTTTGTTGTCCAGTACATATTTTGGGAGTTATGGCCTTTTTACCGTTGACTTCCAAAAAAAAAATAAAACAAAATAAATACAAAAATAATGTGAGGCATGGGATTTGAACTCCGGTGGCTTGGTTCAGCAGTGCAAGGTATTACCGATGAGCTACAAGCTCTTTCTTGTAATTATTGTGGTTTTTAATTACTTAAACTGATAGCAGCAAGAATAAATACTCCTAGTATTCATTAAATTTAAAGTAATTTCTTGTACACTAAAAATGGAGTTATTTCATTCTTGTAGCTTGTAATTAAAAACAAAAATAATTACCTAAATCTTATGCTCAGGCTTAAATACCCCTTTGTGGATTTTTTTTAAAAATATTTTGAAAAAAATTGTATAGGAAAAAGCGTATAAAACTTAGGGTTGTTACAGTATATATATATATATATATATATATATATATATATATATATATATATATATATATATAAGTATATACAACATTCGTCCTAGGCATGATAATAATCAACATCACAGAATCTCAGACAACAATACAGAATGGTGGATAATCTTGGAGCCCCAGGTTTCATTTGAGCCGCAAATAAAACCCGACGTTCCCTGTCGTATGGATAGCCTGTGCAATGAAAACCTGGACCCCTACGGGCGCGACAAGTTACCCGTCAATCCCAGAAGCGAGGCAGCCCCCTTCAATAAAGTGAATGGCCCACCCAGCATTTCAAGGAATCCAGTAACATTGGCGCCCCTCCGTGGGTCATTCTATACCCCCTATGAGTGAGGCGAATAGCCCGCCAATTCTAGAATGAAGCCCCCTCCGTTTCAACGCCATGAGATGCGGGCTTGTTGCCTTCTAGAACCCGACTATTCGTGCACTCCACCGCGGGGTAATCCTAGTACAGAGAAAGAAAATTGTAGGGTTACTAGGCACTATCACAAGGGTCTATAAGGCAACAACCATGCCGAATTTAAAATTTACAAGTGCCGAACAACCTAAAGCGAGGATCTTTGCTAGATAATTAGGGTTAACAAAGCATGTAAACAACTTTACATCTAAAGGAAAGGGATTACAACCTTTGTAGTCCGCTCCTTCGCTTCATAAACTCCGAGTAGTAGTCCCTTCGCCACGATCCATGAACTTCCGGACTCTAGAAAGGCTCCACAAGCCGAATGATCCATACTTGCTTGAAGTATTCCTTTTCGAAGATGATCTACCTTGAAGAATCTTTAACTCAAGCTCTCATTTCTCTAATCAAGTATTAGTGAAGTGAACACCCTAATCTAAGTGGCTAGAATAGATGAGGATGATGAAGTAGGAATTTAGCTCTCTTTTTATTTCAATTTCTCACTTTTATTCATCACTTTTCAAAAAGCTACCAAGCTTTTCAAGGAGGAAGAAGAAGAAGAAGTCGTTTGTGATGAATAATCAATTATTGTCCATGGTTGTAAATCCAATCTTGGGTTAAGTATGATGGCTTAACCCTTGTAGAGAATTGACTAGGGTAAAGGGTTTGGGTTGGGTTAAGAAATATCAACTCAAAATATCTAAGCATAAAACAAAAGTAAAGCTTCTAGAAGTTTCATGAAAATGCTAACCCAAATCAAACCCTAACTATGTTTAATCTCCACAAATCATGTTGCATTTGTAATCATAACTTGTTACAATATTATATATCACATATATAATATATTTTTGTTACAAAAGAAAATAATACAATCAGCATATATCGCATATATATCAATGTATTATCCGGTGAGAAAATGAATCAATAAAGCGAGCTTATATCAGTTAATGTAATGTAATATATCGCATATATAATTATACATTAAATTATCGAATCAACACTTGATCCGACAATCCGACTATTTCTCAAATAACCGACTAATATAATCTGTATCAGTTCATCGAATAAACACTTGATCCGATGACCCGGCTATATCACATATACCCGGCCGATATCTAATACCGTGAGAATAGAATACGGTATCTCATATCGTAATATTCTCGATCCCACACATATCACATATGTGCTCCTACTCCATTTTGCCTGAGTCAAGAAACCTCTGTGTAGGACTCTAAAGAATCGTCAATACGTCGGCAGTAGGTGATATTCATATCAAACACCCACAAGCTGCAAGCGGTCAGCTAAACGTAACAGCCACCCAGGCAGTGATCGATCAGAAGATCAACAAGCAAGCCTGTACATTCTCCGGTGAATCCGATCAGTAACACTACCGTACAGCCCGGTCTCTTCGTCTGATATGTCGCATATCTAGACTAGGGGTGGTATACGTCAGACCCCAGTAACCGATAAGTCGTGTCTATGTGAGGCTCATAACAGGTCGAGAAACTACTGATAACACTTACCAGTAGCACTCTATATTAGACCTGGGCAGGGACTTCCAGTTATAGCCAATCGAACATAGCACAACATCAACTCCTTATACCGGGAGAGACGAAACCCCTCCTATCGCTCATTGCTTCCATATGATTCGGGACTGTACCCAAAAGCCACCGTTTTGCACGCCCTCTTGGACGTGGTAAGGTGGAAATCAAAGCACAGTGGGAATCACACAAGACTCTATGACGATCTCGGGTCTACAGACTAACCTGTACCAGTGTTACCGGAGAACTGCTATTTGATGATTAGTATAAACCCATCTAGGAGTTCTCGGCGAGTCCGTTCAGTGTACCCAGTCTCCACTGAGCACCCGTACACCATCTTTGATGTCAAACACCGATAGATATAGGATCATCCATCGCCCATCATATGGGTCAAGATGCGTATACGCTAGTCTACTCTGGTGTATCGATGCCCTGTCTCAATACACCCTCGACTAGGAACAATTATAGGATGTACTCATAGACTACCGTGGCCCCACTAGTATGATCTCATCATAATCTCAGTAGTCGAGTACATATCCTAAGGGCTTTATCAACATGTGAGAGCAAGACAGTAAACTAATACAAGTCAACATGTTAAGACAAAGTGAAACCAAATAGCATACTATCATGTCGAGCAAGAAAGTCCTCTCTATATATATCCAAGCATCCACTATAATATACATCATATGTACAACAATGGCCTCTAGGGCATATATATAACTAACAATCTCCCACTTGCACTAAGGCCAGCTGTTGTAGTATCTCATACCCAACATCCCGAAGAGTCTCTCAAACTGTATCTGGGGAATGGCCTTCGTGAGTGGATCCACAGTGTTGTCCTTCGTATCAACTCTCCTGATCTTGATCTCTCGGGGATCAACTATCTCCCGGATCAGGTGATACCGCCTCAGAATATGTCTGGACTTCTGATGGGACCTGGGTTCCTTGGCCAAAGCCACAGCTCCATTGTTATCACAATACAAAGGTATTGGATGCTCAATGGATGGAACCACACCAAGTTCAGTAATGAACTTCTTCATCCAGACAGCCTCTTTTGCAGCATCGTTGGCAGCGATGTATTCAGCCTCCATCGTCGAGTCTGCAACGGTTTCCTGTTTGGAACTCTTCCAACACACCGCCCCTCCATTGAGGGTAAAGACAAATCCCGAGTGCGACTTAGAGTCGTCCTTATCAGTTTGGAAGCTCGAATCGGTAAAGGACTCCACCTGGAGTTCTCCATTACCATACACCAAGAACATCTCTTTAGTCCTTCTCAAGTACTTAAGAATGTTCTTCACATCTATCCAGTGACTCTCTCCAGGATCTGCTTGATACCTACTCACTATACTTAGTGAGTATGCTACATCGGGTCTGGTACATAGCATCGCATACATGATAGAGCCTACTGTCGAAGCATAGGGTATCCCTTGCATGCGAGCTCTTTCCAAATCAGTCTTGGGAGACAACTCTTTGGAGAGAGTGAGTCCAGAGATCGTGGGTTGGTAACCACGCTTGGATTCTTCCATACTAAATCTCTTTAGTATGGTGTCAATGTACCTGGATTGGGACAATCCCAGTATCCGTTTAGATCTATCTCTATAGATCATTATTCCCAGTATGTAGGAGGCATCACCTAGATCTTTCATTGAGAGTTTTTGTGATAAGAAGAGCTTGACCGATTGCAGCATAGGAACATCATTTCCTATCAAGAGTATGTCATCGACGTACAATACGAGGAAGACAACCTTACTCTCTGCAACCTTTTTATATATACAAGGTTCATCTACGTTTTTGATGAAGTCAAATTCTTTGACTACAACATCAAAGCAGATGTTCCAACTCCGCGATGCTAGCTTTAACCCGTAGATGGATTTAAGCAGCTTGCATACCTTTCCGCTGCTCCCACTATCTACGAAGCCCTCTGGCTGAGTCATGTACATGCACTCCTCTAAATCACCATTTAGAAAGGCGGTCTTAATATCCATTTGCCAGATTTCGTAGTCATGATATGCAGCAATGGCAAGTAAGATCCGGATGGACTTAAGCATAGCCACTGGAGAAAAGGTTTCGTCATAATCCACACCTGGTCGTTGACGAAAACCCTTTGCAACAAGTCTAGCTTTGAAAGTCTCAACTTTTCTATCTACACCAAGTTTCTTCTTAAAGATCCATTTGCTCCCAATGGGTTTTACCCCTTCAGGAGCAACTTCCAAAGTCCATAATTTGTTGGTGTACATGGATTCCATCTCAAATTGCATTGCATCCAGCCATTTCACAGAGTCCCTACTCGTGATGGGCTGCTCGAAACTAGTTGGGACATCATCTTCCATGATGCAATCCTCGCTCCCACCATCAACGAGAAAACCGTAGTATCTCTCAGGTGGATGAGGAACCCTACTAGATCGGCGGAGAGGCTGGGGTTCGTCAGGAACTACTGAATCCTCTGGTTCTATCAAATCTTCTGTCGTAGTTTGTGTCGCTGGAACCTCTTCCAGTTCTACCTCATTGCCACTAATTTGTTTCATAAGAAAACCTTTTTCTAAGAAAGTGGCATGTCGAGAAATAAACACTTTTTGTTCCTCGGGATGGTAGAAGATATACCCTTGTGAATTTTTGGGATATCCTATAAACTTGCATAGGACAGACCTTGCCTCGAGTTTTTCCGGATTGTGCCTTTTGACATAGGTCGGACAACCCCATATCTTAACATACTTAAGAGATGGTCTCTTCCCCTTCCATATCTTATATGGAGTGGTAGGCACTGATTTGGTAGGAACCATATTCAATAGGTGTATGGCTGTCTCAAGCGCATACCCCCAGAAGGAAATAGGCAACTCAACATTGCTCATCATAGAGCGTACCATATCTAATAGGGTGCGATTCCTCCATTACGATACACCATTGTGCTGTGGTGTATAAGGAGGAGTAAGCTGAGAGAGAATCCCATTCTCTTTTAGATAGTCCAGAAACTCATTGCTCAAGTATTCTCTTCCTCGATCAGATCGAAGGATCTTGTTCCCCTCCGAACGGCGGCCAAGACATGGACTGTCTCGCCTGAGGTTCGGGGCAGATGCTAATTGGTGCTATCCGTCTACCTCTCTGAAGATGCCAAGTTGATTTATGGCACCATGTATCGAAGGTTTAAACGGATGCGTCCGATGTAGCAGGCTTCATCAGATTCCCCCTCGCTTGAGGGGTTTTTTGATTGTGGGGACGCTCTTCCCTGCAGGCGCAAGCCCCTACAGTTAATTACGCTACCGCATTACGGTAACAACTTTCTCCTTCTCCAGATGATCACTTCGTGTCGTGGGTGTTTGTTTTGTGTTCGGTTGCTCGTGGATTGTATACGGAGACTGAGTTATGTCGTCGCCCGTAGGACGTGGATTAGTCCAAATCCGTATTTTCTTAGATTTGGGTTTGGGGTTTTGGTTTGAGGATACGTTAGCCATATTTGAGGCTAAGATCAACTCAAACGTTTGTTAAGGATACGTTAGTCCAGTTTACGACTAAGATCAACTTAACGGGATCGTTTAGATCCGACAAAAGAGCATTTGGGCTCTAATGTTCCAGTTTAGGGACATAGTGATCCATTAAATGTATGGCCGTCGGGACCCATCACCTCTCTGACGACGTTGAAGGATTACAACGACAGATGTCAGAGGAGTTTAGAGATGTACCCTTGAGCCAGAGTTGATTAGGGGATTTATAGTCCGATTTGGGACTAGAGTCTGTTTGAAAGTTTAAGGATACGTTAGCCATTTTTGAGGCTAAGATAAACCTAAATAGGATCGTTTAGATCCGACAAAAGAGCATTTGGGGCTCTATTGTTCCAGTTTAGGGACGTGGTGGTCTATTGCCAGTTTAGGGACGTAATGGTCCAAGTTCCAGTTTAGGGACGTGGTGGTCCATCGCCAGTTTAGGGACGTAATGGTCCAAGTTCCAGTTTAGGGACGTGGTGGTCCATCGCCAGTTTAGGGACATGGTGGTCCATGTTCCAGTTTAGGGACATAGTGGTCCGTTGCCAGTTTAGGGACATGGTGGTCCATGTTCCAGTTTAGGGACATAGTGGTCCGATGGTTGTTTAAGGACGCATAAGTCCATAGGTTTAATGACCCCACAGTCCATATGGGTATGTTTAAGGACGCATTAGTCCGTTAGTTTAAGGACGCATAAGTCCACGGGTTTAAGGACCCCGCAGTCCGTATCTTGGTTTAAGGACGCATAAGTCCATGAGTTTAAGGACGCCACAGTCCGTGTTGATGTGTGGATGTCGGGACCCGTCACCTCTCTGAAGACGTTGAAGGATTACAACGACAAATATCAGAGGAGTTCAGAGATGTACCCTAAACCAATGAGTTGGTTGAAAGAGCAGATGTGCTCAGTTCAAGATGATTTGAGGACTTATGGCCAGTTTGGGTTAAGTCCAATTATATTTGAAATATTGGCCCTCTGTTGGTCCATTGAAGGAGAGGCTTTGCCTCTAGAAACTTAGCCAATTGGGCTAAAGCTAGTGTTAAACACTAAAGACCAACAGTGTTGAACACTGGGAATAAGATTAGCAAGTTAGTGTTAAACACTAAAAGATAATCAGTGTTAAACACTGGGAACAGAGTTTTCAAATTAGTGTTAAACACTAAGCAAATCAGTGTTAAACACTGCCAATAGAGTTTTCCAAATTAGTGTTAAACACTAAGAAAATCAGTGTTAAACAATGAGGACAAAGTCTTCAGATTAGTGTTAAACACTAAGGAGAGAAGGGTCACGTGTGGACACGTGAGAGCGCCCTGATTCCCTTTATTTTATTCTGCAGATCAGTGTTTAACTCTTTTAATTCTGGCGGCCATCACGTGTGAGCACGTGATGAAGGCCCCCGCTCTGGTCTGTTAGAATGCTCATTAGGGGTCACGTGGTGACACGTGAGGGCGCCCTAAATGTAGAGCCAGATCTCCTTTTGGTTTATCCTCAAATCTGCGAACAAGTGTTAAACACTTTTATTTTTATTTTAGAGCATCACGTGTTGGCACGTGATGAGGATCTGTGCGCCAATTGTTAAAGCATTTGCTGAGGGGTCACGTGATAACACGTGAGAGCGCCCAAAGCTTTCATTTCCTTTGCTTTTTCTTTCTGCGTTTTGGGAGTCACGTGGGAGCACGTGATGGCATCAAAAAGTGGGGCCAGATCCACTTTGTTTTGTTATGCAAACAAGTGTTAAAAACTTTTAATTTTCATAGCCATCACGTGTGGGCACGTGATGTATAATCATGCCCTGATTTATTAGAACATTTATTAGGGGTCACGTGGTAACACGTGAGAGCGCCCAGAATTGTTTCTGCCTTTGCTTTTGTTCCATATATAATGAGGGTCACGTGGGAACACGTGAGGCATTGCCTCAAAGCTTTCCTCTTCTCATTTTTGGGGGATCTGTTCAGGGGTCACGTAGGGCACGTGACCTTAGTCTTTTCATACACAGAGATCTTTTAAGTCTCCTTATCTTTAAGAATTAAATTTTTATTTAGGGTAAAACCCTAATTTTTGTTTTGGAGGAATTAAATTCCTATTGTGAAAGAATTAAATTCTTATTTAGGGTAAAACCCTAATTTTATCCCAAAGGAATTAAATTCCTATAATTTTGTGACCATTGAATTCTCAAAACTTAATTCCTCTTCTATGTTTTGGATCTGCATGGCAGGATCTCAACCCAATGAGAATTAAATTCTCAATTCATGGGGAGATGTGCACTTTGCAGATCCTCCACCAGAGAAAGAACTAAGTTCTTTTCTTTATATAAGAGTTAAACTCTTTTGAGAAATAAATTCTCTTTTTAAGCCTCTCTTTTCTTACCTAGGGTTTTTCTTTTGCAGAGAATTAAATTCTCCTCCCTCTGTTTCTTCTCTCCCTCAAAAAGTAGATCCCCCTTCTCTTCTCTTGGCTCCTATTTATAGGAGGAGGAAGAGAATCAATTTGTTTTGTGAATCTTTCATTGAAAGATTTTAATTGATTTCATGATTAATATGATCCTTTAGATCATTCAGTGAATTTTATTCACCGTTGGATTTTAAATCCAAAGATATTATGTTTGTTATTTCGGTAAGATTTAGGGAGATCTTTCCTTATTTAAGATTTTTCCATAAATTGGTGATTTTTAATCACCCTTGGATCTTTAATCCAACGGTCCCCATAATCCTTTTCCATTTGGAAAGATTTAGAAGCTTTTAGAATTTAATTCTATCAACTGTAAGGCTTTCGAAACCAGTCACGTGCTGACACGTGACCCTTGGTCACATGTGAGCACGTGACCCCCGATTGAGTCCCTTTTTCAGCATTTACTTACGGTTCAGTTTTAACCATCACGTGTGAGCACGTGATACCTCATTGAGGTAACTTCTGATTTTTAATCAGGGAACAGATTTTAGAATTTAATTCTATTCATTATTTTAGAGGCCTTAAGAGCCCATCACGTGTCTGCACGTGACCCATGGTCACATGTGAGCACGTGATGCTCCATTGGGGTCTTTTCTGAGTTTTTATTATATCTTTTAACTCCTCCAGCGGGTTCTTAAAGGTCCATCACGTGTGGACACGTGATGCCTCATAACTTTTGATCCCGGATGAGTTATGAGGCCCATAATATATCAAATCGAAGGATTTTTCGAGATGCTTCCAATACCATCAGAATTTAATAGTTCCTCCTTTGGGAGTTTATCAAAATACAGGCTGGAAGATACTGGTTCGCATTTCCTTAAGCGTATCGCTGCCATTTGATACCTTGGACTCCTTTGCGCAGAAATTTTTGGCGGGAACAAATGCCCCCCACTACTTTGCCCACGTAAGTATGTACGTGGGTGAAGTAGTGCAGAGTTATGCATAGCGTATGACCAGTTTCGGGTTGGTATATAACTTTCAGAATCTTGATCTGAGAAGATAACGACCGGACACAAGGGTCGTCATTTATCATTGACTCAAATCTCGACTCTTAAGAGATATAGTTCCAAACTCTCAACTCCATGAGCCGCACCTTTCTATTTCTTTATGTCTTACTTTGGCGTGAAGTAGTTTATACGCTCATGAGTAACTTCTCCATTTCAGTGGCATGTAGCTTTTGCAAGTGTGGCTCATAGATGGTCCATCTTGACCTCTTTGCAGGGCGGTGATGGCTTAGGAGACAGGGTTAGGATCTGCCACCTAAGACTTTTCAACTTTATGAGCCGTGAGGGTCTCATAAAGACTTTTCTCCCTACGAGTCGAGAGGATCCCGCAGGTGTATTTTCTTCTTAGGAGTCGTGAGGATTCCTAAGTGCGTTTTCTCTTATAAGTCGTAAAGATCCTATAAGAGAGTTTTCCCTCTTACGAGTCGAGAGGACCCGTAAGCGGTTGTTTCCCTCCTTATCGAGATTCGACTTTGGAGAGTGTGACCCGTGGATAGTATGCAAGAGACCGTTTTGGGCCGATTTGCAGGATCCCAGTGCTTAGGAAACAGGTTTTTTAATCCCCCTTCCTAAGGCTTTATCTCACGAGTCGAGACGAATCGAGAAGTTCTCGCAAAGACATCAATTCCCTCACGAGTCGAAACGGATCGAGCAGATCTCGCAAGAATATCCTAACGTCACAGTTAACCTCTGCTCTTTATGACAGAAGTCCGTTAGGGTCTGTGGTACTTAGGGTTTTGGCCGTCGTACCGTCGCATTGGCTGATGTATCCCTCGATAGGCAATCGTGCTGTTCGAGTAGCCCTGCGACTGCCGTGTCTCTGATCCCTTCGGGGGCTAGACAAGACATCTTCAAGCAATCCTCCTGGGAAGTTTGACCGTCGGAAGAGCAAGCGTTAGGAATTTGCCATGCCGCTTTTTACTTGAGGTTAGGCTCATTTTGGAGAGCCCCGATGAGTCATAACCACTCCGCGCTGGTATGGGATGATCTCCGATAGTCTTTCGGCTTTATATGACTTGCCGTTAAGACCCTGAAGCTAGGAATTTGGCCTTTGCTTCGTTTGCTGGCATCGCGTCCTCTGTATCGAGACGAATGTTGTGTTGGTGACCACTCCATGTGGGATGGTCTCTGATTGTCTTTCCGGTTTTATATGAGTTACCGTCAAGACGTTGAAACTAGGAATTTGGCCTTCGCTTCGTTTGCTTTGGTGTGTCCTAATCCTGTTGGAGGAAGAACGTTGTTGTTGACATCTTGTCTGCTGTATTGAGACGAATGTCGTGGTGGTGACCACTCCATGTGGGATGATCTCCGATTGTCTTTCCGGTTTTATATGAGTTACCGTCAAGACGTTGAAGCTAGGAATTTGGCCTTCGCTTCGTTTGCTTTGGCGCGTCCGAATCCTACTGGGGGAAGAACGCTGGGGTGACATTTCATCTGCTGTATCGAGACGAACGTCGAGGTGGTGACCACTCCATGTTGGTGTGAGGACCAGGATCCGCTCTGGACGTTTCCCACGGGGTCGAAGAGTGACGTTATCTGCGTTCCACATGACCAGGAATTTTGCTCTAGATGCTTCACACGGGTTCACTGCCATGTTAGGCGAGGACTAGGCTCCGCTCTGGATACTTCACACGGGTTCACTGCCGTGCTCTGCGAGGACCAGGATCTGCTCTGGACGTTTTCCACGGTGTCAAAGAGTGACGTTATCCGCGTTCCACGTGACCAGGAATTTTGCACTAGATGCTTCACACGGGTTCACTGCCGCGTTAGGCGAGGACTAGGCTCCGCTCTGGATGCTTCACACGGGTTCACTGCCGTGCTCTGCGAGGACCAGGATCCGCTCTGGACGTTTCCCACGGGGTCGAAGAGTGACGTTATCCGCGTTCCACACGACCAGGAATTTTGCACTAGATGCTTCACACGGGTTCACTGCCGCGTTAGGCGAGGACTAGGCTCCGCTCTGGATGCTTCACACAGGTTCACTGCCGTACTCTGAGAGGACCAGGATCCGCTCTGGACTTTTTCCACGGGGTCAAAGAGTGACGTTATCTGCGTTCCATGTGACCAGGAATTTTGCACTAGATGCTTCACACGGGTTCACTGCCGCGTTAGGCGAGGACTAGGCTCCGCTCTGGATGCTTCACACGGGTTCACTGCCGTGCTCTGCGAAGACCAGGATCCGCTCTGGACGTTTTCCACGGGGTCAAAGAGTGACGTTATCCGCGTTCCACGTGACCAGGAATTTTGCACTAGATGCTTCACACGGGTTCACTGCCGCGATAGGCGAGGACTAGGCTCCGCTCTGGATGCTTCACACGAGTTCACTGCCGTGCTCTGCGAGGACCAGGATCCGCTCTGGACGTTTTCCACGGGGTCAAAGAGTGACGTTATCCGCGTTCCATGTAACCAGGAATTTTGCACTAGATGCTTCACACGGGTTCACTGCCGTGCTTGGTGAGGACTAGGCTCCGCTCTGGATGCTTCACACGGGTTCACTGCCGTGCTCCGTGAGGACCAGGATCCGCTCTGGACGTTTTCCACGGGGTCAAAGAGTGGCGTTATCCGCGTTCCACGTAACCAGGAATTTTGCTGATTGTATCCGCATTTCACGGGATGGAGGTTTGACTGTTGGCGATATGTATACCACCGAACCATGGAACTGGGAGTTGCCGCTGTTCCGCTTAGCTTAGAGTTGTGTCCGTTGTTACGAGACGAGTGTTGAAACGATCTCCAGGTCTCCTTTGGCCCGTCGAGACTTGGCTTCTTCTTCTGATGAAACCTGGGGGAGAAGTATGATCCCTTTTTTATTTACGCCCTTGGGTTGTGTACAGGGTGTGATGGAACATCACCTGTAGGGCATAAATTAAAACTCTCCTTTCTTTTTTTATTTTATTTCTCTTTCCGCGATGCTCTATCATTTCAGCTTTTATATCGCGAAGGTCGCGATTGCCCCATCATTTCGGCTATTTTTCGCGGTGCCCGATCGTTTCGGCTATTTATTTATTTTCCACTCGCTGCTTTTTATTGCGAGTTGCCCCATCATTTCGGCTAATTTTCATGCATACATTTTTACTGCAAGTTGCTCCATCATTTCGGCTATTTCGTAGGCATGTCTGGCTTGCTAGCTTTTTCGCCGCAAGCTTGGATTTTATATACCGATTTCGGCATCAGCATCGCTACCACTGGGATGTTGCCAGGAGAGAATCATCATTTTCCTCTGTCGATGTCGAACAAAGGCGGCTTAGTAAACAGGGTTAAGGGTCCTGTCGACCAAGGCTTTTGACTTCATGAGCCGTAAGGGTCTCACAAAGGTATTTCTCCCTACAAGTCGTGAGGATCTTGCAGGTGTATTTTCTCCTTAGGGATCGTGAGGATTCCTAAGTGTATGTTTCTCTGTAAGTCGTAAGGATCCTACAGGAGGGTTTTCTCCTTATAAGTCGAGAGGAATCATAAGGGTTGTTCACCATATGGGTATGTCCCTAGTCACGGGTGTGACTTTGCTGGGGAAATGTTTATTCGCGCCCGTGGATTGTATACAAGGGTCAGTATTGAGCCACTTGTAGGGCAATATCGAAGTTTGTGGGGGTTGCTTAAGAATAGGTTCAGGTCTCTGTAACTTAAGACTTTCAAATCTTATGAGCCGTGAGGGTCCTATAAGAGAGTTCTCCTTACGAGTCGTGAGGATCTCGCAAGTGTAATTTCTCCTTAGGAATCGTGAGGATCCCTAAGTGTGTTGCTCCCTTGTGAGTCGTAAGGATCTCACACAGGTGGTTTCTCCTTATAAGGTCGAGAGGATCCTGTAAGTGTCTTTTAATGAGGTTGCGCCCTTTCGGGTTTTCACAAACACTCGCCGGTAGTCCTGCTGTTTTTACTCACGGAGCCCTTTCGGGTTTTCATCCGTGCCCATTTTGCTTGTGGACATACCATTTTTTTATTCTTTTTTTTTATTCTTTTTTCTTTTCTTTTTTTTTTTAAACGAGGTCGAGCCCTTTCGGGTTTTCACGAACACTCGCCGGTAGTCCTGCTGTTTTTACTCACGGCGCCCTTTCGGGTTTTCATCCGTGCCCATCTCGCTTGTGGACGTACCATTTTTTTTTACCACGTCAGCCTGAAGATGCTGCGGGTTGGGAGTAGTTTAACGACGTTTCGGTCATTTGCAAGTTTTAGGACATTGTGGTCCATCGTTAGTTTAAGGACGTTTCGGTCCACCGTCGCCGTATTTGAGACGCATCTCTAGTTTACTGACTTTTCGGTCTATGGGGCTTTCTCTATGACTGAGCATGATGCCCCCGGCATATCCATCTTTCTCAGAGCATGTGGTTGTGGCGGGTTTACTTTCCACTTTTCGGGCAGCACGAACTTGCCTTGTTGGTATTGGTCTTCAACCCAGTTTTTGAAGACGTAGCAATTTTCGAGTGGGTGACCCATTACTCTGTGGTAGGGACAATAGTTAGGATTGTTAACGTCACCTGGTTGCAATGGACGTTTTGGATCTGGCAGAGTGATGAGCCCGCTGCGCACTGCTAGCTCGAACAGTCTCCTCGTTTTATCCTGAGGAAACGAGTAATGACGTTTCAACTTTTCATTGAGGTATCGCGGCTTGTTGTTTTGACAACACAACAGTCTCGGGTTACTCGGCTGTTGTTGAGTGTTGGCAACAAAGGCCGTTTTTTCCTTTTCCTTTCTCATTTCGTTTGCTCCGTCGTTTGCGGGTCTGAGATTTTTTTCGGGTATCGTGCAATTGCAAGGCCGAATGCTCTCGCAACTCCTCAATTCTTTGGTTTTAGAGATGGACTCCTTGAAAAGAGGGCCGAGGGCTACTTTTTCGTCGGAATTGCTCCCGAATGTGAGAACTCGCGGTCCCTCGGGATCAACCCTATGACGATTGCCGGCAATTCTTTTACGCTCATCTGTCGCATTTTTCTGCTGTTTCCGAGCTTCACGCTTTGTCCTGTTGAAGTATTGCCTGTGAGCGACATACCCTTGCCACCAACACTTAAAGGAGTTGCAGTCCTCAGTAGGATGTGCGATCTTCCGATGATATAAGCAGAAGTTAGGATGCACGTCCGCTTCATCAGGATGTATACCACCAGGAGAATTTTCTCTGAAAGAGGGCGGCCTCATCCCCATTGATATGGCTTTGGCGAATCGTTTCCTTGTCTTGATCCTGCTTTCATTTGCGGTGGATGTACTTTGATATGGTGGGAGTGTTTCGACCCTTTTGTCCAGTCGTCGGCGTTTGGCCTTTTCAAATATGGCCATCTCGCGCTCTCGGTCAGCTTTACTTTTTAGACGAATCTCATCTAGAAAAGCGTCGATCATTTCGTCTGACGGCCACACGAATTCCGGCTCAGGCTCTGCCCCCAGTTTCTCAGTGCAAGGAGTTTTTCCATCGTCCGTAAATGAGTGGGAGATCACGTGGCAAGTTGCCCCCGGTGCGTCCGTCTTCTTTGGAGTGTGCGGCTGTGGTGGGTTTACTTTCCACTTTTCAGACGGCGCTAACTTTCCTTGTAGGTACTGATCCTCAATCCATCCCTTAAAGACGAAGCAATCCTCGATCGGGTGACTTACCGTTTGGTGGTAAGGGCAATAATTGGGATCGTTGATATCGCCCGGCTGCAACGGACGCTTTGGACTCGGCAGATTGATGAGTCTGTTGCGCACTGCCAGTTCGAACAGTTTCCTTGTTTTATTCTGAGGAAACGAGTAAGGTCGTCCCAGTCTCTCCTTGAGGGATGGGCGTGGTCGCACATTGTTTTGGCGTACAACCGGCTTTGAGTTGCTCGGCTGTTGTTGAGTATTGGCAACAACGATCGCTTTCCCTTTCTCAGTTCGAGAGTCTGGCTTTGGAGGAGACGGTTTATTTCCCATCTGATCCATTTGGACCAACTTGTCGATCAAGGCCTAGAAAGTAGTTGGCTTGAAGAACATCATGAATTGCGAGATGGTTGCTTGCGGATCAAGAGTGCCCACGAACATGCCTACTGCAGGTGCTTCTTCAATGCGTTGTTCGCACTTCGACCATAGGTTCCGCCATCGTGTTGGGTATTGGACCCATGTTTCGCCTGGCCTTATCCTGGCATTTATCAGTGCTGTTATCGGGGTGCGTTCACTAGCACTCGCGAATCTTTGTGTAAACAGCAACTCCATCTCCGCAAATGTTTTGATAGAGTCATTAGGTAGCTCCGAATACCATTCGAATGCCGTTTCTGCTAAGCTGCCGACAAATTGTCGAAGCAACAGTCTATCATCGCCTCCAGTATTGCCGCATAAGGCCCTGAATTGAGCGACATGTTGATGCGGATTCCCTGTCCCTTTATATACGTGGAACTTAGGGATCATATATCCCGGCGGGTAACTGATTTGGTCATACCAGCCCGGATAGGGTCATCCAGTTCTAACAATTTGCGCAGCCGCTTCATTCACTTGATGAGCCCGTATTTGATGAGCTATATAGTCATCCAGCGCAGCCTTGTAAATGGTTTCATCTTTGGCTGTTGAAAGAGTCGGAGGCGGATTAGATGTCTCTACTCTATCGTCTTCAATAATGATCGGAGGGTCTTCAGCTGGAGGGTCCGGCTGTAGCATCATCCCTACCATATCTTGGAAGAGGAGCGTCATTTGCTTTATGTTAGCCGCTTGCTCTGCGGCTTCTCTGTCCTTCTTTTCGAGGACTCTGCGTAAGAAGTCAGCATCAGTTTCTTGTTCGTGACGCTGCTCTGATGATGCCTCCGGGCTTTCTTTTGGCCCGGTGAGTGCGGCCATTGCAATCATCGTCTCTTGAAGCTTCTGTTGCTGCTCCTGGGTTTTCGTCACGGATCGGGTGAGCGGTCGGTGACCCGTCGAAGCAAGGCTTTCCTCCTTTCCAGAAGTCATGTATACGGTGTGCACCACCATGCCCCCAGACTTGGGGCGTTTGGGCTTAGCGTCTTTGTGGTCTGCCACGTTTATTGGGGCTTTCTCTGGCCTCCTTCTTTTCTGAGTGGTTGACGTTGAGGGGGCCGCTGTCCTGAGCACCCAAGTAGTCGTCATCTTTTATGGCTCAACATGACGGTTTTCTTCCTGCCGGACCTTCAGCTTCTTCTGCTGGCGGGAGAAATTTCGATCAATCACCGAGTCTTGGACTTGGCGTCAGACCTTGTAGATTTTAGAGGACAGCCGCTGAGAGGACTGTTCTGGCTTGGCTTCCACAACATTTCCCACTGGAGGAGGGGATCTTTTTAGTACGGCGGTAGGAGAGTTTCTGCGCACCGTGTTCAGCAATTCAAAGCTGTTCCCTGTTGGAACAGCAGCGTCGATCCCCACCGTTGGAGCGGGCGGAGTTATCCCAGAGGGGGAGTTGCCCCCAGCCTTCCTCACTCGGCGCCAGTGGCAACGTCGAGCATGTCGTGCGGATGGAGTTGTTTCAGCTATAAGGGTGACTTCGTCGTGCCCCCTCTGGGCAGGGGAAGCAGCTTTAAGGACCTCACCTGGAGCAGCAACCGAAATAGCCAGCCTTGTAAAAACTGACTTCTTGGAAGGAGGAGCCTTTCTAATAATTTTGTCCGCTTGAGCCGGGATGGCTATCCACTTTGGGATGGCAGCTTCGGGTATTGCGGGCTTGTAGACGTTCTGGCCCAGTTTGTTGAAAACTGTGGTGTTGAAGTTGGGCGACCCGTTGAGAGGGGCCGTGGCAATGGTAAGCCGATCAAAGACCGACTCCTTTGGGGCTTCTTGCAACGTCATTGGGGCATTGAAGCTCATCGATGGGAGCATGGTCCCGAAGAATAATCCAACGGTGGCCTGAGTTACCTGTTCCACCGGCATAGCGAAGATGGAGGCCGCTTGGGGCCCATAAGTCACTCCTCCAGCAAGGACGGAGCGAGAGTTGCAGTTGCAGGTAGTGCAGTTTGAAGCCATTGATCTTCTGTTTTCTGCACGGAGCAAGACACCAAATCTTAGTACCTCGAATCCACAGGCAACCACAGCAAACCGTGATTCGTTCGCGAACACGACACACGAAGTGTGGAGTGGAAAGAGGAAGAGGTCCCACCGGGCGTGCCAGAATCTGTTCCCCTCTGAACGGCGGCCGAGACATGGGCTGTCTCGCCTGAGGTTCAGGGCAGATGCTAATTGGTGCTATCCGTCTACCTCTCCAAAGATGCCAAGTTGATTTAAGGCACCATGTATCGAAGGTTTAAACGGATGCGTCCGATGTAGCAGGCTTCGTCAGATTCCCCCTCGCTTGAGGGGTTTTTTGATTGTGGGGACGTTCTTCCCTGCAGGCGCAAGCCCCTACAGTTAATTACGCTACCGCATTACGGTAACAACTTTCTCCTTCTCCAGATGATCACTTCGTGTCGTGGGTGTTTTTTTTGTGTTCGGTTGCCCGTGGATTGTATACGGAGACTGAGTTATGTCGTCGCCCGTAGGACGTGAATTAGTCCAAATCCGTATTTTCATAGATTTGGGTTTGGGGTTTTGGTTTGAGGATACATTAGCCATATTTGAGGCTAAGATCAACTCAAACGTTTGTTAAGGATACGTTAGTCCAGTTTGAGACTAAGATCAACTTAACGGGATCGTTTAAATCCGACAAAAGAGCATTTGGGCTATAATGTTCCAGTTTAGGGACATAGTGGTCCATTAAATGTATGGCCGTCGGGACCCATCACCTCTCTGACGACGTTGAAGGATTACAATGACATATGTCAGAGGAGTTCAGAGATGTACCCTTGAGCCATAGTTGATTAGGGGATTTATAATCCGATTTGGGACTAGAGTCTGTTTGAAAGTTTAAGGATACGTTAGCCATTTTTGAGGCTAAGATCAACTTAAATAGGATCGTTTAGATCCGACAAAAGAGCATTTGGGGCTCTATTGTTCCAGTTTAGGGACGTGGTGGTCCATTGCCAGTTTAGGGACGTAATGGTCCAAGTTCCAGCTTAGGGACGTGGTGGTCCATCGCCAGTTTAGGGACGTAATGGTCCAAGTTCCAGCTTAGGAACGTGGTGGTCCATCGCCAGTTTAGGGACATGGTGGTCCATGTTCCAGTTTAGGGACATAGTGGTCCGTTGCCAGTTTAGGGACATGGTGGTCCATGTTCCAGTTTAGGGACATAGTGGTCCGATGGTAGTTTAAGGACGCATAAGTCCATAGGTTTAATGGCCCCACAGTCCATATGGGTGTGTTTAAGGACGCATTAGTCCGTTAGTTTAAGGACGCATAAGTCCGCGGGTTTAAGGACCCCGCAGTCCGTATCTTGGTTTAAGGACGCATAAGTCCATGAGTTTAAGGACCCCACAGTCCGTGTTGATGTGTAGTTGTCGGGACCCGTCATCTCTCTGAAGACGTTGAAGGATTACAATGACAAATATCAGAGGAGTTCAGAGATGTACCCTAAACCAATGAGTTGGTTGAAAGAGCAGATGTGCTCAGTTCAAGATGATTTGAGGACTTATGGCCAGTTTGGGCTAAGTCCAATTATGTTTGAAATATTGGCCCTCTGTTGGTCCATTGAAGGAGAGGCTTTGCCTCTAGAAACTTAGCCAATTGGGCTAAAGCTAGTGTTAAACACTAAAGACCAACAGTGTTGAACACTGGGAATAAGATTAGCAAGTTAGTGTTAAACACTAAAAGATAATCAGTGTTAAACACTGGGAACAGAGTTTTCAAATTAGTGTTAAACACTAAGCAAATCAGTGTTAAACACTGCCAATAGAGTTTTCCAAATTAGTGTTAAACACTAAGAAAATCAGTGTTAAACACTGAGGACAAATTCTTCAGATTAGTGTTAAACACTAAGGAGAGAGGGGTCACGTGTAGACGCGTGAGAGCGCCCTGATTCCCTTTATTTTATTCTGCAGATCAGTGTTTAACTCTTTTAATTCTAGCGGCCATCACGTGTGAGCACGTGATGAAGGCCCCCGCTCTGGTCTGTTAGAATGCTCATTAGGGGTCACGTGGTGACACGTGAGGGCGCCCTAAATGTAGAGCCAGATCTCCTTTTGGTTTATCCTCAAATCTGCGAACAAGTGTTAAACACTTTTATTTTTATTTTAGAGCATCACGTGTTGGCACGTGATGGGGATCTGTGCGCCAATTGTTAAAGCATTTGCTGAGAGGTCACGTGATAACACGTGAGAGCACCCAAAGCTTTCATTTCCTTTGCTTTTTCTTTCTGCGTTTTGGGAGTCACGTGGGAGCACGTGATGGCATCAAAAAGTGGGGCCAGATCCACTTTGTTTTGTTCTGCAAACAAGTGTTAAACACTTATAATTTTCATAGCCATCACGTGTGGGCACGTGATGTATAATCATGCCCTGATTTATTAGAACATTTATTAGGGGTCACGTGGTAACACGTGAGAGCGCCCAGAATTGTTTCTGCCTTTGCTTTTGTTCCATATATAATGAGGGTCACGTGGGAACACATGAGGCATTGCCTCAAAGCTTTCCTCTTCTCATTTTTGGGGGATTTGTTCAGGGGTCACGTAGGGCACGTGACCTTAGTCTTTTCATACACAGAGATCTTTTAAGTCTCCTTATCTTTAAGAATTAAATTCTTATTTAGGGTAAAACCCTAATTTTTGTTTTGGAGGAATTAAATTCCTATTGTGAAAGAATTAAATTCTTATTTAGGGTAAAACCCTAATTTTATCCCAAAGGAATTAAATTCCTATAATTTCGTGACCATTGAATTCTCAAAACTTAATTCCTCTTCTATGTTTTGGATCTGCATGGCAGGATCTCAACCCAATGAGAATTAAATTCTCAATTCATGGGGAGATGTGCACTTTGCAGATCCTCCACCAGAGAAAGAACTAAGTTCTTTTCTTTATATAAGAGTTAAACTCTTTTGAGAATTAAATTCTCTTTTTAAGCCTCTCTTTCCTTACCTAGGGTTTTTCTTTTGCAGAGAATTAAATTCTCCTCCCTCTGTTTCTTCTCTCCCTCAAAAAGTAGATCCCCTTTCTCTTCTCTTGGCTCCTATTTATAGGAGGAGGAAGAGAATCAATTTGTTTTGTGAATCTTTCATTGAAAGATTTTAATTGATTTCATGATTAATATGATCCTTTAGACCATTCAGTGAATTTTATTCACCGTTGGATTTTAAATCCAAAGATATTATGTTTGTTATTTCGGTGAGATTTAGAGAGATCTTTCCTTATTTAAGATTTTTCCATAAATTGGTGATTTTTAATCACCCTTGGATCTTTAATCCAACGGTCCCCATAATCCTTTTCCATTTGGAAAGATTTAGAAGCTTTTAGAATTTAATTCTATCAACTGTAAGGCTTTCGAAACCAGTCACGTGCTGACGCGTGACCCTTGGTCACATGTGAGCACGTGACCCCCGATTGAGTCCCTTTTTCAGCATTTACTTACGGTTCAGTTTTAACCATCACGTGTGAGCACGTGATACCTCATTGAGGTAACTTCTGATTTTTAATCAGGGAACAGATTTTAGAATTTAATTCTATTCATTATTTTAGAGGCCTTAAGAGCCCATCACGTGTCTGCACGTGACCCATGGTCACATGTGAGCACGTGATGCCCCATTGGGGTCTTTTCTGAGTTTTTATTATATCTTTTAACTCCTCCACCGGGTTCTTAAAGGTCCATCACGTGTGGACACGTGATGCCTCATAACTTTTGATCCCGGATGAGTTATGAGGCCCATAATATATCAAATCGAAGGATTTTTCGAGATGCTTCCAATACCATCAGAATTTAATAGTTCCTCCTTCGGAAGTTTATCAAAATACAGGCCGGAAGATACTGGTTTGCATTTCCTTAAGCGTATCGCTGCCATTTGATACCTTGGACTCCTTTGCGCAGAAATTTTTGGCGGGAACAGATCTTAATACTTTTGCCCGTTTGGTTCTCTACTTCGTGCTTATATTCCCTGAATTTCTCAAAAGCTTCAGATTTGTGTTTCATCAGGAACACATGTCCGTATCTTGAGAGATCGTCAGTGAATGTAATGAAGTAGGAAGAACCGTTCCTGGTATGCGTAGACATGGGACCGCATACATCACTATGTATCAGCCCTAAGAGTTCTTTAACTCTTTCTCCGTGCCCACTAAACGGAGTTTTGGTTATCTTGCCTTCGAGACATGACTGGTAAGTGTCATAAGATGATAATTCGAACGGATTCAAATATCCATCCTTATGCAATTTAGCTAGCCGTGTCGCATTGATATGACCTAGTCTACAATGCCATAAGAAGGATTCGTTCATTTATGAACTTTTCCTCTTATTTGTGTTCTGTACATTAAGAATTGTAGTTTGATTTAGAACGTACATGCCATTATTTAACGATCCTGATCCTATCAACTTTTGATTCAGGAATATGTTCATAACATTATCCTGTATTACAAAATTATATCCTTCTTTATTCAATAAAGAAACTGATATAATATTGCATATCAGGGTCGAAATGTAATAGCAATCGTTCAGAACCAATATATTACCATTTGGTAATACTAGGTGATATTCGCCAACTGCTTTGGCTGCAACATTTGCACCATTCCCTACTGTTACGGAATGATCACCCATTCCCAGTTCTCTACCTTTACGTAGCCCACGTAACATATTACATATATAAGATCCTGATCCGGTATCTAATACCCAGGACGTAGAGTGAACTGAGAAACAGTTCTCAATAACTAACACTTCTGAAGAAGATGCATCAGCATGCTTGTATTTCGTTTGGGCGGTGTGACAATCCAGATATTCTCCTATTTCCTGCTCAGTCTTATAACACTTATAAGAAAGAACGGGACCAACGTTTCCCTGCTCAGTATAATAAGCGGGTTCAATCAATACATCCATGTTATTATCTTGATTAAGGCCTGACTTGGTCGCTACTTGGAGAGAGAGAGAAGAAAACACTTTAGCGTATACTCTTGCAAGATTAGATTGGTTATTATCTTATCTAATCAGGATGTCTCCCACTGTTTTTATCAAATCTTCCTTCAAACCCTAAAAGGAAAGATTAGCCGGGATTTAATTACACCTTACAAGTTCACCAATCTTTCAGCCAGATCAGTGTTGGTACTTTGAGGGAGGTTCCCCGTGCTTTCGCACGGACCTAATTAAAATAAATCTCATTTTCCCAGAGGCATAACCCCGTTAACACCTTTCTAGACACCTACTTGATTGGTTAATTGTCCTGTGTAAGATTCTCCCAGGAGTAACACTTACTCGCAGTGGGTATCGAGATCCAACTATCTCATAGGAGGTATGCAATCTCATTGCAAATTTCAACACTCGAAATTCCCGATAATGCTTCTGCCTCTAACATGCTATGACCTTGACGAATGCCAAACAACTCATAGTCCGCTAGTCAAGTTCAACCCGTACATTTCTTGATTGAATTAAGCCCACCCGCACGACCCTTGACGAATGCCATACAACGCCGTACGAATACTCTAATCCAATCGCATCTTATGCAATAGATGAGTAGTAAATAGCTACCGTACACTACGCCTTGACGAATGCCAAACTACCGTAACACGAATACTAATTAATACCTATTTGAAATGACGGAGGGCTACGCAGGTTTTTCAGAAAACCATGAGTGTAATGAACTTGATATCATTGCAGAAACAAGTGATTTTGAAAAGGAGTGTTTTTAGGCTTTTCTAGCTTCGCTAAAGAGGTCACTCCCGGTGAAGGGATCTCGGCTCTTTCTTCATCGAATAAGGTGTAGGATATTTCATAAATACCGCTGTGCAAAGCAAGAACTATAGAAGCAATCAAAAACTAATCCGTGAGTTTGTAGCATCTGCTAGTTCTGCTAAAGAGGTCACTCCCAGTGAAGGGATCTCGGCTCTTTCCTTATCGAATAAGGTGCAGGGTATATCATATATACCGCTGTGCAAAGCAAGACTGTAGCTACCCTTTTTATAAAGTTTTGATTCTACAACATCTTTTTAAGTTTCTTTTATTTTATTAATCTCATTAATAAATCCTATCAGTTATGCTTCCTAAGCATCACAGAAGAAACGAAAGCTGTAATATTTATATATCATATATATAGTATAAGCATTCGTCTCAGGCAGTAATATGATTTCATCACAGAACATTGCAGCAGAAGATAACATATGAAATATTGGATATATTAGGACATCCATGTTTTATATCGAGCCTGTATAAAACACGGATTCCACGGTCGCGATGAATAGCCAAACCCACATCCCTAGACTCCTACGAGAGCGGCAAGCAACACTGTCGATTCTAGGATTAGGAGACCCAGTCTCGACTCTTCGAGATGGCCTCCCACTGGACCCTATAACCCGGTTACTTGTGCTCCCCTCCTTGGGTCTACCTAATGCGGAAAAGTAAATAATATACAATGGTGACATCATCCTCAACCCGGAAGTGCCCCAATAAAAGAATATTACATACAAATGAATTTTACATGAATGAAAATAAAAACCCTCATCTCACATAAAACCCCCGGCTATTCAGAACACGACGATCCAATATAACATATCACAGCAACACATAATATCTCATATCATCAACGTAAGCAAGTATGCGTATCCCGACTGTCGTTGATGTATAGCAACGAAACCGGAGATACACCACATACTACGCTTACGGTCACAGAAAAAAAAGTGTAAAACTACAACATTTGGAATCCACAAATACTTTAGACATCTTAAATCCGAAATATCACATACTTCGCATTTCATGTCTAACTATATGAATTCCACATATTGTATCACATTCCAGATAAATAGACAATGTTAAACTTTCCGATCGAATAATCAAATACCCAAGATTTCCCAAATAGCTCAACACTTGAGCGGAGTTTAAAAATCCCAGAACATGTCACAGCCCCAATGAACCAGCCGTAGAAGGGTCAAACCAATGCCTCACATGTGGCAACGCTAAACTACCACAAACTTTAGGGTTCAGTGGCAGTTTTGACGGTCACATAATCGAGTTAAGGTTACGTTCTTCTAAAGGGTCCACAAATTCGCTAGCATGATTTCCTGAAAGTTTTAAACAGAGGAAAAATCCAACACTTGAAAGTTTTCCGTCATGAAAAAAATGAGTTATTGATATCCGTTCGAACATTTTAACACGTTCTAAATTACCCGAAAAACTAAGCGATGTTAAACTTTCCGATCGAATCAACGAATTCCAAAGATCTCCAGAAAACTCAACACTTGAGTAATATTAAAAATTCCCAGAAGCATGTAGTAATACCTACGGATGTTACCCAGAAACAACTACCCATGATACCCAAGTACGGGCGCGGAACCGCCGCCAAAAGCCTGTTATGGCCGCGGTTCCGCGGCGACTTTAAGGAATTAGGGGTTCGTATTTCTCTGTTATCCATAGAATCACCTGCTTATTTTTTGAGTATTTTTAATACGGAAAAAACCATCTTTTTAAAAAATTTCCAGAGAAGGGGTCAAATACGACGTTTCGGGATTCGATCGGACTTTTAACTTCGTCTACACGTCGCCTAATGCTCTAACTAGGCTCTGATACCACTGTAGGGTTACTAGGCAATATCACAAGGGTCTATAAGGCATCAACCATGCCGAATTTAAAATTTAAAGTGCCGAACAACCTAAAGCGAGGATCTTTCCTAGATAATTAGGGTTAACAAAGCATGTAAACAAATTTACATCTAAAGGAAAGAGATTACAACCTTTTTAGTCCGCTCCTTCGCTTCATAAGCTCCGAGTAGTAGTCTCTTCGCCGCGATCCATGAACTTCCGGACTCTAGAGAGGCTCCACAAGCCGAATGATCCATGCTTGCTTGAAGTTTTCCTTTTCGAAGATGATCTACCTTGAAGAATCTTTAACTCAAGCTCTCACTTCTCTAATCAAGTATTAGTGAAGTGAACACCCTAATCTAAGTGGCTAGAATAGATGAGAATGATGAAGTAGGAATTTAGCTCTCTTTTTATTTCAATTTCTCACTTTTATTCATCACTTTTCAAAAAACTAGCAAGCTTTTCAAGGAGGAAGAAGAAGAAGACTTTTGTGATGAATAATCAATTATTGTCCATGGTTACAAATCCAACCTTGGATTAAGTATGATGGCTTAACCCTTATAGAGAATTGACTAGGGTAAAGGGTTTGGGTTGGGTTAAGAAATATCAACTCAAAATATCTAAGCATAAAACAAAAGTAAAGCTTCTAGAAGCTTCATGAAAATACTAACCCAAATCAAACCCTAACTATGTTTAATCTCCACAAATTATATTGCATTTGTAATCATAACTTGTTACAATATTATATATCATATATATAATATATTTTTGTAACAAAAAAATAATACAATTAACATATATCGCATATATATCAATGTATTATCCGGTGAGAAAATGAATCAATAAAGCGAGCTTATATCAGTTAATGTAATGTAATATATCACATATTTAATTATACATTAAATTATCGAATCAACACTTGATCCGACAATCCGGCTATTTCTTAAATAACCGACTAATATAATCTGTATCAGTTCATCGAATCAACACTTGATCCGATGACCCGGCTATATCACATATACCCGGCCGATATCTAATACCGTGAGAATAGAATACGGTATCTCATATCGTAATATTCTCGATCCCGCACATATCACATATGTGCTCCTACTCCATTTTGCCTGAGTCAAGAAACTCTGTGTAGGATTCTGAAGAATCGTCAATACGCCGGCAGTAGGTGATGATCATATCAAACACCCACAAGCTGCAAGCGGTCAGCTAAACGTAACAGCCACCCAGGTATTGATCGATCAGAAGATCAACAAGCAAGCCTGTACATTCTCCTGTGAATCCGATCAGTAACACTACCGTACAGTCCGGTCCCTTCGTCTGATATGTCGCATATCTAGTCTAGGGATGGTATACGTCAGACCCAAGTAACCGATAAGTCGTGTCAATGTGAGGCTCATAACAGGTCAAGAAACTACTGATAACACTAACCAGTAGCACTCTATATTAGCTCTGGCCAGGGACTTCCAGTTATAGCCAATCGAACACAGCACAAAATCAACTCCCTATATCGGGAGAGACGAAACCCCTCCTATCGCTCATTACCTCCATGTGATTTGGGACTGTACCCAAAAACCACCGTTTTGCACGCCCTCTTGGACGTGGTAAGGTGGAAATAAAAGCACAGTGGGAATCACACAAGTCTCTATGACGATCTCGGGTCTACAGACTAAGCTGTACCAGTGTCACCGGAGAACTGCTATCTGACGATGTGTATAAACCCATCTAGGAGTTCTCGGCGAGTCCGTTCAGTGTACCCAGTTTCCACTGAGCATCCGTACACCATCTTTGATGTCAAACACCGATGGATATGGGATCATCCATCGCCCATCATATGGGTCAAGATGCGTATACGCTAGTCTACTCTGGTGTATCGATGCCCTGTCTCGATACACCCTCGATTAGGAACAATTATAGGATGTACTCATAGACTACCGTGGCCCCACTAGTATGATCTCATCATAGTCCCAGTAGTCGAGTACATATCCTAAGGGCTTTATCAACATGTGAGAGCAAGACAGTAAACTAATACAAGTCAACATGTTAAGACAAAGTGAAACCAAATAGCATACTATCATGTCGAGCAAGAAATTCCTCTTTATATATATCCAAGCATCCACTATAATATACATCATATGTACAACAATGGCCTCTAGGGCATATATATAACTAACAAAAATAATATGTACAAACGGTGACATCGACCTCAATCTGGTCGTGCCCCAAAATAATATACAACCCGGCAAAGACGGCAGTCCACATGTCGGACGCTCGCCTCGCAATAACAAATGTACAAATGAATATAAATTGTACTACTAACATTGCACCACTTGCTATCCATCACGACTATCCAACCACAATCACAACAAAAGCACAAAACATCAACGCGAATGTCACGTTCGCAAAACCCGTCTAAAAGAACATATAGCAATCAGACAAGTTTTACCTATCGAGTGACATCCCCGGTCGCAGAAAAAAGTCAATGTACTGTAAAATACACATTTAAAATTTCGATCGACTAAACTTTTCCAAATAGGCCCCAAAAGCAAATCCAGCACTCAAATAAACCTGGGCCAAAATTATATATCACAAATATCATATTTTCATGAACTAGAGCCCCAGAAAAATTTTGGGGTACTGTAGCCCAAAAAGCGCAACGGAAGCGCCGCAAAATGCGACATTTTGCTCACTTTCCGCGGCGAAATTTTGGAGTTAGGCCCCCAAATTTTTTCTGTAGCTATAGTTTCGCCTGCATATAATTCTAAGATAACCAGAAAAAATTTTGGACAACTTTGAAAATCGGCAGCGAGCTCATGAACATAAATTCGTGATTCGGAAAAATTTGTCAATCGAGATTTTAACCTTGTGCAAACTAGCTAGTAGGGTTTATGGGTAGGCTCTGATACCATGAAGGGTTACACTAGCGCCCCGGGCAACAACCGTGGCCAAATGCTGAACAAAATTTTTTATAGCGAACATAAACTTGGCGCTGGGATAACACTAAACCCGGATCTTCACCATAAACCTAAGTAGCACAAGAAGGTTCTATCTACTATGATAGAAAGTTATACCTCAAACTTGAACTTCTTCTCTTCTTGTGTTGCTTCCCCTTGTTGTGAGCTCCTTGGAATGGTGTAGATGGCTCCTCCTCATCGTCTTCTCTTTGCCAAAGAAAGATCCACCCGAAGGCCTCTACCTTAAGCTCCAACCTCTATCTTGAAGTAACTAAGGTGCTTGGTGTGCTAGACTAAGAACCCTAGAGTGAGTAGAGAGTTGTTTTAGTGGTTAGATCTCACAAAGCTCTTGATTTTCAACTCATGAAACGAGAGAGCTTTGAGAGAGGAAGAGGAGAGAGCTAGCAAGAGAGAGAATGTATTATGATAAAATGAGGAGATAGCTCTCATATGATGAAAAAGAATAATGATAATTTTAATTAGGATAAATTATCATGGTTGATGTTGATTTGACCATTATCATGCCACAATTAATGCTAAGCATGCTCACAAAAATATCTAAGTCAACAAGGGTCAACAAAGTTAAATGGTCAAACCAATTAACCATGATATAATTATCTCTAATTAAAACTCATTAATCAATTTCCTCCATCTCATTATGGTTTTAATCAAGCCAATGGTCAAAACCCTAATGAGATTCCTCTGCCTCTGTCAACTGTGTATACACACCCGCATCCGTGTTCCGAGGAACACGAATACAATAAGACCGAACCAACCCAAAACCAAATACTAGGATCTGGCTTAAACCAAAGCCCACTAGTATCAACTGCCCGAACACCGAACACGCACAAGTGCGCGTATGTGAACGGACCCTATCGTCAAACCATACGACATCTACTCCGTTTTGCCCAAAGGTGAACAACCCTCTGTGTGGAACTCTAAAGACTCGACACTACGCTGGCAGTGGGTTTAACCACAGACCGCAAACGGTACTAGCTGTACGTAACGGTCCCCAGGTAGATGCCGATAAGAAGACCGATGTGGTGAACCCCTCCGAACTCCTACTGAGCCTGAATGTGACAATCTCCGTACAGTTCGGTCTGTTCGTCTAAGAGTATCGCATATCGGGCCTAGGGAAGAGGTAAACGTCAGTCCCCTAATAGCGGAATAAGTCATGTCCGAGTATAGCCCAAAACACTTAAGAAACTACTGGAGTACCTACCAGTAAATCTCGCTTGCCCTGGCCAGGGACTTTGTGTAATGTCTCTCCAAACACAGCACGATATCAACCCCCAATACTGGGAGAGACGAATCCAGTCTAACCGCCACTGCCTCCAAGTGCTTCGGGACTGCACCCAACTACTACCTGTTTGCATGACTCAATAGAGCCGTGGTAGGGCGCAATCAAAGAACAGTGGGAACACACTTGAGGCGAAGTAGCAGTGTCAAATCAACGGACTAAGCTGTACTCATGTCACTTGGGAACTGCTAACTGACGATAGGTATAATAGCAACCAACAGTTCCCGACGAGTCCTGTCCAGTGTACTCGTAACCTAACGAGCACCTGTATACTATCTCTAGTACGACGCACTGATGGCTGTGGGACAGACCATCTCTCCTGCTGGGATGAGAAGCGTATGCACCAGTCTACTCTGGAGTATCGATGCCCTGTCTCGATAATCTTACGACTAGGGATCTGTATAAGGATGTGCTTATAGACTACCCAGCCCCCACTAGTGTGATCGCCATCACAACGCCGGTAGTCAAGCAAAGATCCTAGGGGCTCCATCAATATGTATTAGCGATATGTTAAAAGAAACATATACACATATTAACATATTAAGATAGATACAAACCAAGTAGGATACTACTATATCGAGCAAAACCGTCGTAAATCTATGTATATATCTCAAGCTTCCAAAATGTATTATACAAACTAGTACTATACAATAACGGCCTTTAGGGCATACATATCCAACAATTTCATATTTTCCCTGCTGCTGGCAGTTTTTGTGTGGGGTCTGGTGTTGTGCTTCTTATGGTGTCTTGTATAATTGGATTTATGGTTTCTGGTATTGTTTGATTTTTCCCAGATTTCATATAATGTTATCTTTGCATATGAGCAACACAGAATGTTTTAAAATCGATATTAAAACATCGTTGATTATCTTTTCTTTTGTATATGTGTTTCTAAAACGTTGTCTAATTGCTGTACGTCAATTAGAAGGGGTTGCACATATCTTTCTTGTGTTGTGGTTATGGAATGAAATAGATGTGATCGTCGTGATTGAATAGCCAAGGGTTTTTTACATGTGAGGGAGCGTTTTCTTTTTCCATTCATGTAATAATATTTTGTGATGTAATATTATTATTTTGCGGGGCACTTCTGGGTTGATATTGTAGCCACCAATGTATTATTATTTTTCATTACATGTACTTAGGATAGACCCAATGTGGAGTGCTCAATTAGCCGGGTTTTAGAATCCAACGGGTGGCCATCTCGGGAAGCCGAGACCGGGTCACTTAATTTTAGAATTGGTAGGGTTACTTTTCGCGCTCATAGGGGTCTAGGGGTATGGGTTATTAGCTCTTCATCACGATCGCGGAATCCGCATTTTCGTAAATGGCTTAAACAAAAATATGGAATTCCTATTATATGCTCTGTTTCATTTGTGTTGCTTCCGCTTGTTTTGTGATTGGATATTATTGCGTGAGACGCATATGATATATATTATATATATAAATAAATGTTGCTTATGTTTTTCATCTGTGCTAGTCCTGTTCCCGTCCTGCCGTAAGTTAAGTAACCTTACGCTGAAGACCCGGGACCCTGTGGCAAATGCAGATAGCATAATCGTACGTTCTATTTTCGTTTCTTCTGCAATGATATGGTTAATTGGTAGGACCACATTAATCCTAATTAATGCAAAGAAACAAATCTAACTTTTGACGTCGTTGGAACAATTATAAAACCACTCGGTTTTCTTTAAAAAACAACATTTAAATGCGGAGCCTAAACCACTCCATTTGAAAGCTATCTGGTTCCTTCGATGATATCAAGTTCATTACGTTCATGGTTTTCGCTAAAACCAGCCGTAGCCCTTCGTCACTTCATATAGGTATCCACTAGTATTCAAGCTATATAATTTGACCTTCGCCAAGGCATAATGTTTGGTAGATAGTGAATATTTATCTGTAGTATAGATAGATACGTTAATCTAGGACAGACGTACAACTTTTTTTGCCTTCGTCAAGGGTTTGTTGAATGGGTCTAGATTAACCAGGACAATAATGGGTTGAACATGACTTTCGACTTATGATATTTTGGCTTTTGTCAAGATCATAAGCGCTTGGTGCAAAAACCACATCGGGAGTTTCAAACATACGGGAAACTTGATGGTGTTGCATACCTTCTGGAGTGTGGTAATTTTGGTTGGCTTCCTTCAAAATTATCACACGATGATTGTTGGGTCCTGATCCTACTATGAGTATCAGCCACTCTTCGGAAAAGTTTTCACTTTACAATTAGCTAATCAAATATGTGTCTAGAAAGGTGTTAACGGGGTAAAACCTCTGGAAAAACGGGATTATTTAATTAGGCTCGTGCGAAAGCACGAGGGACCACCCTCCGAAATACCAACACTAGCCTGGCTGAAAGATAAGCAAACTTTTTGGGTGCGATTAATCCCAACTAATTCTTCTTTTAAGGTTTGAGGGAGAATTTGAGGAAACAGTAGGAACCATCTTGTTTAGATAAACTAATAACCAATTTAAACTTGCAAGAGCATATGTTAAGTGTTTCTTCTCTCTCTCCTAATTGCAGCGACCATCATGATTGGACTTAAGTTGCTACTAGATAAAAACATACTTACGGGACCAAATTATAAAGATTGGCTATGGAATGTCCAAATGGCCCTTACTTATGATAAGGTAGCATATGTCCTTACAACTAAAGCCCCTGCTGTCCCAGGTACTAATTCCACAGTCGCGGACATTGAGGTCTGTAAGACTTGAGATCTTGATTGTGAAAAATCCAAGTGCCTCGTGCTAGCCTCCATAGATAATAAACATCAGAAGCGGAACGAGAAGATGGACCTAGCTTCCATCTTCCTCCATACAAGGATTTATATGGAGAGCAATCTCGTATCGCAAGGTATGAGATCTCGAAGAGACTATTTCAAGCGAGATTGGCTATTGGTTCATCTGTTGAGGACCACGTCCTAAAGATGATTAGTCTCATTAAGGAGCTCGCAGACCTCGGGACTATGTTGGAGAACGAGTTATACACCGACTTGATTCTACAGTCCCTGCATTCCACCTTTGCCCAGTTCTTATTGAACTTCAATATGCAACGATCGGAAAGTACACTTCCAGAACTCCTCAACATGTTGAGGACCGAAGAAAGCACCCTAAAGAAATCAAAGGAGACATCTGCTCTATCTATTGGGGAACCTTCTTCCTCTAAATCTAAGGTTAAGGCCAAGAGGATGAAGAAGAAGGCCCCCACCAAACCGAAAGGTGGAGTCAATAAAGTGTAGGGGAAAGGAAAGGAAAAGACTTGGGGGACAACAACAACAATGGACGAATATTTCTATTATCATAAGAAGGGACACTGGAAGAAGAATTGTCGGGCTTTAAGAGCCGAGAATTAGGGCATGGAGCAAGTTGTGGCTTCGGCTTCAAATGTATTCGTGATTGAAAATTGTTTCTTTATTAACTCTACTTCCTGGGTATTGGATACCGGATCGGGATCTCACATTTGTAATTCTTTGCAGGCACTGAGAAGTCGTAGAGTTTTAGAGAAAGGCGATATGACCTTACGAGTAGCAACGGAGCAAGTGTAGATGCTGTTGCAGTGGGAGATTATCATCTCGGGATGGTGAGTGGACATATTTTGGTTTTGCATAACTTCTTTTGTGTACCCAGCATGATATGTAATATTATATTTGTATTTTTGTTATTTAATGAAGGATATACTTTTGCACTTGAAAGCAATATCATAAACATTCACCTAATCATGAAATGATTAGATCAGGTACACTAGATAATGGAATATATGTACCCAATCAACATTTCAACGTCCAAAATACACCGAAAAGGACTCTAGAATTAAATCAAGCTTTCTTATGGAATTTTATACTTGGTCATATCAATGAAATACGATTAACTAAGATACATAAAGATGGATATTTAGATCCATTTGAATATCTATCTTATACAACTTGTCAATCATGTATCAAGGGAAAAATGACCAAAACTCCATTCATTGGACATGGAGAAAGAGCCACCGAGCTCCTGAGACTTATACATTGCGACGTGTGTGGTCCGATATCTATACATGCAAGAAGTGGTTATTCCTAGTTCATTACTTTTACCAATGGTTTCTCAAGGTATGGACATATATTCTTAATGAAATATAAATCCGAGGCTTTTAAGAAATTCAAGGAGTATAAGAATGTAGTGGAAAAACAAATGGGAAAAAGTATCAAGATGCATCGATCTGATCGGGGTGGAGAATACTTAAGTACCGAGTTCCTGGAATATTTAAAAGAGAATGAAATTCTCTCTCAGCTTACTTCTCCATACACATCACAACACAACGGTGTACCAGAAAGATAGAATCGCACCTTGCTAGATATGGTGTGTTCCATGATGAGTAATGCTATCCTTCTGGGGTTTTGCACTAGAATCTGTTGCATACCTATTGAACAAAGTTTCAACTAAGTCAGTCCTTACCACTTCATATGAGATGTGAAGTGGGAAAAACCATGTCTTAAATATCTTAAGATATAGGGGTGTTCTACTTTTGTTAAAAAGCACCATGCGGACAAGCTCAAGGCACGCTCAGTATTATGTAAGTTTGTGGGATACCCAAAGAATTCTATGGTGTATCTTTTCTATTACGCTGAGAAACAAAAAGTATTTGTTCCTCGACACACCCACTTTCTGAAAACTCAATTTCTTGAAAAATAAATTATTTGGAGCGTAATAGAACAAGAAGAAATTCCAAAACAACAAACTATTACTGAAAACTTAGTGGAACCCGAGACTTCAATAGAAGCGGACGCACCTACGCCACTTCGCAGATCTAATAGGCAGTCTCATTCATCCGAGAGATACTACGGTTTTCTCATAGACGAGGATCGAGAGAATTGCATTATCGATGACGATGAGCCTACTAGTTTTCAATAGGCTATCACGAGTAGAGACTCGATGAAGTGGCTGGACGCTATACGATCCGAGATGGAATCCATGTATACCAACAAAGTTTGGATTTTTTACGTTGCACTTCCAGGGATAAAACCCATAGGCTACAAATGGATCTTCAAGAGGAAGATTGATGCAGATGGAAAGGTTGAAACCTATAAAGCTAGATTTATAGCAAAAGGTTTTCGTCAAAGACCGGGTTTAGACGATGATGAAACCTTTTCTTCAGTGGCTATACTTAAATCCATTCGGATCCTACTTGCTATTGCTGCCTTCCATGACTATGAAATCTGGCAAATGGACGTAAAGTCCACTTTTCTGAATGGAAGTTTGGAAGATTGTATTTATATGGACAAACCAGAGGGCTTCACAGAGAGTGGGAGCAGCGGAAGAGTATGCAAGTTTCTTAAATCCATTTATGAATTAAAACAGGCATCATGGAGTTGGAATATTTACTTTGATGAGATGGTCAAGGAATTTGACTTTATCAAAATTGTAGATGAAGCATGCATTTATAAGAAAATTATAGCGAGAACCGTGGTATTCCTCGTCTTCTACATGGATGACATTCTCTTGATAGGAAATGGTATTCCTATGCTACAATCGGTCAAGAGCTTCTTGTCACATAAGTTCTCCATGAAAGACCTGGATGATTCCTCCTATATTCTGAGGATTAAGATCTATCATGATAGATCTAAGAAAATATTAGAACTTTCACAGTCCAGGTACATTGACACCATACTAAAGAGATTTAGTATAGAAGATTCCAAGCATGGTAATTTACCCGTTTGTCATGGGGTCACCCTCTCCAAAGAGATGTCTCCTAAGACTGATGAGGAAAGGGCTCACAGGAGCATTATGCCCTATGCTTCGGCGGTAGGATTTATAATATATGCGATGTTATATACCTGACTAGATGTAGATTACGCACTCAGTGTGGTAAGTTGGTATCGGTCAAACCCAGGGGAAAAGTACTGGATAGCCGTAAAGAACATTCTCAAGTACCTGAGAAGAACTAAAGAGATGTTCTTAGTATACGAAAATAGAGACCTCTAGGTCGAGGCCTTCATAGTACTAGCTTTTAGAGTGACAAGGATGACTCTAAATCCATGTCGGGTTATGTGTTTACCCTCAACGGATAGGCGGTCTGTTGGAAGAGTTCTAAACAGGACACCGTAGAAGACTTGACGATAGAGGCTGAGTATATCGCTGCTAATGATACCGCAAAAGAGGCAATCTGGATAAGGAAGTTCATTTCTGAATGTCAGGTGGTTCCGTCCATTGTTGATCCAATACGTTTGTACTGCGACAACAATAGGGCTATTGCTTTAACAAAGGAACCACGGTCCTATCAGAAATCTAGACACATCTTAAGGCAGTATCACCTTATCAGGGAGATCGTGGATCGCTAGGAGATCGAGTGCGGAGAGTAGATACGAAGGATAACACTGCAGATCCATTCACCAAGACCATCCCTTAAGCACAGTTCGAGAGGCTGTTTGAGATGTTGGGTATACGATACGCCAAAGACTGTCTCTATTACAGACGATGGGTAGTCGATACGCCAATAAAAGGCCTTAGTGCAAGTAGGAGATTGTTCGGATATATATACCCTAAAGGCCTTTATTGTACAGGATACTGGGGATATATATGTATAGGACAGTCTTGCGCGATATGATAGCATGCTGTTTGGTTGTCTTTATCTTAACATGTGTATATGTTCTACTTAATATTTCATATCTTAATACATGTTGATAAAGTCCGTAGAATTCTTGTTTGACTACCAGCGTTGTGATGATAACCATATTTATGGGGGCTAGGTAGTCTATAAGCACATCCTTAAATTGTCCTTAGTCGTAGGATTATCGAAACTAGGCATCGATACTCCAGAGTAAACTAATGTATACGTTTCTTATTCCCGTCAGGGGAGATACCCGGTCACACAGCCATTTGTGTATGGCTCTAAAGATAGTATACATCTGCTCATTAAGTTATGAGTTATACTGGATGGTCTTGTCGGGAGTTGCTGGATAGTACTATATGTTGGAGATAGTTCCCTCAGAGTCAATTATTAGGTCACAGGTACGTGATTGTAATGATTGAGGGAGGACCTATCCCGGTAGGACAGTCTTACTCGAGATGATAGTATGCTATCTGGTTTACCTTTATCATCGTGTACTGCTTTAAGTGACCTGACATGTCGCTATTACACGTTGATAGAGCCCCTAGGATTCTTGCTTGACCACCAGCAGTATGAGGGCGATCATATAAGTGGGAGCTGGGGGTCTACAAGCATATCCTTAAAAGGTCCCTAGTCATGGGAGTTTCGAGACCGGGCATCGATACTCCATTAATAGACTAGTGTATACAGTCGAGACCCCGACGAGGGGCGGTGGCCGGTCTCACAAGCCACTGGTGTCAGTTGGATCACCTAAGATGTATACAGGTGCTCATTGGGTTATGAGTACACCGGACAGGACTCGCCGGGAACATGCTAGTTGGTCATATACCAGACGTCAGATGGCAGTTCCCTGGTGACATGTGTGCAGGTTAGTTCATCGACCTGGGGATCGTCATTTGTCTCGTGTGAGTTCCCACTGTACTTTGATTACTACCCTACCACGGCTCAAAGGAGTCGTGCAAACAGGTTTTAGTTGGGTACAGTCCCGAGCCACATGGAGGCAGTGAGCGTATCTTCAGGGGTTCGTCTCTCCCGGTATTGGGGGTGAGGTCGTGCTGTGTCTAGGAGAGCCATTACACAAAGTCCTTGGCCAAGGCAAGGAGATTTACTGGTAGGTATTCCAGTAGTATCTCAGGGTGTTCTGGGCTACACTCCGACACGACTTGTACTGTTTTTGGGGGTCTGACTTTTACCAACCCCCTAGGCCCGCCATGCGATACTCATAGACGAACGGACCGGACTGCACGGATATTGTCACTGACAGGCTCAGTAGGGTGTCAGGCTGAGTTCGCTCGCAGACGTCCCTTTTGGTCAATACCTGGTAGCCCGTTATGTATTGGCTTATATACCTCTAACGTGCTAGTGGTTAAATCCACAACCAAGGTGTTGATGAGTCTTTAGAGTCCCCCATATTTCAGTTACTCAGCTTTCGGGCGAAAGGTTGTAGAGGCCGTATGGAGATATGGCAGGGTCCGATCAGATACGTGCGGTATTGCACGGATCAGGATCGGACAGTTTGTACTATAGGCCGTATGGTTATATGGCAGGGTTCGATCAGATACGTGCGGTATTGCACGGATCAGGATCGAACAGATATTACTGGCCGGCTTTGGTATAAGCCGGATCCTAGTATAGTACAGTGTAGAGTTTGTCTCATTGCATTTGTATTTCGGTCGAAATACAGATGCGGGTGTGTATGCACAGTATCGGGGTTTTCCCGTAATTTATTACGGGACCAGTTTTCTGGAGTTGCCAGTTTGCTTTCCGTTTCGGCCAATTTCCTTTGTTCCGTTCATTGGCCGAAGATTGGTGGAGGAGGGCTTATTTGCATTGTTGCAAATAAGTATTTGTGGAGGGGGTATTTGCTTATTGTTGTATCATGATAGCACCATCCTTTGACTTGATTTCTTCATGATGACTTGACTTCACAACCTCATCATGGCTTGACTTATGTATGATGATGGAGGGACATGATGGTTGATGATGATGAGGGGTGAGGTTGGTGGAGTGTTAGTTTACACTTGTGATCATATTCTTTCATGATTGGTTTTTGGATGCTTGGGATTATTGTTATGGTTGCACCACTCCTTCCTTGGCTCTCTCTCTCTCATTCTCTCCACTCTTGAAGTCATGGCCGGCCCAAGCTCTTTGGGGCTGTCCAAATTTTTGAAGTGGGAAAAATGTTGTTCATTTCATGCACCAAAGTTCTCCTAGCTCCTCCATATACTTCTTGTATCCATCCCTCCACCAAAGGCAATTCCTACAACCCCAAATGAGATCTCTACACTACATTCTACAGCGAATCTTGGGCACGTCGAGTAGCCGGCTTCATGCCCGAGTTGCCTCGGCATTGAGGTGGGAGCCCGTAAACATAGTAGGCGATGTGGTGCACTTCCGGCGACGAGGAGGAGACAGGACTTTCCGCAGGAGATCGGCACCATGACGAGAAGACCGGAGGACTTGGATCGTCGGTATATCTCTAACCCATCTTCTTGTTAGCTTAGACTAGTTAGTGGTTCGATCCCGGTTATAGTGCGCGGTGGTGCCGGTTTGCTAAGTCCGCAAAATTTAAGTTATTCACCGCTTCCGCATTCCGGTGTCGGATTGACGGCCGGGGCGCCGCCGTGCACTTACAGTGGTATCAGAGCCTCGCCATTAACTTAGTCTAACTTTGTGTAATGTGTTTGCATTTCCGATCGATCAAAAAGTTCCAAAACTGCATTTTAGTTCGCATCAGTTTCTGTTGAAAATTTTTGGTCTCGAAATTTTTTTTCAGGTTATAAAATATTGATGTACTGGAAAATCTAAGAGTTCTGTAAAAATTTGACGAAGTAACTCCACAGTTGGAGCGCGGAACCGCCGCGAAAACCACCTTTGTGCGGCCCTTCCGCCGCGCACTATTCACATCACTTCACCATTTTTTTACAGAGGCCTTCTGGGCTTAAAATATGGGCTTTGGAATATTAAAGTTGGGCCAATTGTTTCTGTGAGTGCTACAGTTTTCTTTGGGGCCCACTTGTTAATTGTTTGATCAATCGGAAATTTTTTAAACACATTTTTCACAGTATTTACATTATATCTGCGACCGTGAATGTCACTCGATCGGTAAATCCGGTCTAACTGCTATAGCCCGGTTAGACGGATTTGCGAACGTGACTTTCACGTTGATGTTCTATGTATTTGCTGTGATGTTGCGGATCGGTCGTGGGGGATAGCCTGGATGCAATGCTAGTACAGTTTTGTTGTATTATGTACATTTGATATTGCGGGGCGAGCGTCCGACATGTGGACTGCCGTCACTGCCTGATTGTATTATTATTTTGGGGCACGACCTGGTTGCGGTCGATGTACCCGTTGTATGTATATTTTACTTTCTGTACTAGGATTGCCCCGCGGAGGGGTGCACGGATAGCCGGGTTCTGGAGGGCAACAAGCCCGCATCTCATGGCATTGAGACGGAGGGGGCTTCACTCTAGGATTGGCGGGCTATTCGCCGCACTCGTAGGGGGTACAGGTTGACCCAGGAGGGGTGCCCAAGTTGCCGGATTCCGTGAAGTGCTGGGTGGTCCATTCACGGGGCTGAAGGGGGCTGCCTCGCTTCAGGTTTTGGCGGGTGACTTGCCGCGCCCGTAGGGGTCTAGGATTTCATTGCACAGGCTATCCACACGACCAGGGGAACGTCGGGTTTCAGTAGTGGCTCTGTGAAACCCGGGGATCCCAGATATCTGTATTGTTTCTGTGATGCTGTTCATTCTCTGTGATGTTGCATTTCTTTCACGCCTTGAGCGAAATATAATATATTGGTATATATATTAGTAGATGTCGTATATGTTTTGCATCCGCGCTAGTCCAGTCCCCGCTCTGTCGTTAGTAACCTAACCTAACGGGTAATGACGGGACCCAGTGGCGAATGCGGATGGCATATACGTACATCAGTATATTTTCGTTCTTTTTGGTGTGATCAATTGATGGGACTGCATTGATTCGGATCAATGCAAGTTAAAACAAACCTAATCTGATGTTGTTGGAACACTTTTCAAAAAGCTGTTATTGCAAGGACGTTTACTTTTGTTTTGCATCGTGGTATTCATTAGAATATCCTGCTCCTCAGTCGACGAGGCAAGGGCCGAGATCCCTTCACCGGGAGTGACCCCTTGGACAGAAGTTTGCGTCAGGGCATTAACTTCACTATAGCCGATTACTTTTGCTTTGCATCGCGGTATTCATTTGGAATATCCTGCACCCCATTCTACGGGGAAAGAGCCGAGATCCCTTCACAGGGAGTGACCTCTTTAGCAACGGTTTTCGTCACTATATTTTTAAAAGCTATTCGTTCCTTCGACGATATCAAGTTCATTACGTTAAAGGTTTTCGCCAGAAACCATTCGTAGCCCTCCGTCATTTCAGTTAAATATTCGGTAGTATTCAAGCTATGTATTTTGACCTCACGCCAAGGCATAGTGTTTGGTAGCTGCCGGTTATTTATCTGTTGCATAGATAGATGCGTTGGTTTGGGACAGTCGTACTACTATTTTGGCCTACGTCAAGGGTATGTACGGGTGGGTTCAAATTAACCTGGATAATGACGGGCAGAACTTGACATGTGACTTATGATATTTTGACCTCACGCCAAGGTCATAAGAGCATGGGGCAGAAATCACATCGGGAGTTTCAAAAGAACTGAAACTTGCCAGATATGCGCATACCTTCTGGAGTGTGATACCGTGAGCGGATTCCGTCACGTTATCATGCGATGATAGTTGGATCCCGATTCCCACTGATGAGTTAGTTTACTCCTCGGGTGACCCCGACTAATTCTTCTTTCAGGTTTGGAGGAGAATTTGAGGTACAGTGGGAGGTTTCCAGATTAGATAAATTGGTAACCATTCTGATCTAGGTTAGAGTGCACGCTGAGTGTTTCTTTTCTCTCTCTCTCTGGCAGCGACCATTGACCCGACTCTAAGACTATGACTCAGTGACCAAGTTGACCGAACCTTCTTAAACACTGGCTTTTTGGATTGTCAGAGTTGCAAACCTCATTGCCACTCCTACTTTTACCTTTTTCTCCAGGACACCCCGTTTTACTACGAACGTCCACTTCCATTGGACAAAACCATCGTATGGTTAGATACGAACTCGAAAGAATTTATTCGAGGATGGTTTCCGGTTCTGGAGAAAACGGATAGGATTATTCAGTTGTCTTTTCCTTTTTCCTTCTCTCAAGTTGTGAGTACTCCTTGGTTTAGGAGATAGTACACCTATTACGCAAATTGGATAGTCTTCTTCCAAACCTTAGGCTGGTGCCGACCGGTAGGGAATGAAGAAAACCAATTAGCATAACGATGGTGTGCAGAAGGTATTAAGTTCAGACAAAGCAAGGGATTAGTAAGAGGGCAAAGTAAATTGCAACAGATATTCACGACCAAACCAAATATTTCGTTACCACTCCCACATCACCTTTGTATTTCTCCAGGACACTCCGTATCACTACGAAGATCCACAGTTTATTTGGATACTCCATCGTATGGTTATATACGAACTCGAATGGAACTTGTTCCAGTTCGGGGATGGATTCTGGTTCAGGAGAAATAGGAATAAGGTTTATTCGGTTGTCTTTTATCTTCACCCTCTCTCATTGCGAGTGTTCCTAGGATTGGGACAGTACACCCATTATGCTTATTGGATAGTCTTCTTCCAAACCATAGGCTGGTGCCGAACGGTAGGGAAGGAAGAAAACCATTTGGCCTAAAAGGGTGTGCAGAAGGTAAAGACTAAAGACATATGAAGGGATTTGGAGAGGTGGAAAAGAACTATACGGTTACAGTCGTGAATCTGGAAGAGGCATTACTAGGAATACCAGAATACCCCATCGGAACATTTCAATGTTTCAGTTTCACTGTGTAATGTTAAAGGAAAACTGATTTCCCGATTAGATACTTACTCCAGGGTATGTATTTACCAGGTACGATTCTCACATCTGGATGGTTTTACAGATGATGAGTGGGAGTAAGTTATTGGGAATTGGGTGATTATCCTCATTATATCGGGATTCGTTGTAATCAGTGATATTTGAGGAAATCACCTGGGCTGTTTGCCGGTCGGCAAATATTTGGTTTTGAATATCCGCTGTTATGCACCAATTTCAAATTGATATATCTGTACGTCTATTTTCATAGAGTGAGATATACCTTTCTGAAATTATGTCTACGACATTTACCTATATCAGTGGATGGTTAGGTAAGGAGCATTAAACAGCGGTGTAATTCTTCTTAACCATAAGTACAGTTTTCAACCTACGACACACAGTGAATGAGTAATCAGACTCAAGGGACTTTTACAGAGTATTGTATGTTGTCCAGAGTCCATCAGGACAGAGGGGATGGTCCTCGTACTATATTCAGTTTACTTATGACTCCTCTAATTTTTAGACAGGTGTTTCGTGGAAACACAGGGTCCGAATTTGGAGAAGTTATATGTATTTGAATAGAGTAGAGAACCAGGTATAGCAAGTATCGGGATTCCTCAAAGAGATCGAAGATGTAGATACTTGTGTATGGTGTTCAGTTGATAGTAATGATTAAGAGAAATTGCTTCTCTTTCAGGTTACTCATAATTGGAAGTATTCCTAAGTTGAGTAACGCTGATCTGGCCTCCTTCCATTTAGTTGACATGCACTGGAGACAGTTGCATGATTTGGATCTGGTTCAATTAAATCAGTGCCTCTGGTCCTATATGGGATATAGAACAGTTCATATCTTAACGATGTTAAGGTACGGGGAGTTGTCCGGTTTATGATTAAAACCAGACACTGGACAACTCAAGGCACGTTTCTGTAATGGCTGTTTGTGGGTTGACCCAGGCTATGACGAGGGTTGATTTTCTACCATCTGGATGAACAATAGCGATATTGTTCTAGACTCGCCACAGTTTTAATAAAAATGGATTTTTTCAGAAAACAGTAGTGGGAGTATGGTAGAACTGGAAGTGATTCCAGAACCACAAACGATTACTGAAGATTTGATAAGGAACCTAAAGATTCAATCTGGATTGACATTCCATTGGCCACTCCGCAGATAAGGTGGGTAACTTCAGGCACCCGAGAGGTACTACGGTAGCCTCAAGGACGGTGACAGGGAAGTTCTTGTTTACCCACAATTACCATTGCTGTTGTTCCAGGGTGCGAGACCCGGCGGGAGGATGAGTATAGCGTCGTTCTAAACCAGTTTTAGAAGTGTACGTCTATATGACTCTGCCAGAGGGTTGTCGTAGTCAGTGGGAGCAGCGGAAGCATTGGTGGACAGGTAGCTTATGTCTATTTATAGACTAAAGCAGATGTAGCGGAGATAGATCATCTATTTCTGACGTGACAGTCATAGGTTTGACTTCATCAGAATAGGGGATGGATCTGTTGAGAAGGTAGTAGGGTGTGATATCCTGGTATTTGGATGGCATACACAGAATAGGAAAAGAAACTTCTATACTACAATCGGTCATACTTTGGTCGTCACACAGTGGTTTCTCCACATGGGACTTGGATTTTACATCAGACATACTGGTTACTAGATCTATGGTTTTAGATCTAGATTTGGGTGGTTTCCCAATCAGGGTACTTGACAGCATTCTAAGAGTATTTGGGATGGACGACTCCTGGCACGGTAGTGTACCTGCAGGTAATGGAGTCACCCTCTCCAAAGGTGTCTTACAGACTAAAGGGGAGAGGGACGTGCATGATTGGCAGATCACTTGCTCAGGCAATTGAGTCAATCATGAGATGTCAAGTACCACACCAGATGTTGTTCTTGCACTAGATGCAATAAGTTGACATTAATCCAATCCTGGAGAAACAGTCGGAAGCAGTTTTAGAACATAAGTGGATGTTCTTGGGATATGATAACGACAGCCTCATTCAGGAGACAGTTATCATTCCAGGCTTCCAAGGTGACATGGACGACAAGGAGGTTGTCAGAGTTATAGTTTTCCTTCTGATGAGGGGCAGTATTTTGGACAGGTGGTCCAAGGCAATACTGAGGGTGGCATGGCGCAGGATACTGATTAAGTTCAGTTGACGATACAGTCTAAGAAGTTTGGATTTGAAGTTCATTTATGAGCTAGGTCCGATCAGACATCCAGACATATTCTGAGACAGGTATTGCTCTTTTCGGGAGATGGCTTTCTCCGCGAACTTGAGATTTTGAGAGAGACATAGAAAGAAACAACTAAGCGGATCCACTCACTGAGGCTATTCCTCGAACGCAATAGTTCCGCAAACGAGCTTTGTGAGACTGACTAGTAGAGGAGTTGGATGTTCGGTATCATACGGGCTGTGAGTAGGCGACATCGCAATAATTAGCCTTGAGTGCAAGTGGGAGATTGTTGGAGATAGTGCCCTCAGAGTCAATTATTAGGTCACAGGTACGTGATTGTAATGATTGAGGGAGGACCTATCCCGGTAGGACAGTCTTACTCGAGATGATAGTATGCTATCTGGTTTACCTTTATCATCGTGTACTGCTTTAAGTGACCTGACATGTCGCTATTACACGTTGATAGAGCCCCTAGGATTCTTGCTTGACCACCAGCAGTATGAGGGCGATCATATAAGTGGGAGCTGGGGGTCTACAAGCATATCCTTAAAAGGTCCCTAGTCGTGGGAGTTTCGAGACCGGGCATCGATACTCCATTAGTAGACTAGTGTATACAGTCGAGACCCCGACGAGGGGCGGTGGCCGGTCTCACAAGCCACTGGTGTCAGTTGGATCACCTAAGATGTATACAGGTGCTCATTGGGTTATGAGTACACCGGACAGGACTCGCCGGGAACATGCTAGTTGGTCATATACCAGACGTCAGATGGCAGTTCCCTGGTGACATGTGTGCAGGTTAGTTCATCGACCTGGGGATCGTCATTTGTCTCGTGTGAGTTCCCACTGTACTTTGATTACTACCCTACCACGGCTCAAAGGAGTCATGCAAACAGGTTTTAGTTGGGTACAGTCCCGAGCCACATGGAGGCAGTGAGCGTATCTTCAGGGGTTCGTCTCTCCCGGTATTGGGGGTGAGGTCGTGCTGTGTCTAGGAGAGCCATTACACAAAGTCCTTGGCCAAGGCAAGGAGATTTACTGGTAGGTATTCCAGTAGTATCTCAGGGTGTTCTGGGCTACACTCCGACACGACTTGTACCGCTTTTGGGGGTCTGACTTTTACCAACCCCCTAGGCCCGCCATGCGATACTCATAGACGAACGGATCGGACTGCACGGATATTGTCACTGACAGGCTCAGTAGGGTGTCAGGCTGAGTTCGCTCGCAGACGTCCCTTTTGGTCAATACCTGGTAGCCCGTTATGTATTGGCTTATATACCTCTAACGTGCTAGTGGTTAAATCCACAACCAAGGTGTTGATGAGTCTTTAGAGTCCCCCACATTTCAGTTACTCAGCTTTCGGGCGAAAGGTTGTAGAGGCCGTATGGAGATATGGCAGGGTCCGATCAGATACGTGCGGTATTGCACGGATCAGGATCGGACAGTTTGTACTATAGGCCGTATGGTTATATGGCAGGGTTCGATCAGATACGTGCGGTATTGCACGGATCAGGATCGAACAGATATTACTGGCCGGCTTTGGTATAAGCCGGATCCTAGTATAGTACAGTGTAGAGTTTGTCTCATTGCATTTGTATTTCGGTCGAAATACAGATGCGGGTGTGTATGCACAGTATCGGGGTTTTCCCGTAATTTATTACGGGACCAGTTTTCTGGAGTTGCCAGTTTGCTTTCCGTTTCGGCCAATTTCCTTTGTTCCGTTCATTGGCCGAAGATTGGTGGAGGAGGGCTTATTTGCATTGTTGCAAATAAGTATTTGTGGAGGGGGTATTTGCTTATTGTTGTATCATGATAGCACCATCCTTTGACTTGATTTCTTCATGATGACTTGACTTCACAACCTCATCATGGCTTGACTTATGTATGATGATGGAGGGACATGATGGTTGATGATGATGAGGGGTGAGGTTGGTGGAGTGTTAGTTTACACTTGTGATCATATTCTTTCATGATTGGTTTTTGGATGCTTGGGATTATTGTTATGGTTGCACCACTCCTTCCTTGGCTCTCTCTCTCTCTCATTCTCTCCACTCTTGAAGTCATGGCCGGCCCAAGCTCTTTGGGGCTGTCCAAATTTTTGAAGTGGGAAAAATGTTGTTCATTTCATGCACCAAAGTTCTCCTAGCTCCTCCATATACTTCTTGTATCCATCCTTCCACCAAAGGCAATTCCTACAACCCCAAATGAGATCTCTACACTACATTCTACAGCGAATCTTGGGCACGTCGAGTAGCCGGCTTCATGCCCGAGTTGCCTCGGCATTGAGGTGGGAGCCCGTAAACATAGTAGGCGATGTGGTGCACTTCCGGCGACGAGGAGGAGACAGGACTTTCCGCAGGAGATCGGCACCATGACGAGAAGACCGGAGGACTTGGATCGTCGGTATATCTCTAACCCATCTTCTTGTTAGCTTAGACTAGTTAGTGGTTCGATCCCGGTTATAGTGCGCGGTGGTGCCGGTTTGCTAAGTCCGCAAAATTTAAGTTATTCACCGCTTCCGCATTCCGGCGTCGGATTGACGGCCGGGGCGCCGCCGTGCACTTACACTATACCTAACATCAAATAGCAGATCTCAGGTGACATAAGTACAGGGTAGTCTGTCGACCTGAGATCGTCATTTTTCTTGTATGAGTTCCCACTGTGCTTTGATTACTACCTTACTATGACTCTATTGAATCGTACAAACAGGTTTTAGTTGGGTACAGTCCCGAGCCACATAGAGGCAGTGAGTGATTGTCGGGGATTCGTCTCTCACGGTACAGGGATTCGATGTCGCGATGTGTATGGTTGGCCAAACCCATAAGACCCTATCCAGGACAGTTGAGATTTATTGATAATTAGATCAGTAGTTTCTCAGATGGTCTTGAGCTACATTGGTATGACTTATCATGTTATTAAGGGTCTTACATTTTCCACCTCCTAGACTTGATATGCGATACTCTCATATGAATAGACCGGACTGTATGGAGATTGTCACAGATAGGCTCAGTAGGGATATAGAAGAGTTTTCTTGCCAGCCTTCCTTTCGACAGATACCTGAGTAGCCGTTACGTACAGCTAGTGCCACTGACTTGCTTGTGGTTAAATTCATTGCCAACGTATTGTAGAGTCTTTAGAGTCACACACAAATGGTTTACCGATTCAGGCAAAACGATATAGTGTGCATATTTTGATATGCTCGGATGTTCGATTAAACACGTGTATTTTATAAACATTCTTTATTCGGACATTTTAGTAAAACTAGTAGGTTTGAAAGATAGCTAGATATGTGAGCTGGTATTATATTGCTCTCTTTAGGTATTTGTATTTTAACACGAATACGGTATTTGTTGGATATGTATGCGCTAGAGGCCTTCATTGTATAGGATGCTAGGGATATGTATGAACAAGTCAATCTTGCTCGATATGATAGTATACTATTTGGTTTGTCTTTATCTTAACATGTGATATGTTTTACTTGTTATTTCATATCTCGTATACTTGTTGATAAAGCTCATAGGATCCTTGCTTGACTACCAGCGTTGTGATGGAAATCATAATTATGGGAGCTGGGTAGTATATAAGCACATCCTTAAAATGTCCCTAGTCATGGGAATATCGAGACTGGGCATTGATACTCCAGAGTAAACTAGTGTATACATATCAGACCCTGACGAGGGGTGATGGTTGGTCCCGCAGCCTTTGGTGAGGTGTACCTAAGATTGTATATGCTCACTGGGGGTGAGTACACTGGACGAACTCGCCGAGAACTGGCTAGATGGTATTATACCTAACGTCAGATAGCAGTTCTCTGTGACATGAGTGCAGATAGTCTGTTGACCTGAGTTCGTCATTTGTCTCATGTGAGTTCCCACTGTGTTTTAATTACTACTCTACCACGGCTCTACTGGGTCATGCGAACAGATTTTAGTTAGGTATAGTCCCAAGCCACATGGAGACGGTTAGCGATTGTTGGGGATTCGTCTCTCCCGGTATAGGGAGTCGATGTCACGCTGTATTCGGTTGGCCAACACCATAAGTTCCTGTCCAGGGAGGATTGAGAATTACTGGTAGCTAGACCAGTAGATTCTCGGATGGTTTTGAGCCATATTGGTATGACTTTCAGGTTATTAGGGGTCTGACGTAATCCACCCTTAGACCCGGCATGCGATACTCTCAGACGAACAGACCGGACTGTACGGAGATTGTCACGGACATGCTCAGTAGGGGTTCAGATGAGTTTGCTCAATCGGCCTTCTTTTCGACAGGTACCTGGGTAGCCGTTACGTACAACTAGTGCTACTGACGGACTTATGGTTAAACCCACTGCCAGCGTACCGTCGAGTCTTTAGAGTCCCACATTGTGTGTTTCCCTGGTTCAGGCGAAACGATGTAGAGGCCGTATGGTTTTATGTGCAGGGTTCTGATCATATACGTGTATTAGCTACACGAATGTTATTCGGACGGATATTACTAGTGAGCTTAGGATTAAGCCGCATTCTAGTATTATATTTCTGGATTATCTTTATCTCTTAGTATTCGTATTTTTTATAGTACGAATACGGGTATGTATATACGGTGATGGAATTCTTGTAATTTTACTAGATATACTTCTAGAAGGGGACACCTCATTTTGTTTATATTTATTTTTAGTAAAATAGATAATGAGGTAGAAAATGGAGATATTTGTGGCATGGTTTGAAGCATGGCTTATTCTTTTGTTTATTCATTTGACTTTACTATTCAAGCATGCTTGCATTTTTCTATGGAAAAATAGTGCATGATTATTGAAAAAAGACTTAGCCATTCTTCACTTGCTCATTCTATCATCATTCTACATTTTGCATTCTCTCTCCATTTTTTTCCTCTCCTTCTTCTTCCTCAAACCCTAACCCTCACATGTGTTGTTAATCCTAGGGTTTTTTGAGATAAAATAGTCCAATTAACTCTCTACATCTCCTAAGCTACCTAGATTAGCAAACTAGGTACTTTAGTTACCTCACTCTTGATGTTAGAGAGCTTGAACCATACTCTCGGGTGGATCGTCTTTGACACGAGGAGGACGATGATCAAGAGCGATCCGTACCTTCTAGGAGCTCAAGAAAAGGAGAAGAAGACCCGAAGGGCTAGAATCATCAGGGTATAAAATACTATCATAGTAGTTTAGAACCTTGTGAGTATAGTTAGTTAAGGTTTCTGAATGATCTTGGAAGTTTAGTCGATGTTACTCGTCTTAAAATCGTTTTTTGTAAATTTTGCCTCTTCACCAACCATGTGGGATGTGTGACATCGACTTACAGTATTTATACGAATACGTGTATTTTTATGAATACGAGTATTTTTGTCTTGAAACAAATACATGTATTTCTTTCTTAATATGATTATGCATATTTTGTATTTTTGACATAATATGATATTCGTGTTTTGGTAGAAATACGGGTATATGTATTTATTATAAATATGGGTATTATGTTTTTTGTGTGCGTGTGTGTGTGTATGTGTGTGTGTGTGTGTGTACATGGTGAGGTGGCTTCTCTCTTCTTCTTATCTCTTCTTGGTTTCTAAAGATATGTGTGGGCTTGTGATTCACACTAGAGAGTCATAAACCCACTCACATAATTTCCTTTTTTAATATATATGAAGAGAAAAGAGGAAAGAGAAATTATTATGTTAGCCATTTCATTTTCATCATCATCTTCTTTCTCTTTTTCTCTTGAGTTTAAAAGGAAAAAGAAAGAGAGTATCTTGACACTAATACTGCATCACTAAGCATCAATTCTTAGCAAGTCTTGATCTTTAGTCGCTTCTTAGTTCACTACTAGAAGGTAGAGCTTGAAACGACATCCTCGGGTGGATCATCTTTGATGTGGGAGATTTCTTCGTAAGCTTGTTCGAGAAACCCTAGGATCTTAAGAAGTGGACCACACAAGACCCGAACGACATGACTTCAAAGGTTGTAGTCCTTAACTTAGTAGCTAAAATCTTTAGTTTTTATTATTTTAGTGTTTGGATTCGATTTCTAGGGTTTTAGTTTCTAGTGCTCCTTTAAAATTAAAGTTTTTCGATTCCGCAAGGGCCGTAGTTGTAGCGGCACGAGCACTAGCAACTTACAACAAGTATGATCGCTATCATATCACTGATAGTCAAGCAAAAGTCCTACGAGCTTTATCAATATGTATTAATGTTATGAAATAATAAGTAAAACATATACTCACGTTAAGGTACAAATAAACCAAAAGCATACTATCATATTGAGCAAGATTGTCCTGTACATGCATACCCCTAGCATCCTATACAATAAAGGCCTATAGGGCATATATATCCAACAATCTCCCACTTGGTGAAGCAGGGTCAGGAACAACGAATCTCTTTATGATAAACAGATCCATTTTGCAAGTTCGTTATTACGGACAAAATTGTATCCCTTTTGAACTGTACGTGCATCTTTCCGGATATTAGAATAAATATCCGACGGGGTAGAATCATCTTCATAGAGATGACACTAAGGTTGGTTATTGGCGTATTAAATACCCAATGTCTATTCTAGGGCCAGTTGTTAGCATATCACATACCCAACATCTCAAAAAGTCGCTCGAACTACGCTTGAGGAAGGGCCTTTGTGAATGGATCCGCCGTATTCTCTTTCGTATCAATTCTCCGAATCTCGATCTCCCGATGATCTACAATATTCCTGATCAGGTGATATTGCCTTAAGATATGTCTGGATCGCTGATAGGAGCGTAGTTCTTTCGCTAAATCCATAGCCCCATTGTTATTACAATATAAACGTATTGGATCAACAATGGACAGAACCAGCTCAAGTTGAGAAATGAAATTTCTCATCCAGACCACTTCTTTTGCGGCATCATTGGAAGCAATGTATTCAGCCTCCATCATTGAGTCTACTATGATATCATGTTTGGAACTTTTCTAACAGACCGCCCCTCCATTGAAGGTCTCCATTGAAGGTAAACACATAATCCGAGATTTACTTACTGTCATCCTTATCACTTTGGAAGCTTGAATCGGTAAAGGACTCAATCTGGAGGTCTCCATTACTGTACACTAAGAACATCACTTTAGTCCTTCTCAGGTGCTTCAGAATGTTCATCATAGCTATACAATTTTTCTTCACTGGGTTTGACTGATACAGGCTTACCACGCTAAGTGCGTAAATTGCATCTGGTCTGGTATATAATATAGCATACATTATAGACCCTACCTCCGAAGCATAGGGTAAATGCTCATGCGAGCCCTCTCCTCATCAGTCTTATGAGTCATCTCATTGGAGAGGGTGATTCTATGACAAGCATGTAAATTACCACGCTTGGAATCTTTCATACTAAACCTCTTTAGTATGGTATTTATGTACCTGAACTGTGAAAGTCCCAACATTCTTTTAAATCTATCTCTATAGATCTTTATCCTCAGAATATATGAGGCATCACCCAGGTCATTCATGGAGAAATTTTGTGACAAGAACAACTTGACCGATTGTAGCATAAGAATATCATTTCCTTTAAAAGAATGTCATCGATGTACAAGAAAAGAAATATGACAGCTTCCCATACAATCTTCTTATAGATACATATTTCATCCACATTTTTTATGAAGTCAAATTACTTGACTGTCTCATTAAAATAGATATTCCAACTACGTGATACCTGCTTTAATTCATAGATGAATTTAAGCAAACTACACATCTTTTCGCTGTTCTCATTATCTATGAATCCCTTTGGCTGATTCATATAAATACACTCTTCTAAATTTCCATTTAGAAAAGTTGTTTTAATGTCCATCTGCCAGATATCATAGTCATGGAAGGCGGTAATGGCAAGTAGGATCCGAATGGATTTCAGCATAGCCACTGGAGAAAAGGTTCGTCCAATGTTGAAAATAGCTTGCTACATAGCTCGCTATTTTGCGCTATGTAGTATAGCTTAGCTTATTAGCTACATAGTATAGGAAAATTGCTTAAATATAAAGTAGCTTACACTTTTTTTCCAAATACCTTACGCTTTTTAAAAAATAGTATATGCTACGCTATGTGTACGCTATTTTCACGTAAGATTTTAGTATTGAAGGACTTAAGATTTCAATATCTAATTCTAAACTATATGAAGACGGTTTCATTGAAGTTCTAACCTCTCAATTTGAAATCGTATTTAGTAAACATATTTCTCAAATACAGATTATTTGATTGATTTTCGATATGTTTAATACTATTATAAAGGATTGAAAATTTAGAAAATATTGTTATATTACTTAGCGTTTTATATTCTCAAGCTAATTTTATATCTTTATAATAATATAACTTATTGTAAATGAGATGATCATAGTAATTAGTAATAATTAATAATTCATGTAGCGTACGCTATACGCAATGCTTTTTGTGCTTAATGCTATTCAGTAATGGAATGCTATCCTACACGCTATCGCTATTTTGAACATTGGGTCCGTCATAATCCACACCGGATCTTTGACGAAAACCTTTTGCAACAAGTCTAGATTTATCTCCACCTATCCATCTGCACCAATTTTCTTCTTGAAGATCTATATATAGCCAACGGGTTTTATCCTTGGAGGTGCAACGTCCAAAGTCCAAACTTTGTTTGTGTACATGGACTCCATTTCAGACCGCATAGTATCCAACCACTTCACCGAGTCTCTACTGGTGATCGCATGCATGAAACTAGTAGGATTATCTTCTTTCAAGATACAATCCTCTCGATTCCCATCCATGAGAAAACCATAGTTCTCTCAGGCGGATGAGAAATTCTACTAGATCTGTGGAGTGACTGAGGTTCGTCTGAGGCCATCGAATCCTGAGGTTCTATCAAATCTTCAGTTATAGTTTGTGGTTCCGGAGTTTCTTCCAATTCTATCATGCCCCCACTTATTTCTTTTGTGAGAAATTGACATTCTAAAAAGGTGGCATGCTGAGCAACAAACACATTCTGTTACTCAGTGCAGTAGAATAGATAGCCATAATCATTGTTTGGATATCCCACAAACTTACAGAAAACTGATCGTGCCTCAAGTTTGTCTGGATTATGCTTTTGAACATAAGTCGGACAACTTCATATCTTAAATTGTTTAAGATATGGTCTCTTACCATTCCAAATTTCAAATGGTGTCTTAGGCACAGATTTGGATGGAACATCATTCAATAGTTATGCTGCCGTTGCAAGCTCATATCCCCAGAATGAAAGAAGTAACTCGGCATTACTCATCATAGAGCAAACCATATCCAAAAGGGTGTGGTTCCTCTGCTCCGATACACCGTTATGTTATGGTGTATAAGGAGGAGTAAGCTGAGAGAGAATATTATTCTCTTTTAGAAAATCAAGGAATTATGTGCTTAGGTATTCACCTCTTCAATCAGATCTTAGGACTTCAATACTTTTTCCAGTCTGGTTCTCTATTTCGCTTTTATATTCTTTGAATTTCTTAAAAACTTTAGATTTGTGTTTCATCAGAAATACATATCCGAAGCAAGAGAGATCATCAGTGAATGTAATGAAGTACGAGAACCCACCCCTTACATGTGTAGACATTGGACCACATACATCACTGTGTATGAGTCCTAAGAACTCTGTAGCTCTTTCTCCGTGTCCCGTGAATAGAGTTTTGGTCATCTTTCCTTTGAGACAAGACTGACAAGTTTCATAAGATGAAAATTCAAACGGATCTAAATATGCAACTTTATATAATTTAGCTAGTCTTTTCTCATTGATAAGACCAAGTCTACAATGCCACAAGTAGGCTTCGTTCATATCTGAACTTTTCCTCTTGCAAGTGTATTGTATGTTGAAAACCATGTTTTGATTAAGAACATAGAAGCCATTATATAATGTACTTTCTGCAACCAATACCTGATTAAGATAAATGTTCAAGATATTTCTATCTAGAACAAAATTATATCCATCTTTATCTAGTAAAAAAATTGTTATAATATTGCAAAATCATGGAAGGTACATAGTAACAGTTGTTCAAAATCATAGTGTTGCCAATTGGCAACACCAGGTGATATTCGCCGACGGAAGCAGCATCAACTTGTGCTCTGTTCCCTATCCTGAGAAACATATCACCGGGTCTAACCATTCTATTATTTCTCAGTCCTTGTAATAAATTAGAGATATGAGATCCTGATCCAGTATCTAGTACACAGGAGATAAGGTTGACCGAAAAGCAGTTCTCAATAACAAATACACCTGAAAAAGATGCATTAGAATGTATCTCCTTCATCAGGGTCATGTGGAAGTCCTTACAATTCTCTTTCCTTTATCCATACTCATGACAGTTGTCACAAGTTAGAGCCGAATCGACATTCCCTAGCCTAGTGTAATAAGCTGGTTCGGACAAGTCATAAATTTTATTATCTTGATTAAGGCATGACATGGTTGCTACCTTGAAAGTGTAAGTCCTTAGTGCACTAGCCGCGGAGGCCATGGCCGATGTGGAAGCGGAAAACAAAAATTATCGAGGGGGCAACTAGAGACTAAAACCTAGAATCAATCCAAACACCTAAAACTAGAAACTAACATGCAAGGGTTTAGAAAATACAACCTTCGACACATGTCCACCTAATTGTGGAAGACCCATCCAAGCTCATAGAGGCCGTGAACGCGTTTAAGAGGCAACCGCCCTTGCCGAAAATGATCCACGTGAGGGAAACCGATCCAGGCTCCAACCGACGCTCCAAACATGCTAGGGATGGATTGTGGGTGATGTAGAAATTTTTTCACTAACTTTCTCTCTAACTTTACCATGCTCAAGAGAGCAAGAAGAAGAAGGAGGAAGAGGTGAGAAAACCCACGACATGAAAAATAATGGCTAAGTCTCAAGAATGTAGAGCAAGAAGCAAAGTAAAAGGAATGGCTCATATTATTTTAGCAACCATACAACAATAGTAAACCCAAATGATTTTGTAATATTAAAACCAAGGCCATGTCTCTCTACATACTTCTTGCCACCTCACCCTCTACCTCATTTCCTTTTGATTTTCTAAAAAGAAAATCAAATATGAGGTGTCCTTCTTCTAGAAGCATTCTCGTATAAATATGGAATACTTCTCCTGGTATATGAACCGCTACATATACGCGTATCCGTATAAAAATACGTATAACACCAAAGAGAGAAAATGAATAGTGAACAATAATACTAATATATATATATATATATCAATATATATATATATATATATCAATATATATATATATATAAATTATTAAATCAAAACTTGACGGCTTAATCCTAAGCCGGCTAGAATTACCAACCGTTCGATTAAAATCCGTGTATCCCGTACACGTATTTAATCGGACCCCTGTATGTACCAATGCACGGCCTTTACATTTATAGCCTGAATCGGAAAAACCCTCCGCGTGACTCTAAAGACTCGACAATACGCTGGCAGTGGGTTTAACCATAAGCACGTCATCGACACTAACTGTACGTAACGGCTACCCAGGTACTTACCGAAAGGGGGTCGACAATCAAGTACGTGCTTATCCTACTAAGCCTGAGTATGACAATCTTCGTACAGTCCGGCCTCTTCGTTTATGAGTATCGCATACTGGGTCTAGGGGTAGATAAGGTCAGACCCCTAATAAGTTGATAAGTCGTGTCAGAGTCAAGCTCATCACCAACAGAGATACTACTGAACAACTATCAGTAAATCTCATCCACCATGGCCACGGATTTAAGGTGATGGCCAACCGAACACAGCGCGATATCGACTCCTAATACCAGGAGAGATGAATTCATGATAATCGATCACTGCCTCCATATGGCTCGGGACTGTACTCAATTAAAACCTGTTTGCACGACTCCTTTGAACCGTGGTAGGGTAGTAATCAAAGTACAGTGGGAACTCACATGAGACAAATGACGATCTCTTGTCAGAAACTAACCCGTGCTTATGCCACCTGAGAACTTCCATCTGACTATATATATAATACCATCTAAAAGTTCTCGGCGAGTCCGTCCGGTGTACTCACCTTTAGTAAGCACCTGTATACTATCTTAGGTAACACAACACCAATGGTTTATGAGATCGGCCACCGCCCCTTGTCGGGGTCTAGAAATGTATACATTAGTCCAGTCCGGAATATCGATGCATGTCTCGATACTGCCATGACTAGGAATATTTAAGGATGTGCTTTTGGACATCCCAGCTCCCACGTATATGATCGCCATCATAATGTTTGTAGTTAAACAAGAATCCTACGGGCTTCATCAATGATGAAGACAAACGAGATAGCATACTATCATTTCGAGCAAAACTGTTCTACATGTATAGGTCCTCCCTCAATTATCATAATCGCCTACTTGCAATCATAATAATTTCCTTGAGGGCACTATATTCAATAATCTCTCACATGCACTTAAGGCCAATTATTGCGGTATCGTATACCCATAGCTGGTATGCTACCGAATACCCAACTTCTCTACTAATCAGTTTCGCAAACTATGTTTGGGAAACTAACGTGTTCGAGAAATAGCCTCAGTGAGTGGATCCGCTACAATGTTCCAACTTCATCTCTCTATATCTCAACTTCACGGAGATCAACAATCTCCTAAATTTAAGGATACCCCGCCTCAAGAATTTATCTAGATACTGGATAGGACCAAGTTCATAAATGAATAACTTTATCTAATAACCTTCTTGGGCTGTATTCTCTATTGAGTCATAACCAGTAACATGCACCATGTCTACCTCAGTATCCCTATTGGAACCCTATCCAATATACTGCTCCTCAAAAGAGGGCAAACTCAAAACTTTGACAACATCTCTGTCATCCAGGTTACCTCATGACAACCGATGTTTGACCGATTGTAGTATAGGAACACCACTTCCTATCCGGAGTATGTCATCCAAATCCCAAGTCATAACTTGCTACACCCTTCTTATTAGGTGCATCTATTTTGATGAAGTCAATCATCTTAACTGTCATATCAAAACAGACGATCCATCTCCGATATCCATACTTTAGTCTACGAATAGAAATAAACAACTTGCATACCTTTCGCTGCTCCCACTGACTACGATAACCTTCTGGCATATTCATATACACGTTCACTTCCAAATTCCCATTTGGAATAACGTTATAGTCATACATCTGCTAGATATCATAGTCAAGAACATCAGCAGTGCCAAGTCATATCCATATGGATTTCAGCATTGACACTGAAGTAAAATTATCATCATAATTCACAGCGGGTATTTGATAAGAATTTTTATAACAAATCTAGCCATATTAGGTTAATACCTTTCCATCTGCATAGATCTTGAAAAATCTACTTGCTCCTAATGGATTTACCCCTTCAGGAGCACTCAGCAAAGTCCAAAATCCACAATTTGTTGAAGTGCATGGAGTCCAACTTAAATATAAATTATCTGGTCGCCTGGAAGTAACCATTTCCTATGACCTTCAGATAACTAGTAGGGCCATCATAACTATGATGCTGACCTCCTTGTCACCGTCTATGAGAAAACAGAAGTATCTCTCGGGTGTCTGAAATCACCTACTAAAATCTGCGGAGTGACTATTGGTTTGTCAAGTCTAATTTAATTCTTAGATTCTACTAAATTTTTGGTAACTGTTTGTGATTCTGGAATGAATTCTAGTTCTACTATACTTCTACTAGTTTCTTTTGCAAAAACATTCCTTTTATAAAAATGGTGGTGAGTCAAGAACAATGTAACTATTGATCTTGAAAATTGTAGAAATAAAATCCTAGCGAATGCTTGGGATAATCCACAAACTGCCATTGCCGAAGCGTGACTTGAGTTTGTTTGGATTCTACTTTTGAAGAAAATCCGGATACCATATCTTGACAACCTCAAGATATGCAACCAAGCTATATCCATATAGAATCATAGGCACTAATTTAGATGGAACCAGATTCAAAACTCATGCAGTTATTTTCAGTGTATATCACCTAAATGGAAAACGGCCAATACAGTATTACTCATAATAGAGCGCACCTACGGATGAGTAACCTGTGAGAGAATACAGTTTTCAATATTATTACGATAGAATACCTAGCATAAGTATCCATATCTTCGATTATTTCGAAGAATCCTGATATTTCCAACTTACGATTCTCTACTTTATTCTTATACCTATAAACTTCTCGAAATCTTTGGACCTTGCATTACAAAGAATGCGTATCTAAAACCAGAGAACTCATAGGTAAACCAGAGTAAAGTAATAGTACCAACCCCTTATCCTAAGGGACACTGTACAGTATACATTTTCATGTATAAATTCTAAAAGTATACTCACTCAAATTTCATGCATTGTAAGTTAAAAACTGTATCTTAATTAAGAATTTCTTACAGCGTTATTCAATGCATTTTATCTTATCCTCAACTGATAAAGGTAAATGTTTAGAACACAATTTTCAAAATTTATATCTCACTTTATAAAATAACATTACAGATATTCAATTTTAAAAAATGATGCATAACAATGGTTATTCGAAACCAAATATTTTTCGTTAGGCAAAACCAGGTGATTTAATCCAATATCACCAATTGCAACGAATTCCGATATTGAGAATTAAATCGCCTATTTCCTAATATTCTACTCCTACTCAGCATCTGTAACACCGTACAGATGAGAGATCCAAATCCGGTAAATACATACCCTGAAGTCAGAATTAATTGAGAAAACAGTTCTCTTTTACAAGTACACAGAAATTCTGAAATACAAATGTTTCAATGGGGGTGGTCAGATATTCCTAGTAATGCCTCTTCCATTATCCAGATTCATGATAGTAGTCGCAATTTCCTTTGCCCTCTCTTCAATCTCTTTATATGTCTCTATATCTTACCTTTTTTATACTACACTTAGGCTAAATGGTTTTCTTCCTTCCTTACCTTTCGGCACCAGCCTAAGATTTGAAAGAATACTATCCAATAAGCGTAATAAGTGTACTCTCCTAATATAAGGAAAGCCTCATGGCCTGGTGGTCGGCGTAACAAGCACTCGCAACATGAAAGAAGGTAAAAGGAAGAGACAACCGAAAATCCTATTCGATTTCTCCAGAACCAATGGCCATCCTCGACTGAAGTAACTTCTCAGAGTTCGTATGTAACTATACAATGGTCGTTCCAACTAATATGGATCATCATAGTGATACAGAGTGTTCTAGAGAAAAGCAAGGGGAAAGTGGGAGTATCAGAGATATATGCGACTTTGTTGTGAATCAAGACAACCCAAAGCCAAAGTGTGTAAAAAGGTTCGGTCAACTTAGTTAAAGAGTTTTAGTTTAAAGCAAATCATAGGTCACTATACCAGAAAGAGAGAAAAAACACTCAGCATGCACTTTATCAAGATTTGATTGGTTGTCATTTTATGTAATCTGGATGGCTCCCACCATTTCTTTGAATTCTCCTTCAAATCCTAAAAGGAGAACTAGTCGGGATCATATACATCTTACAAGTTCACTAACCATTCAGCCAGGCCAGTGTTGGTACTCCGAGGGAAGTCCACCGTGCTTTCACACGGGCCCAATTTAATAACCCCGTTTCCACAGAGGTGTAATCTCGTTAACACTTTCTAGAAACCTAATAGGTTATCTAATTGTGAAGTGAAAATCTTTCGAGGAGTAATACATACTCATTAGTTGGAATCGGGACCCAACTATCATTGTGTGATAATTTTAACGGAAACCAACCATAATTACCACACTCTAGAAGGTATGCGCAAACTTGGCAAGTTTCCCGTATATTTGAAATCCCCAATATGGTTTTTGCCCCAAGCGTCTTATGACCTTGACGAAAAACAACAAATTATGAGTCGCAAGTCAAGTTCTACCCGTCATTGTCCTGATTAATCTAAACCCACCCGTACTCATCCTAGACGAAGGCCAACAAGGCTGTACGACTGTCTTAGATTAATGCATCTCTATGCGGCAGAAAAGTAACACATAGCTACCATACACTATACCTTGACGAAGGACAACAAATATACCATGAATACTAAGCGCTACCCATCTGAAATGACGGAGGGCTATGACTAGTTTTTGGTGAAAAACCGTTAACACAATGAACTTGATATCGTTGAAGGAACTCGAGTAGCTTTGAAATGGAGTGGTTTAGGCTCCGCTTTGAAAACTACTAACATAAACTTTTACTTAAGAGCAAACTCCCCGTTAAGAGATCAAGACTCTTTCCTCATAAAATGAGGTGCAGGATATACCTAACCGAATACCTCTATGCAAAGTAAAAGAATACGACCATAGTTTTGAAGAAAACCGAGTAGTTTTAAAAATTGGTTCCGACAACATAAAATAGGTTTTTTTTCCTTGCATTATACCAATAAGTGTTCCCACCATTTTAAGTTTCCAAGCCACACAAGAAACAACTAAAATAGCATGTTTTTATATTCCATCCGCATTCGCCACGGGGTCTCGGGTCTTCACCGTAAGGTTACTTAACTTACGGGCATGGCGGGGATAGGGCTAGCGCAGATACAAAACATATAGAATCATCTACTAATACACACACAACACACACACACACACACACACACACACACACATATATATATATCAACATCGCAGGTAGATAATAGTCATTACAGGCAGATAATAATCATCACAGGCATGCTGTTAGTTATATGTATGCCCTAGAGGCCATTATTGTACATAAGATGTATATTATAGTGGATGCTTGGACATATATAGAGAGGACTTTCTTGCTCGACATGATAGTATGCTATCTGGTTGCTCTTTATCTTAACATGTAGACTTATATTATGATACTGTCTTGCTCCCACATGTTGATAAAGCCCTAAGGATGTGTACTTAACTACCAGGACTATGATGGAGATAATACTAGTGGGGCCACGGTAGTCCACAAGTACATCCTTTAATTGTTCCTAGTTAAGGGTGTATCGAGACAGAGGCATCGATATTCCAGAGTAGACTAGCGTATACGCTTCTTGACCCATATGATGGGCGATGGATGATCCCACATCTATTGTGTTTGAACATCAAAGATGGTATACGGGTGTTCAGTGGAGACTGGGTACACTGAACGGACTGCCGAGAACTCCTAGATGGTATTATACCTAGCGTCATATAGCAGTTCTCTGGTGACATTGGTACAGGTTAGTCTTTAGACCGAGATCGTCATAGAGTCTTAGGTGATTCCCACTGTGCTTTGATTTCCACCATACCACGTCAAGAGAACGTGCAAAACGGTGGCTTTTGGGTACAGTCCCAAGTCACATGGAGGCAATGAGCGATAGGAGGGGATTCGTCTCCCGGTATTGGGGGTTGATGTTGCGCTGTGCTCGATTGGCCATAACAGGAAGTCTTTGGCCAGGGCTGATTTGGAGGTTTTACTGGTAAGTGTTATCGGTAGTTCTCGACCCGTTATGAGCCTCAGATCGGCACAACTTATCGGTTACTAGGGTCTGACGTTGACCACCTCTAGACTAGATATGCAACACATTAAACGAAGAGACCGGACTGTACGGTAGTGTTACTGACAGGCTTTGCGGGAGTTTAGACAAGCTTGCTTGTTGATCTTCTGATCGCTCAATACCCGGGTAACCGTTACGTCCAGTTAGTACCAGCTGACAGCTTGTGGATGACTGATATGATCATCACCTACTGTCGGCGTATGACGAGTTTTTAGAGTCCTACACAGAGGTTTCCTGGCTCAGGTGAAACAAAGTAGGAGCACATATGTGATATGTGCGGGACCGAGATTAATAAGTGTATGTGATACCGTATTCTATTCTCGCGTTATTGTGATATCGGTCGGTTATATGTGATATAGAGCGGTTATCGAATCAAGTGTTAATTCGATAAGTTGATACAAAAGAAATAGTCGGTCATATGTAATATAGACGGATTATTAAATCACGTGTTGATTTAATGATTTAATGTATAATTATATATTTGATATATTAATTTACATTAACTAATATTAGCTCACTTAAGCATT